>CM037019.1:15941452-16541452 GCA_020875875.1 Dioscorea alata
ACAGACTTGTTGGGATTCAATCTTAGCAGAGATATGTGACCGATGGGGTCTTGATGTTTCCCATGTTAGGGTGAAGTTTATCACACCCGATGGACATAAAACGATTTGTCCAATAAAAAATGAGGTTGACTTCTAGCGCATGTGTTATGTATACTCACTCTTCAAATGCGATGCAATCGATCTTGTTGTTGAGACAGATGATGTGCCATTGCCGCATCATAGTCAAAACGAATTCTTGTCATTGTAAAGTTCTTATCCTTTATCTTTACTCTTAAAGTCATATGTGTTCGCCTAATTATTATAGTTACCGTTTAATTATTATATTTTTACGTTAAGTATTCCATTTTCCGTTTTAAAAAATAAGTTCTCCTTTTAAACCAATAAGTTATGCTTTGTTAACCGGTCTCATCCCAGTTCCCATTTAAACATATATTTTATCGTTTAACCAATTGTGTCTGTGTTTAACTTATTATGTTTTAGTTTAAATATACACGTTTCAAGTGAACTTATTTTGTTTCCGATTAAGTTACTGATGTTTTCCGCTTAACTGAAGTGTTGGCAGAAATTCTGATTCTGCTAGCGCACCTAGTCCATCTCATGGCGACCCGGACGGTACAACATGCCTTTCGTCCTCCTCGGATCATCCTGAAGTGTTGTCGTTGGATATTGGACAACATTTCGTAGATGTTGAACATTTCAGAGACGCGCTTCAGAATTTTGCAATCAAGAGGAATTTCGACTTCAAACTCATAAAGAATGAGAAACACAGGGTGACTGTAGAATGCGCTGCCGTTGGTTGTGGCTGGCGCCTTCATGCATCAAAAGAATACAATAAAAATACGTTCAGAATAAAGACAATGCACCCGTCACACAATTGCGGTGGTGGAATTGGCTCGGTGTCACATCCGAAAGCGTCGAAAAAATGGGTAAGCGCACGAGTGATTGATAAGCTTAAAAGCCAGCCATAGTACAGGCCTATCGACATTCAGAAGGACATGTTACGGGAACACGGTGTCCACATTCCATACAAGCAAGCTTGGTTGGGTAAAGAGCGTGCCCGGGTGATCCTCGACGGCAGCGATGTCTCCAGCTATGATCTGTTACTCTCTTATGTGGATAAGGTGGCTGAGACAAATCCCGACAGCATTGCGATTGTTGAAAGAGACGGTGAGCGTTTTAAACGTGCATTCTTCTCGTTCCGTGCTTGTATCATGGGATTCAAGTGGGGTTGCAGGCCGCTGCTATTTGTCGACGGTACCCATCTTCTTGGAAAATATCGTAGTACGTTGCTGGGCGCCACAGCCAATGATGAAAATAATGGGTTTTTTCCACTTGGCCTTTGGTATCGTCGACAACGAGATAGATGCGAATTGGACGTGCTTCATTTCCAAGTTAGGTGATGCGTTATACGATGACGGCGATTATGAAGAGATTATTACATTTGTGTCGGACAGGTCTAAGGGGCTTGTGAACGCCATTGCAAGGGTCTTCCCCTCTTCCCCACATGCCTATTGCCTTCGACACTTGGAGGCCAATTTTATGAAAGCCAATGGCGGACTTGGGAAGGCATTAAAGGAGGAGTGCTGGTCCATTTGCTTTCGTATTGCGTGGGCATCAACGGCTAAAGAATTTGATGATACGGTGAATGAATTGCGGGCCACATCACCAGAAACGCATCGCTGGTTGCTTCAGAAGTCAGATTTGTCACATTGGTGTAATTATTTGTTCAAAGGTCAACGTTGGGGTAATATGTATTCAAATGTCGCAAAGTCCTTCAATGCGTGGATAAAAGAAGCTCGCCATTTACCCGTGACGAGAATGGTTAACTCCATACGGTATTTGAATGTTTGATTTTCAATCTGTTTAAACATCTTCGTCACTCTTTAACTTCATTTACTTTACGTTTGCCTATAATGGTTTCCTTTTAATTATTTTTGTCCGTCTTTAATTATAATTGTTTTCATTTAACTATCGACTTTTATGTTTAACTATTCTTGGCTTACCTTAACAATCAATTATAATTTGTTATGGTACAGGTTCAAATTAATGCGGATGTTATGCACTCGTCGTGAGCAAGCGAACAAATGGGACACCTACTTATGCCCCGATATACATAAGAAGGTAGACGAACTGGTTGCGGAAAGCCGAAATCTTTATGTTGGTCGTTGTGTTGATGATCGTTATGAAGTCCTTGACCATTGCAGCAACTCCGTCGATCTATCGGGTAGAACATGCTCATGTCGCAAGTGGCAAATTTATGGTATCCCGTGCACACACGCTTGCGCTGCAATAATGCAGACAGACACCAACATTCATCAATTTATTAGTGCCCACTTCACCGTGGAGACATACAAACTTGCGTATAGGGAAGCTATTTTCCCTATACCGGACGATGACAAGCCTACAGACGACAATCGAGAACTCCATCTGCGTCCTCCTGTTATGAGAAGGTAACTTGGGCGACCTAAACGGAAGAGGATTGAGTCGCAAGCGTCTAAGGTCCGCGAGTTACGGTGTAGCCGCTGCCACGCGTCCAGCCACAATCGTAGATCTTGTAATGAACCTGTCGCCGACTAGGCATCGTAAATAAACACCTATTTTAACTCATAATAAGCATATTTATGTCTATATGTTTGATATTTACACAGTCAGTTTAAACATAAATATATTATGTTAATGAGTAACAATGTTTGTTAAATGGAGACGTCAATATTTAAATTGTTTAAGTTATATTTAAATGGTGAACGTTTTTTTTAAGGGATAACATAGAAATGTAATACATATAATACCAAAGCGTAGTTGTCCGGTCAAAATTGATCGACCCTTGGAATTCTCATTCAAAGACATTCAATGTATCTCCTTAATTCAAGTAGCCAAGTTGAACGACCCTTCCATTTCCCGTCTACTCTATAAATTACCTTCGCGTGGAGTGATTAGATTATAAAGTTACAAAAACAATTGATGCGACATCTGCTCGACTAGGGGATCGCCTGGACACATCCTGGCAATGTAATCGGAGTATCCTTCGAGATCAGAGAATCCGTAGGTTGTTGTTCAACTTGTAAAAAATGTATTTGGTTTACAATTTGAACAACCCTATGCGAAGCCTCTGATTTGCAAGATGCCAACGATTACATTGCTGAGATGCATCCAGGACATCCCCTGTTCGATCAGATATCCCATCAATAGTTTTAAAACTTTATAAAGGTTTCTAGATATCACAGGTTTTGGATGCAGTTGGATGATGTTTGCAGGCGAAGATGAACTTTCCAGCTTGAAACAATAAAAGTGCTGCTCAAATTCCTTGAAGGTTCATCTTCGATTGGAATCATTTCAAGCTGGAAGGTTGATCTTCGTCGGTTTCCTCACCCCAATCGAGGACTCGCCTCAAGTTCATTGTGTAAATGCACACTTGTTTAACCAAATGTAAACCTGTAAACCTGTTTACGTGTTCTTGTTTGTTATGTAATCATTTATTCTCGTAATTGCAATAAACATATTTTATTTCAAGTGTAAAACTGCCTCTACGTTTAATATTTAAACGGAAACGGTTGGTTTTAACCATGCACATATTATTGTTAAAGGACTGAAATGCAGATAGTACGATGGCAGGTTGAAGTTTAAATCGAACCAGTTAAAATTAAATATATATACTTATAGTTATACAGAAATGAGATTTGTTAAACATTAACATATTTAGTTAAATAGAATATTTCAAAACAATAACTCAAGTCGGTTTCCCCTTCCCAGTCGAAAACTCACCTCTTTCTATGATTCCGGTTCTTCGACCTTCAATAAGTATGCGGGCAACATACTTTAATCAGAAATATGGTACATCCTTTCGAGGAAGGCATGGCTTCTCACCTTCGAGTATTTGCTCGATAAATTACATCACATAAATGGCGCAGTCCACACTTCCTCGTCTCCGTCATGGGGTGTCATCGTCGTGAATTAGCGGGTACAGCTATTCACCGCCTCGGCGAACTCCATATTCACACAATAGTCAAATAGTCTCCTCTGTTGAGATATACAGCGTGATGGTATTAAAATACTGTTCATGAAACGTCGAATGACTGAGGACCTTACCATTTCAAACGCATCTGTGGTGTACTCATCGCTTTGGCATGACGAATAATGCCTGTATTCCTGTTTGTCATTGTCAAGCACCACCACATGGAAGCGACCGTTCATGAGTATTGGAAAGATAACAACGTCAACTTCATGCAGGTTTCGCGCGGCGTCTCCGATCATAGCGAGCGACGACTCGCACGGGTCAGGTTGTTTGGACATAAACAGTGCCAGTGGACGTGTAATGGAGGCGCGCTTCTTATAAGGGTATGGTACCCTCTTCATGGACATTTGAATTATGCATACGAACGTGTCCATCAACTCGTCGGCCACCATTTCCTTCCCTTCAAGCAGAGTGAAGAGTTATCTTCGTGTAGTGCTGACAAAGGCATTAGTCCAAACGACAGTGCTGCGGTTAAACAGTAACATATATAGTTAGACAAAGACACAAATAATTAAATGTTGAAAGATTTAGTTAAACGTTAAAGTATAATCGCAAAGGATAATGTCAATGTCTAAAGGATTTAGTTAATATTTAAACATCCCATGTAAAAACTACATACATACTCGTTAATTATGTAGTTGGCGAAGATCGTTATTAACTCTTGCTCGAATATGTCGAGACGCGAGTACCCGGGGTATTTTAAATGCTCCGGAATGAAGTCGTTCCGTACCTGTTCGTATAGTTCATTGTTGCTACTGTCTGTATGCTATGCGGTGACGATGACATTGTTCCTCGGATTTCTGTCTGTCTGCGTTGCTGCCATTGTCTCCTCGGCAGCCTGCGGAGAGAGATGCTTTGTTCTTCTTATTTTTTTTGCACGTCTCTACAAACGTGACCGTCTTCGAATGGTGACCCCAATGACCTCGTCCGAGTCAAATTCCGAGCTCATCTCACTGAAGGCCCCCGCACTCGCCGGGGCTACCTCCGGTGCATCCGAACCGGGAACTTCATTTGTTTGTATGGACGACGCATTTGATTGTGATTGTCCTTCCATTGCCGCAACCCGAGCAACAAGCTGAGGGAACTCGGTTGTCAATAACTAGCACGCCTGCAGCAGACGTGCAATGACATCGTCGCTTTGTGCCATCGGGGTGGCTGTCGAAGTCGGTTTGGCAGTCGACATCAAAGGGGGTGTTCCCGTCTGCCGGCTTACGGGCTCGGAAGAGATTGGCGTTTCATCTTGCATTGTCTGGCGGGCGGCCCCAACAATTATATCTTCATTCGCATTCGCGGTAACCAGCTCACGAAACTAACATGCATAAGATAAAGTTTTGGAGACCATGTCTTTTTAAACAAAGAAGTACAAATGTAAACGGTAAACGCAATAGTCAAATAGTAATCCCTATAGTTAAACAGAGACTTCGATATATGTACCTCCTTCACTTCGTATCGACCCTCGCTTGTCGTAACACAGCATCCTCGGTGTATCGCTAAAGTTCACTTTGTTTCCGCAACCGGTTATCTCGTAAAACCATATGTTCAATGCGAGCGAGCAACGCTTCACGAACCCCGTCTGGATCTTCTCCCCGACGCATCTTGCTCGAACTCTCGCGACAGCTAGTGGGACGTCATCCATAAGCCACTTGTACGTCGCCTGCGCCCAAGCGTAACTGCCCATGGCAGGTAGATCATCGACGTAATCAACGACCCAATTTGGCACCGAGCATGACGTATTTGGGAAGAGGACTGTACCCATGAGGTATACCATCAGGAGTTTGACAAAATTTTCCTCTTCTCCACTCTGCCGAACAAGTTGCTCAAGAGTGCTCTTGATAGAGTCGCTATGCCTCTCGTAGCTTTTCGAGAAATACCTCTCTTGGAAAGATGAGCGTGATTTCTTCTTCTGAAAGACGACTTCCTCTCCATCGCAGCGCAAACCAAGAATGAGGGTAACATCTTCAGGCCTGAAACTTAGCATGCTTTCCCCGATCCTGAATTTATTAGTGCGGTCATCGTACCTTTGCAACAAGAAATCAAGAAGGGCCCTATCTTGGAATACCTCTCCCACCGCAGTAAATGCTTCGAACGGTGTCAATCGTATAAGTTCCCAGTGCTGTTCACTCATGTAAACCTTCAATTCAGCCATCGTGTTCGCCACCGCTGTCATGGAGCATCGGCCATTAACTAGGGTTGCCGCCATAAGCCCTCCGTCGAGACAATGATCGAAAGGTTAATTCAGGTCGTACAGAAGCGGGTACATAATGTATTTCAAAATCCCTGACCTCCTCCCAAGACGGAGAAATTATTGCAGTGGCCGTTATGATTAAACCACTTCACACGCCTACGATTTCCCATGCAGAGTTCAAAGCAAAAACTTTTCTGTTTGTCACTCAGTGTTTATGAAACAGAAGCCTACTCACTTACACGAAGGCATTGATATTTAAAAAGAGACCGTTTTATTTAAACATAGACATTGATATTCAAACATATTTTTCTAAAGTTAAACACTGAAGAAGAAAATTTACATATGTTTTTGGGAAAAACTGCCAACGATAAGGACAGCCGTTGTTTGTTATGTTAGGAAGATTACATTGTAATTAACAAACTAATTTATACTTGTGCATCGGAAGCGGTGCTCTTCTCACCTTTGTCGCTTACACCGGCTGGACTCCCATTGATAAGTATGCGTGCTACATACTTCAGTCGTAGGTAAGGGACATCTGCTTGCGGTAGGCGTAGCTTTTTACCATTTAGAATTTGCTCAATAAACCGCATCACGTACACTGCGCAGCCGACACTTCCTTTTATTTGTCGTGGAGCACTCCTATCGTGAATCATGGGGTACGAGGACGTCGCCGATGCGCCCAATTCCATCTCGACGTAATTTTCGAATAGTTTTCGCTGTAAAGAAATAAACTTTAAAGTTAGTATGGACAAATACGAAGCCCGATGTGTGTGACCTGTAACTTACCATATCGATCGCGTCTCTTTCGTATTCCTCACTCGCGCAAGAAGAGTAATGCCTGTACTCTCGTTTGACGTTGTCCAGAATGAGGACGTGGAAATTGCCATTTAAAATTATTGGCATTATTACGATGTCGAGATCATGGACGTTCCGCGCAGCATCGTCGATCATGCCGATAGCGATTTCCGCCGTGTCCTCTTGTTTGGACAGGCACAATGCCAGTGGCCGGGTGATGGCAGCCCGCTTCTTATAAGGAGACCGCGATCTCTTCAGCTCCTTCTGGATGATGCAGACGAGAACATCGACGACGTCGTCTGTCACCATTTTCTTCCTGTCCAATAACATGAACACGTTGGCTCGTGTCATGTAAACATAGTCATTCCTCCATACGACAGTCCTGATATTTAAACGAAAAATAAAACTATTTAAATACTAACTAACATACTTAAACCGAGAAATGATATAGTTAAAGAATAAATCGAATAGTTAAATAGAAACGTAAAATACTTAATTGATAACATAGATAGTTAAATGAAACTTACGAGTCCATATAGCAGTTCAAGAATATTGATATGATTTCCTGTTCGAATTGCGCGAGATACGGTAACCCGGCATATTTTTTCTTCTTCGGAAGAAAGTTCTTCTGCATGTCATCGAACTGTTGATTTGCAAGGAGTGTCCTCTCAGCTTGAGTTAGTGTTCTTTGCTCGTTTACGATTCCTTGCCCTTCGGTGGCAGCCCCTTTATTTCCAGTAGCTGCGGCAACGTTTTTATTAGAATCCGGTACTGCCACAGAGTCTTTCTTCGGTGCCGGTGTCGGTAACGTAGCAGCGTCTTTGTTCGATTCCAGGGATACTGTCACCTGGATTATGTCCTCCTTCGTTGCCGGTGCCGCTACTGGTAACAAGCCAGCGTCTTTCTCCGTTTCCACGAAAATCACCGCCTGGATGGTGTTCTCCTTCGTTGCCAGTGCCAGTGCCTCCAACGAAGGGACTTCACTGGCAAGAGATTCTATTATCCTGTCGACATCGCCAGCGGCATCGACAGGCGAGCCCACAGCCAGTGTAGCCCATGCGTCCAGTACTTGCCCCTTTTCCAACGGCGCGCTCGGAGTTAAAGTTGGCTGAGCCTCAGCCATTATTGGTTCAACATCAATTGGTGCTTCCGTTACGACGACGTCCGCCGGCGAAGGCAGTGATATTGTTGGTTCCTTCCACGCAAGCCTCTTCCGACGCCGGCCTCGCAGGATTATTTTCGCAATGACGTCGTCGTCGAAGATGGTAGCACAGTCACCCTGCGGATGAAGGGGGGCTCTTATGTCAACATCGGCCTGCGAACGTGCCTCCAGAGCCGCCACGCGAGCAACAAGCCTGGGGAACTCTACAGTAAATATCTCGCACGCCTGCAATAGACGTGCGGTCAGGTCGTCGGATGTTGCTATCGGGGGGGTGGAGGGGGGCTTGCCCGTCGCCGAGCAGTCCGTGCGCGGGGTGGGCTCCGAGAAGGTGATCGGCGTCGAACGCGCTTCGAGGATGTTGGCCGATCATCTCTCCTTGACGCCAACGCAACGGGAGCAGGAATATCACCTCCGTGTGTAGTTGTATCAACCCGATGGCTGGCCCCAACAAATATTTTTTCGTCCTGGTTCGCGGCGACCAATTCGAGAAACTGACAATTTTAAACAATAATACTATTAAACACTAAATACTATGTTTGTAACAAAGAGCACGTAAGGTAAACAATACCCAATATAGTTAAACGTTAAATCATATGTTTAAACACTAATATATTTTGTTAAACGACAAATACGGTACTTAAATCGATTTATTACCTCTTTTCCTTCAAAAGATGAAAATAAGGTTCATGTGGACACTTGCTTCCGGTAGCTGTTCTCACCGTAGCACAGGATCCTTGGGGTCTTGCCAAAATGAATCTTCTTACCGGTGTTGGTGAGCTCATAGAACCAAGTCGTTAGCGCAACCGAGCAACCTTTGACGTACCCCGTGTTGGTCTTGTTCCCGGCGCACCTCGCTTGCACTCGAGCGGCCGCTTGTGGAACGTCCTCCATCATCCACTTGTGGGTCGCTTGCGCCCATGCATATCGTCCCATGCCCGCTAGGTCATCGATGTAGTCAACGATCCAGATTGGAACAGAGTAGGAGGTGTTCAGGAAGAGGATAGTACCCATGAGGTACACCATTAGGAGTTTTATAAAATTCTCCTCTTCTCCCCTCTGCCGAACTAGCTGCTCAAGTGTTTTCTTGATGGAGTCTTTATTTCTCTCGTACGATTTTGATAGAAACCTCGATTCGAATGCCGAGTGTGGTTTCTTCTTTTGGAACACGATAGCGTCTCCAACACACCGTAGCCCCAGGATGAGAGCCACATCTTGAGGCTTGGAACTGACCAGGCTGGCCCCGATCCTGAATTTGTTGCTGCGGTTATCAAACCTCTGCAGCAGAGAATCAAGAAGGGTTCTCTCTTGGAGGACGGCTTCAATCTCGGTCAAAGCCGCGAACGATGTCCTTCTAATGATCTCCCAGTGACGTCCACTCATGTGAGCTTTCAATTCACTCAGAGTCTGGACAACAGGTGTCAAGTAGCATCGGCCGTTAACTAGGTTGACCGCCATGACCAAAACCCTACAAGAAGAACAATACATCCGTTTAGACTCGTATAGTTAAACAGAAACCAAAATAGTCAAACAGTGAACTCAATACTTAAACAGAGACATAAATTGTTAAACGGAGACAACATTATAAAACACGAAATCAGATTTATCACACAGAAAACTCAATCATCATATTCATCAACGGCCTCCTTACCTTGGTGTGAAAACTGATGAAATTCCGAAGACTTGAGTGGGAGTTCTCCTTCCATACAATGGTGAAGAGGCGATGATAGCGAGATGCCCAGCCAATGACAACTTCGGAAATGGAAAAGGTGAAGAGGCGATGATAACAAGATGCCCAGCCAATGACAACTTTGGAAACGGAAAGGTGAAGAGGCGATGATCGCAGTTAACCGGCGGCGGAAATGTTGTTCTTTCGGTAATAAACAAAGAAAAATAAACCGCTTCCTCTATAAGCGGTAACATCATTCCACGTAAGGGCATTACCGTCAAACTAAGTCGCGATTTCACAACTTCCAACGTCAGTGCAATTTCGTCCAATAAATTCATATTTAACTCCGTCAATCTCCGTTACAGTCCTGGGGGGTTTGAAATTCATTCTATACAAAAGGAGGGGGTTTTTAGGGATATCAAAATTCGTGGGTTTTTTTGTGAATATTGCAAACTTTGAGGGTTTCTTTGGTAATTACCAGTTAAATTAATTTATACTTTTAAGAATATCATGTAAATTTTTATAATACAAATAATACTAAAAAACTTATAGATATTATAAAAAAAACAAATTTAAAAAACTCAACAAGAATAAGAATAAACAAAATAAAATTAAAATAAGAACACATGTTTTTTCACTTAAATTAAAAAAAAAAAAAAAAGAATATGTAAACCTTTGATAAATGTTGATCCAATAATCAAATCTTATGAAATTTATTTAAATGTGCACCAACTTACAACAGATATATATGAACATAGTAATTATATCCATGAATGTACCCATGTAGTTTAACCTTATTTTAATTAATGATGAAAATCTATTTAAAAATTATTAAATGATTTGGTTTCTTAAACATTATTTATTTCATTTGAAATTGTTTATTTGAATGACTAATAATCTATTTTTTCAATTTTCAATTGATTTGTTTTGTTAAACATTATTATTATTATTATTATTATTATTATTATTATTATTATTATTATTATTATTATTTGTAGTGATTTATACCGTTTATGAATATCTCTATCTTTTATTATTATCTTATAAATTTTAACAAAATACAAATAATAATTACAAAAATATAGAGATTACAACAAAAAAAAAAAAAAAACCAAAATTTACAAATTAACAAGAATAAAAACAACAAAATAAAATTTAAATAAGAACACAATATATCTAATAAAAACATAAAAAAAAACAAATTAATGTTTATATTTATATATGTCCAGAAAACAATAATAAAATTCAAATTTATTTTTTTAAAATATTATTATAACTAAGCATATAATATAATATAGTGTAATATATTCTATTGTTAATATATTATACTAACATCATATATTTATTGACAAGAAAAAGTTGTGTGGAGTGTGATACATTTAACTAAAAATAATAAAAAATTACAGGCTAAGAAAAATGAAATCCAATGGTAGCATAAAAAGTAGAGAAATGCTATATGAACCGATTTATTTGGCCGAAATCCCAGGCCGAATGACATGGTTGCCTATGTGGCAGCCATGTCATCAGCTTTCTCTCTCCTCGGATTAAAAAAAAAAATCCCATGATGAGCCCTTTCTCAGACAACGCTTCCTCCTTCTTCTTCTGTGAAGCTTCTCATCTCCGTCCGAAGCCATTCCTCATCTCTGTACTGTGCTTGAATCTCTCAACGAACGTGAGCGTGGAGAGGATCGATACCTCCTCCATCCTCTCCGAGGCTTCGAAGACCATCGCCAAACTCATCCGGAAGTTGTATGTTTTCTCTCTCTCTTGAGTTTTCTTCTGTTTTTTGTCATCTTGAGCTTGAAGGATGGTACTTCGGTTTGTAGCTTGGACATACGCCTCCTCCTCCTTCTTCTTTGAAGCTTCTCATCTCCGTCCGAAGCCGCTCCTCATCTCCATATCGTGCTTGAATTTGTCGACGAACGTGAGCGTGGAGGCGATCGATACCTCCTCCATCCTCTCCGAGGCTTCAAACACCGTCGCCAAACTCATCGACAAGAAGCTGTATGTATGTTTTCCCTCCCTCTCTTGATTTTTCTTTTGTTTTTGTTCCCCTTTTGATGTGCTTTGCCATTTGATTTTAATTCATGAAATTATTTGTGCAGAAGATATGAAATGTGTTTCTCTATTGGATTTTGTGTAATTGATTCAAGAGCTAGAATTTTTGGGTTTATTAGCAAACTAAATGTAGAAAATATTAGTTTTGTTGTTTTACTTGTAATAGAGGTTTTAATATGATAAATACGTATTAAGAGTTGTTAGAATTTTTGGGTTTATTGGCAAACTAAATTTTTTTCAATGATATTTGATTTAGTATTGGATTTGATATATTTACTATTTGCATTCTATTTGTTATAAATTGATGTTTGTTCTGGGAAAAGATTCAAATAAATAAATTTTATTTGAGAAATGTTGTTATGAATGTCTATCCTTGTTATAAACAAAGCCTTACTTTTTTTTTAATTAGTAAATTACACATTATATCATGAAAATCTAATCAATCTTAAAGATTCTTAAGCTGAAAGGTTTATAACAAAGTTTACTTTCCATTCAAATCTTAAGACAATTTTAACTTCAATATCTTTCATCTTTGACAATTACTTAGTTTTTAATATTCTTATGATGTAGTTGTTACTTGTTTATTATAGATACAAATCAAGAATATTATGGTAGAATTGGAACTTGAGTCTTCTGAACAAGTGAAGAATGTGAAAGAAGTTGAATATTCTAATACAGAAATGTTAAACAAAGAGAAAGAGAAATTGGTAGAGTTAGAGAAGCCAAAGGCAGGCATGATGTTTAATTCTGAAGAAGAAGTTTATAATTTCTATGTTGAATATGCTCGACAAGAAGGTTTTGGTATTGCTAAAAAAAGTAGAAGATGTGGAGATGATGGAAAATTAAAATATTATGCACTCGCTTGTGTGAGAGGTGGTAAAAGAATATCTACTGCAAAAAGTACTTTCAATCCAAGGTTATCTACAAAAACAAATTGTGATGCCAAGATTAATATTATCGTTGGTAATGATGGGTGTTTTACTATATCTAGTGTCAGTTTAGAGCATAATCATGCACTTAGTCCACATAAAGCCCGTTTCCAAAGGTGTAATAAAAAAATGGATGTATATGTCAAAAGAAGGCTTGAATTAAATGACCAAGCGGGTATAGGCTTAAGTAAGAATTTCCATTCCTTGGCCGTTGAAAGTGGTGGGTATGAAAATTTAACCTACACTGAAAAGGATTGTCGGAATTATATTGCAAAAGCAAGGCAATTTAGGCTTGGAGTTGGAGATGCGGAGGCACTTGGGAATTATTTGTCACGTATGCAACATAGAAATTCAAATTTTTACCATTTGATTGATATGGATGAAGAAGGTCGTCTACGAAATATATTTTGGGCAGATGCAAGGTCTATAGCAGCATATGAAGCTTTTGGTGATGTTGTATCTTTTGACACAACATATTTAACAAATAAATATGATATGCCTTTTGCTCCTTTTGTTGGAGTAAACCATCATGGACAAACAATATTATTTGGATGTGGGTTATTATCAAAAGAAGATACGGAAACCTACATTTGGTTATTTAGAACTTGGTTGGAATGCATGTCGGGGAAGGCTTCAAAGGCAATAATTACAGATCAATGTATGGCTATTCAAGGTGGAATCAAGACAGTGTTTCCAAATTCTCATCACCGACTTTGCCTTTGGCATATTATGAAAAAAATTCCTGAGAAGCTAGGAGGGCTATCTCAGTACAAAGCAATAAAGAAGATATTGAAGAGTATTGTTTATGAGGCAGTTGATATTCAAGAATTTGAAACCATTTGGTTGCAGATGATAGAAGATTACAACATTGGAAACAATGGATGGCTAAATTATTTGTACACAAATCGGCATCGTTGGGCTCCTGTTTATGTTAAAGGAGTTTTTTGGGCTGGAATGTCTACCACTCAAAGAAGTGAAAGCATAAATGCTTTCTTTGATGGTTATGTTGGTCCAACAACATCTTTGAAGCAATTTGTGGAGCAATATGATAATGCATTAAAAAGTAAGATTGAGAAAGAGAACAAAGATGATTTTGCTACTTTTAACTCAAGCTTTCCAATGCTAACCGATTGCAACTTTGAGAAGCAACTACAAGAAGCATATACAAATGAAATTTTTAAGCTATTCCAAGATGAGTTGAGAGGAATGTTATATTGCAATCTTACATTTGTCAGATCAGAAGGGGCAACAAGTATATTTCAGGTGACAGATATTTTAAAAGGAAAAGATGGTAGAGTTAGACGGCAAGTGGGCTTTAATGTTTATCAAAATGAGCTTGAATTTGATATTAGATGCACATATCGTTTATTTGAGTTCAAAGGAATTATTTGTAGACATATATGCAAAGTTTTGATTGAGAAGAATGTGAAAGAGATTCCATCTCAATATATTTTACTCCGTTGGAGAAAGGATATTAAACGCCGGCATACATATGTGAAGAATTGTTATGAAGATATACAAACTAATGAGCAAAAAGTGTGTTACAATAGATTATGCTCTCACTTTTCTAAGGCTGCTGAAATTGGAGTTGAATCTATTGAAAAATATGACTTCTTAATGAGGTGTGTAGATGAAGCAATCGAGAAGCTCATGGATAGTTTTTGTGAGAAACAGTTGGAAAAGAATCATGCCTATTGCCAAGCAACATCTTCAAAGTTTTTAACTCCTTTAAAAGTGCGTAGTAAAGGCCGACCACCGTCGAAGAGAAAGAAATCAAAAGTTGAAGAAATGATCATTAGAAATAAAAGAAAGGTACTTAATTGTTTACATAATTCTTCTTAGTGTTTTCATTTTTTTTTTTACTAAATAAAATATTTTCTTTAGAAAACTCAAGCGCAAGGAAATGTACAAATGCAAAATGAAGCACAAGTTGAACCTTGTACTCAAGAAAGTGTGGTAATGTTTGATTCTTCTATATTTATATTTGTTTAGTATTGTATAAGATTGTATAAGCTTGTTTTAATAAATTGGATAACAATTTGTTGTGTTAGGTGAACTCCAATTGCTTTCCAAATGTGTTCAATGTAGATATATCTAACTTCACTTGGCAAAATGTTGGCATTGATGCTTCATCCCAGGTAATTTAAAAATATAGAGTAACTCTATTTTCTAGTGTATGGTGTGACACCCCTTTATAAAAAGTTTTTTACTTACACAATATTGCACTTTTTTTTTTTTTTGTGATTACAGGGTAAACCATCAAATGAAATTGGAACATCTACTTCATTTGATCAAGAATCAAATTTATGGGTCAATGCCAATTTTAATTCAGGTGTTTAAAAATTTCTCTTCACATGTTGTGACTATCCTTATACATACAATTATCATAGATAAGTAACAATTGCTAATGTTTCCTTCTTCTATTCAGGTGTTTAAAAATTCCTCTTTACATGTTGTGACTATCCTTATTTAGAGCACAATGTTTCCTTTTTCTATTTGTATCACAGGTAAGTAACAATTGCTAATGTTGCTATATTATGTTTTGCAACAATTGCTAATTTTCCTTCTTCACACGTTGCTAATGTTGCTATTTGTATCATAGTACTAGTGATTTATTATAATATTATGTTTTGCAGCTTTGATATGCATGCACAGGCATGTTCTATGTTTTGGTAGATTAAGGATGATCCAACAAGCTACTGTCAAGATGTTGAGCAGATCATACACACAAGAGCAACTCACTGCTGCACTCTAATATGCTGATATGTTGTTGTAATGTAAAATTAGAATCTTTGTTTCTGCAAACAGTCAATGGGTTATGTTGTTGTAGTTTTT
The DNA here is from genome assembly GCA_020875875.1 of Dioscorea alata. NCBI lineage: Eukaryota > Viridiplantae > Streptophyta > Magnoliopsida > Dioscoreales > Dioscoreaceae > Dioscorea > Dioscorea alata. The sequence goes on from CM037019.1 coordinate 15,957,095, forward strand.
GTTGTTGTTGCAATTATGTTGTTGTTGTTTTGGTTGTTGTTGCAATTATGTTGTTGCAATTGTTGTTGCAATTTTTGTTATTGTTGTTACAATTATTTGTTGCTGTTGACAACATGTTAAAGTTGATTCTGCTAGGTCAACATCAATTTGATGTTATTCATTACAAACTGTATACTACAAGTCTCCAAAGCAATTTGATGTTCTTCAGTAATTAAACTATACGAGTGAAACATGAGTACTCAATTCATGGCTTCATTACTTTATTAGAGCATCCCTTGTTATAGCAATACTCAGTCCAACAATTGAAACAAGTTTACCATTCAAGACCATTCAGTTTAATACTTTTCAGTTTAAACAATCAATAGTAAACACCATTCAGTTTAATACTTTTCATCATAATACTTTTCAGTTTAAACAAATCCAAACAAGACCCAAAACTACAAATACAACCTGAAGCAAGAAAACAAAACAGGAGGCACAAACAATCAATAGTAAAGACCATTCAGTTTAATATACAAAAATCAGCCATTTTGGTAATTCTCTGCCATGGTGAAAGAGATTGATTTCATGAAGATTCAGTCCCTCCATAGCAAGAGAGTAGGCAACTCGATTCCAGCTCCTAGGTATAGCCTGCAACCTTGGATTTCCCAAGCTATTCAAGAGGTTGATAGATGTGCATATATGCAGATTCATTCTCCATGCTTCAATCTGTAAACCATTATTGATGACCTTAATCAACTCAGCATTGGATGAAAGGATCGTCTTGGCAATCTCTCCCCAATCCTCCAAATGACATTGGCACATACCCCTTCAGCACTATTATCACATACTGTAATTAGAACAACAAAAGTTCAAAAGAATTTCAGAATGAATATACAAAAATGCATCATCAACTTGATATTCAAATTAAGTTAGCATTCAAAATCATCATATTCAAATCACTATGTTTCAATGAAGGTTCATTCAATCCATGAAGACCCCAAAAGGTTATCAAAACACAAAACTTTAGCACATGAAGTATTGTGCAAGTTCAGTAAGTTAGTGCAATCAACAAACAACAATACATATTTATCATATTAAAATCTCTATTACCATAAAACAACAAAACTAATATTTCCAACATTTAGTTTGCCAATAAACCCAAAAATTCTAACAAATCTTAATTCTAGCCCTTGAATCAATTGAACAATATCCAGCATATCTTCTGCACAAATAATTTCATGAATTAAAATTCAAATGGCAAAGCACATCAAAGGGGAAACCTTAAACCCTAGAAAATTGCTTTATTTCCTCCAATTTCTCTCAAACCAAACATATCTTCAACAATCGCAAGCTACAAACCAAAGTACCATCCTTCAAGCTCAAGATGACAAAAAACTATAACCAAGAACAAAAATAGAAGAAAAATCAAGAGAGGGAGAGAAAGCATACATACAGCTTCCAGCTTGCGAATGAGTTTGGCAACGGTGTTCGAAGCCTCGGAGAGGATGAAGTATCGATCTCCCTCCACGCTCACGTTCCTCGAGAGATTCAAGCACGGTGGAGATAAGGAGCTTTTGAGAGGAGATGAGGAGCTGCGGCTTCAGTATGGAGATGAGAGGCTTCGGAGACGAGATGAGGAGCGGCGGCTTTAGTATGGAGAGAAGAGGCTTCGGAGAGGAGATGAGGAATGGCTTCGGATGGAGATGAGAAGATTCGAAGAAGAAGAAGAAGAAGAAGAAGAAGAAAGAGGAGGAGGAGGAGGCGGCGATATGTCCAAGAAGGGTTCGGTTTGGGATTATTTTTTTTTTAATCCGAGGGGAGAGAGAAGGGTCCGGTTTGGGTTTATTTTTTTTTTAATCTGAGGAGAGAGAAAGCTGATAACATGGCTGCCACATAGGCAACCATGTCATTCGGCCTGTGATTTCGGCCAAGTAAATCGGTTCATATAGCATTTCTCTAAAAAGTATGTCGGTAATATGTGTTTTGAAAACAATAATTGTTATGTATACAAATAAAGCTTAAGCTGTTCTATATAATTTTTGAATTTTGCATGTTCTCAATTTTTCTATATTAAAGTTCTGATCCATCAAAAATTGGTATGTGACAATTTTAATAATTATCATTATTTGTCTTTGTTTTTTTATATGTTCATATACTATGCATTGATTTCAAATATATCAATTATTCAATATTTTCTTTTTAAATGCTAAACTATTAGATTGTCTGTGTATGTTTTTTTAAGAATTACTTATTAATATGAATTGTTAATGTTAATTGAAAATGCACAAAAATAAATTAATAGATTTTAAAAAAGTAAAATACATAATATTTAAAAAAATTATCAACTATACAATTCATACAAAAAAAATATTATTTTATATTACATTCTATTGTAATGTATTTTATTATATTTTATGCATAATTAGAACAAATGATCAAAATATATAATACACAAATACTTGAAAATAATAAAAAAAATCCTAAATTACATATTTTTTCCTTGAATTGAGAATTATATATATATACCAAAAATATATTGTTTTACATGGTATTTTCTTTTAATACATTATTTGTAATAGACACAAATAATTGAATAGATTTTAAAATAAATAAATTGAGTAATGTTTAAAAAAATTACCAATTATACAATTCATACAAAAAATATTTTTTTTATATTATATTGTATGGTAATGTATTTTATTATAATTTGTGCATAATTAGAACAAATGATCAAAATATATAATACACAAATACTTTATATTATTTTATTTTATTTTATTTATGGTATCCGTGTAAGTTTCTTGGATTACATTTATGCATTTTTAATTTGTTAATCATATGTGATTTATATTATTTTTATTCATGATCCATACTTTCTGAATTTATATAAAATTATTCCCTCTTTGTTATATTAATTCATAATTTAATCAGCATAGTTAGTTTCAAATTAAAATTGTATTACCGTTTACATTTTATATTGGTAATTTTGTTATTCTAATTGTATTATGAAGGACTCTTTTATCACCCTTTACAATGACTAAGTCCCGTCAAATCAAGAAGCCAGCTATATTACCTATAGTCAATAAGTTGGAGGCCACAAGTAACAAAAGAAAACGCATAGAGATTATGCGGTAAAAAAAAACACGAAATCAAAAACAAAGAAGTGAAAAAGTTATAGCTAGCCACAGTGATAAGCAAATGCTCAATCATATTTGTTCACATTCAGTTGTTCAAAGCAACAGTGAAATTACAACTGTAACAGCAAACCAATTAGTTTATGGTGAGTTTGATCGTTTTAAGATCCATTTGAATGATAGACAATCTTCAAATTTCATTGAAGAGCATTCTAACCTTGGTGCTTCAACAAGTAACTCAGCGTACGGCTCTGGACATTCAGGATCTGAGATAATAAGGAATATTACTCATAATGATCCACACAATTCTAATATGAGTTTTCCTTCCAATCAGTTGCATCTAAATGAATGGAATGCTGTTACAAACAAGCAACATAAAAGTAAGGTTTCTCATAAATATTTAAAATATTATTTTTATCTAAAATATGTTTGATTTTTTTAAAAAAATTTACATGTTTCTCACAGGAACATGCTTTCAAGCTTCATATTTTGGTGGTGCAGAATTAAAATGCTCTTTTTGCGGCGCATCTATGTGGTACGATGAATCGATTGACAGTTCTAAATCGTCTTCTATTCCTAGATTTAAAATGTGCTACAAATAAGGGCTTATTCATCTTCCACCTAATAAGCCAATGCCATCCTTTTTAAGAGAGTTATTTGATGGCAATTGTCGAACAAGATGTTCACAATTTAAAGAACGCATTCGGATATACAATTCAATTTTCCAATTTACTTCATTAGGTGGCATAGTTGATAATAGCATTAATCATACGAATGGGCCTTATGTATTCAAGCTTTCAGGACAAAATTATCATAGAATGGGATCTTTATTTCCGATGGACAATCAAAGACCTAAATTTGCGCAAGTTTATATGATTGAATCTGATGTTGAATTAGATTATCGAACAACGTGTTTCCAAAGCAATAATGAAATCAATGGACTTGATAGTGACATTGTGTGTGAATTAAAAAACATGTTAGATCAACATAATAAAATTGTCCAAATTTTCCACACAGCAAGATAAATGCAAAGACAATGCAAAGAATTACCAATAAAAATAAAATTGCTTGCACATCGAAATCCTAAAGAACACAATTATTCTGCACCAACAACTGATGAAATTGCTGCTCTAATTGTTGGTGATATTGGAATTAGTGATCATGGCAGAGATATTATAATAGAGCATCGAGAAGAAGGATTGAAAAGGATCAGTGATTTGCATCCTTTATTTATGCCACTTCAATATCTGTTGCTTTTCCCATATGGTGAAGATTGTTTTCATCTAAACATACCTTATGAACAATCTTCAACACGAAATAAATTATTAAGAAAGTATTTGACCATGAGAGAATATTATGCTTATCTAATTCAACAAAGAAATATTAATGATAATACTTTGCTAAGAGGAGGTCGCCTCTTTTAACAATTTGTAGTTGACTGTTATGCTATAATTGAAGAAACAAGATTAAGATATATACGAGAACACCAAAGATCATTAAGAGCAGAAATGTTTAAGAATGTTAGAGATGCAATAAACCAAGAAGATATATGTGGCAATTCGATTGGAAAACGAGTTATTTTACCTGCAAGTTTTATACCAGGCCCAAGATATATGTTTGAAAAGTATCAAGATGCAATAGCTATTTGCAGATATTTTGGCTATCCTAAACTTTTTATTACATTCACTTGCAATCCTCGATGGACAGAAATATTAAATGCATTAAGAAGTATCAAGAGACAAAAGCCTGAAGATAGGCCTGATTTAGTTTCAAGGGTTTTCCGAATAAAACTACGACACTTGATAAATGATCTAATGAAAAATCAACATTTCGGCCCTACAAAAGCAGGTTAGTTAAATTTTGGTTAATAAAAAAAAAGCATAATAATTTTTTATTCGTATACTAAATACATTTGTACCCTTTTAAAAAGTTGTTTATACAGTTGAATTTCAAAAGCGAGGGCTACCACATGTACACATTTTGCTCTGGTTGGAAAGGGAAAATAATACTATGATGACAACAACAGAGATTGATAGTATAGTTTCTGCAGAACTCCCTAACAAAGAATTTGATCCTATAGCTTATAATGTTATAAGTTCATTTATGATGCATGGGCCATGTGGATGGGCAAATTTACAAGCACCATGTATGGAAAAAGGGAAATGCAAAAAATTTTACCCAAAACCTTTTCGCAATTCAACAATTATTGATGAAGATGGATTTCCCCAATATCGAAGAAGAGACACCTCAGCAATTACATTACATAATGGTGTCCAATTAGATAATCGTTTTGTAGTTCCTCATAATGTCGATTTGATTATACGCTATCAAGCTCATATTAATGTAGAAGTTTGCAACAATACAAGGGCAATCAAATATTTGTTCAAATATATCAATAAAGGTCCAGACATAGCTAGAGTTATCTTTGAGGAATCAACATCATTGCACAAAACAAATGAAATAAAAAATTACTTAGATTGTCGATACTTATCTGCATATGAAAGTTGTTGGAGATTATTTGAATTTCCATTACATCATAGAGAACCTTCTGTTCAAAGATTGTTAATTCATTTACCAGAAGAGCATAATATTTACTTTAGTGATAGATAATCAATTTCTGGTATAATCTCAAAGCCTGATATTGAGAAGACAATGTTCACAGAATGGATGATTACAAACAAAATAGATGAAAGAGGAAGATCGCTTTTACATGCTGATTTCCCAACGAAATTCACTTGGTATCAAAAATACAAAAAATGGGAGTATAGAAAAAATGGTAGATCTATTGGAAGAATAATTTATGTTCATCCAAGCGCAGGCTAGGAGAGTTGTATTACTTACGCTTATTACTTAATGAAATCAAGGGTGCAACAAGCTATGAAGATCTGCGAACAATCAATGGAATTACATATACAACCTATAAAGAAACTTGCTTTGCCTTAGGTATATTAGGAGATGATTTAGAATGGTTGAATTCTTTGACTCAAGCATCTCATTGGGCTATCGGTGCACAATTAAGAAAACTTTTTGTAACCATAATCTTATTTTGTGATGTAGCAAACAAAAAAAATATTGTTTGATTGTACCTGGCAACTTTTAGCAGAAGACATACAATATCAACTAAAAAAAATGTAGATAATTTTAATTACAATATTCCACATGAATATTTAAAGAACTTTCTATTACTTACACTTGAAGACCTTCTTAATAACCACTCTTCATCTCTTAAGGAGAATAATTTACCTCAACCACAATCATTGAACATGACAAATATAACTGATCGGTTATTTCATGAAGAGTTGAATTACAATATTTTACAACTACACAAAGATCATCTATTAATGCTTTCAAAATTAAACCCTGGCCAATTAATTATATATAATGAAATACAACAAGCTGTGAATAATAATAAAGGAGGAATGTTTTTTGTATATGGACACGGAGGGACTGGAAAAACCTTTCTATGGACCACTATTATTAATGGCATTCGTTCTGAAGGAAAAATTGTATTAGCTGTTGCCTCATCAAGAATTGCATCACTTTTACTTCCTGGTGGAAAAACAGCACATTCTCGATTCAAAATTCCAATACATATTGGAGAATACTCTACATGTACAATTTCTAAACAAACTCAGCTTGCAAGATTAATTGCAGAGACAACTCTAATTGTTTGGGATGAAGCTCCTATGATTCATAGAAATTGTCCTGAAGCATTAAGTAGAACTTTACAAGACATCCTTTCAGAAACAATAATAGATGCATCAACAAAACCTTTTGGAGGAAAAACAATATTACTTGGTGGAGATTTTCGACAAATTTTACCAGTTATCCAAAATGGAACCAAAATAGATATCATAAATGCAACTATAACACAATCTCAACTATGGAAAGAATGCAAAGTATTTAAACTAGAAACTAATATGAGATTACATAGAAACAATATTGATGAACAAAGCCGCAACCAAATAAGTGAATTCTCACAATGGATATTACAAATTGGTGATGGTGCAATTCCATCTATAGAAATAAATGACAATGACAATGAAGATGAACATTTGATTGAAATTCCAAAAAACATTATTGGTTGAAAACTCAGAAGATGCAATACAATCAATCATCGATTATGTCTATCCAGAATTGCAAAAAAATTATTCAAATCCAGAATATCTTAAACAAAGAGCTATTATTACTGTATACAATGAAACTGTTGATTTGATAAATGGAATAATTATGAAAAAAATTGAAGCTCCTGAACAAAAATATGTTAGTTTAGACTACATATCAAAGTCTTCAACTTCTACGAATGCTCATGAACCATTATACTCAATTGAATTTTTAAATACATTGAAGTTTACAAATGTACCTGATCATGAACTACATTTAAAATTAGGTTGTGAGATAATGCTTATGAGGAACATTAGTCAAGAAAATGAACTTTGTAATGGAACAAGATTAATAGTTACACAAATACATCCAAACATTTTAGAAGCAAAAATTATTTCTGGATCTAACATTGGTGATAAAGTTTACATTCCAAGAATAGTTATGGCAATAGAAGATAAAAAAATTACCATTTGTCATGTGCAAAAAACAATTTCCAGTTAGACTTTCATATGCCATGACTATAAATAAAAGCCAAGGCCAAACACTTGATACAGTCGGTTTATTCTTACCCAGGCCAGTATTTACACATGGACAACTTTATGTAGCATTATCTAGAGTGACTTCTGCAATAGGATTAAAAATTTTGATACTTGATGATAATGGGAAAAATATAAACAAAACAAAGAATATTGTATACAAAGAAATCTTTGATAGTATATAATTCAAATGTCTTTAGTTTTATTATAGTATTGTTATATTAATAGTTACAGGTGTGTCATGTGCTATTATTTTCATACATAAATATTATGTTAATTTTTTTTATTATTTTGCAGATTATTATGAGTTTCAAAAACATATCACAATTGAGACCTCCAGGACAAAATCAAACAATAAAGCTGCTGATAACAAGGATATGGAATTGTTATATTCCAACTTCACAAAAATTCCTTGGTATGGCATTTTTAGCAACAGATGCAAAGGTATTTCAAATAATTTATTCTATTAATATAAAATAAATGGTGCTTAAAAAAAACCCCACCAATCACAATAATACTTTTGTTAGGCTGATGCAATTCTTGTTCAAATCCGAGAAAATGATTGTCCAAGCTTTCAAGATTTATTAATTGAAGGACAAATATATCAGATATCAAGATTTCAAGTGGTTAAGGCAAATATTAAGAATTTATCAACCACACAAGAATTCATTATTTTCTTCACTTCTAACACAATATTGAAGTCAATCACTGATGATCCTACGGCTTATCCACGACATTATTTCCAATATCTGAATCGGGAAAAGATGGAAATTTATGCAATTTCTGATAAGTATTTAGTAGGTAAGAAAAAACACCTTTTTAAATTCAAATTGTGAACTGCATTTTACAATATTTTCTTTATGTTTCTAACATATATGTGGTTATTTATAAATATGTAGATGCCATTGGTACTTTAATTTCAATAGGTTCAATTGAGACTGTTCAGCTAGCAAAATTTGATAAATCAGTTAAAAAAAAGAGAAATTTTCATCAGAGAAACAAGGTAACATGTACAAAACAGTTCAATTTTTCTTAATCTATAATATATGCATACATTTACAATTTTTTTTTTAAAAAAAGTGAACAGGAACTAAAAATAACTATATGGGAATCATGTTTTCCCCAATTAAATGAAGAGGAATTACTTCGAATACAACCAAGACCTGTTCTCCTTATTGCTGGGACTGTGATTAAAACATTTCAAGGTAACTTCAAAAGTTTAACTATTTTCACAAATGCAAGAGAAATGTGCTAATATTTTAAAATATTATTCAGGAACTACTTATTTGGCTTCTATTTCTGCAACAAAAATCTATGTAAATCTAGATATACCTGCAACAAAAGCCATTCAAAAACAGTAAGTTAAACAATTAACAATTGAAACAATTGTGTAAAAAAAAACCAAAATAATAAAACAATATTTATGGAAAACCAGACAAGGAACAGAAGAGCAACATGTGCAATTACTTCAAACTCATCATGAAGGTCCAACATTACAACAACGGATTGAACAAGCTAAATATGCAACAATTGACAAACTACTGAATTACAGCCCTACAACAATCGGTGTAAGTATTAATATCTTTTGCAATATATTCTTTTAAACCATACTATTATATATAGATATATTTGTTTTTGTGCGTGTTATTATGAAACTTTGATTTGGTATATTATTTTTTTTTTAGGCAACAATGTTCAAATGTGATATATCAATTGAGAAAATAGATACATCTTAAGGATGGTTTTACTACTCTTGCAATGTTTGCAAAAAAAGACTTAATGAGTTGCATGATAGTTATTCCTGTCACGATCATGGAACACAAATTCCAAAGTTAATGTATGTACATACACTCTTAAAATAAAGTTATTTCCCCTAATTCTAAAAGGCTTTAACTAAATCATTATGTAACAGGATGAAGCTACCGCTGATCGTCAAAGATGAAACCGGAGATATGGAAATAACAGTTTTTGATAAACAAGCAAAGTTGATGACAAATATCAATATCGCTCTAATGAATGCCACAGAACAAATTTTTAAATCAAAAATCCCAAATAAAATAAACAACATTATTAACAAAAAATTTACACTGACTGTTGGTCTTTCACAGCAATTAATCAGAGATGATCTTCTCAACTACAGAATTTACAGATCCAAACCTATACTTTCACATGGAGAGACCTCTACAAAAGCAACAACTTCACAGTTGATACTAGAAGGCCCAAGCAAGCAACAAAGACCAGAAAATGAAGATCCAATCAACAAGCATGAAAGTGTTGAAATGATAGAATTGACATCACAACTTGAAATGGTAGACGATTCATATCCAGAAGAAACTCCACTAAAGAAGCATAAAATCATGCCTCCATGAAAAAAAAAAAAAGGTTAGCCATTATATATATACCTATAATATTTTGAGAACTAATATCTACAATCAATTTTCCCTTATTTTACATATATAAAGGAATGATAAACATAAACAAACCTTTCATGTTTTACGAAAGCTATTTTTAAAACAAAATTAATTTGAATGTTTACATATCATATGACATTTTACATTAAAAAAATAAATACATTTTTTTCATGAAAAGAAAAACACATACATATGTATATATATCCACAAACACACACAGATATGAAAAATTATGAAATCAATATGAAAATAAATCATGTAAATTATTTTGATTTGATATATATTTATTGGAATTTTTTTTAATGTTTTAGTTTATTTATGTTTTAAAAAAATTACAAATAACTAATACAGATCACAATCGCACTCATGTTTTTGTACTTGCTATCCAAACAACACAATCTACATGTATGACAACATTAATTAAAATCATTCAATGTTTTTTTTATAAGTAAATATACCATTCAAATTGTAATTATGTTTATCTTATAATTGATAAATTGGAAAAACCAAAATAAATTATTTTGTTTTTTTTATTTTGATAATGTACTTAAATAATTATAATTATCATTTTTTTTTCATATTTTGCACTATATTAACAATTCCATGTCCTTAGTGTTGCATTTATTAAATAAATGTTATTATTTACAAACAAAATGTAACCAAAACTTTAATTAAACAAGAAATTTTTTAAAAGCTTATATTTGTAGTTCTCTTTGTTTCATACCTTACTCAATTGTTTATTTTGTGCACATAGGTGTTCTATTACATAACTAAACCAAACCTATTGTTTTGCTAAAATTAATCACATTATTATTCTTAAATCTAATTCTTTACCTGTTTATTACAGCTCATTACCCAGGTTGTTCATAACAATGTGATGGTTACTATGTAATGCTTTTAATTTTAATAATGGCTTCTCTAAATCTTCAATGTAAAAATGTGTTGTTTATTTTATTATTATGTTGTAGGTTTTCATGTTGTCAAAACCTAATTTTATAGCAGAGAAAGTTTACTATATACATTTGTAATAAACATATAAAATTTAATGGTTTCTTTTTATAAAATCTATAACTACAATATTTAATAAACCTATATAAAGCGTGATATATAATAAACATTTTTTGGGTTTTTTTTTTAAACCAATGGGATATATTATTGTTTTATCCAATAAACTTAGATTGCTATCTTGAACACTTCAATGGGCGGGCTAGAAGGGGTGCATGGAGGGGGATGACTGGAGGTTACTATTTATTTTAATATTATACTAATAATTATTCTTATTATCTTTAATATTAATTAAAGAATATTAATTGATAATCTCATGTCTGGGGGAGAACATGCTCTAATTAAGTTTTTTTTGTTTCAAATTTTATCCAATAAACTTACATAGAGCATGATATATATTGTTTTTTTTTTTTTTTTACCTTATTTACAATTGTTTTTTTCCCCAACTAACTATTAGTGTATGACAAATACAAACTTTATGTTGTATAATTTCATATTCTTGAAACTTAAGTTTATAAAAGGACAAAATTTGCTTTGAAATATTTTAATAAAATTGTGCAATTGTTTTTTCTCTAACCTATTCAACAATAACAAATTTCACACATGCCGATTGGTTAATTTTGATTTAAGAAAAATTATTATGTTAAAATTGATTGATGAAATTTGAAAAGTTGTTTTTAATCTAACCTATTCATTAATAACAAATTTCACACATATTCATTAGTGAATTATGATTTTTTTTTTTTCAAAATTTTAAAGTTTATCCCTAAGAGCCTTTCAAACGCCATTTGAAGATATTTGACTGCTTTTGTAAATAATTTTTTTTAAGCTAAAAACATAAAGAAATCTAAACCATTAAAATATATAATATATTATTATACATTCTTAATAATAACAAAACTTTTCCCATTTAATGATTGAGAAACTAATAGTAACTAATAGTACTCCATAGCCTCTCATGATGCCATTTGACAACTTCTAATTCATGTTTTTTTTAATGTTTTAATTTGTGTCAGCCCCACACCAACCCATATATATATATAAATAATTTTGTATATTTTATTTTAATTTGTCCTTTGATTGGATTTTAAAAAAATATCCCCATTTAAAAAAATATATATGTACTTATATTTTTGTCCTTGATTTTTATTGGTTTGTTTATGATAGATTTAAAAGAACCAAAGGGTTTCGGTGCTGATTAGCATCCTCACACAGCATCATGTTTGTTGGAGATAATGAAGAGATCGGAGCCGGAGGTGTGGGGTGTTTTCCATTTGATTTTCTATTTTTTTCCTCTTGAATTTTTTTTTTTTTTTTTTTTTTTTTTTTTGATTTTTTGTGGTGAATTGGAAAGAAACAAAAGATTCTCTTTCATCTTTTTTTCATTTCTTAACAATTAACATTGAACATCTAAGAATATCAATTTTTTTTTTTTTTTTATTAGAATATGAATATAGTTTGATCATCAAAATCTCTGTGAAAGTGATCAAATAATACAATAACAAGCACAACAATTGAAAGAAATCAAAATGTAAAACAAAATGACTCTCCTTTAAAAAAAAAACTCAAAGAACATGACGAATATCTTTGACAAAACATACAAAAAATTTTGAAAAAATATTAACCAAAGAAAAACTGTACAAGTGCACATCTAAGAATATCAATTTTTTTTTATTAGAATATGAATATAGTTTGATCATCAAGATCTCTGTGAAAGTGATCAAATAATACAATAACAAGCACAACAATTGAAAGAAATAAAAATGTAAAACAAAATGGCTCTCCTTTAAAAAAAAAAAATTTCAAAGAACATGACAAATATCTTTGACAAAACATACAAAAAATTTTGAAAAAATATTAACCAAAGAAAAACTATACAAGGCAACCAAAGCATCACAACCTCCTCTATCATCAATACCTATGCTGGCCCACTTTAACATCCTTCTTGATACCCCATTGTTAGTCAAATAGCCAATGAGAATCCGACATCAATATAATGCTAGGAACACTGTCCGGACCTATTTCTCTACTCCTGTGGATCAATGTACCATCAATTCGAGAGGGCTTTATCGGTTTTTTTATAAACCCTAATCCTATCCCTCAATTACGCTGCCGCCTCCGGCCCCTACACTGTTAAGCATACCACCAATTCCGCCGCTTCAATAATATCCCCCTTCTACTTCATATATATGTATATGTGTATGTGTAAGCACAAGTTGCATTAATTCTTAAATGATGTGCCCCACTACAAGATAATATTAGGATCACCCGCGAGTGAGCATACCCGACCATTAAAACATGGTATACTCTTCGGGTATGCTCTTATGTCATTAGAAAGCCATTTTTCCCTTGCAATAAGGGGAATTTTAGACATGTTAAAAGACAAAAGACAGGTTGGTAAGTGAGCATAAATTGTTGGAACAACTGATAGGAGGAGTGAAGCTATATATTTATATATATTTGTTTTTGTCAATTCAGTGACATTCGTCTTTCTTCCATTTGGCAACATATACCCAACCCTATCTAACCTGCAACACCAATTAAATGATCTTATTTATAACATTGATACGTTAGGAGATTATGTTTCTGACTTTTAATTTTTTTTAGACAGTTACATTGACACGTTGAGAGATTATGTTTCTGACTTTTTTCTTTCTTAGCCAATTACTTAAAGCTTGAACTTCACAATACTTACAAAATCAAATATGTTGCCATGCGAAAATATAAATCAAATATTAAGAAATTCTCCAAACTATATATATACATATATGATTGCATACAACTATATATAGAGAGATAAGATACTGAACAATCTTGCAACAATTAATATTGCACATCTATGGATATAATTGACTTACAATGCATCATTTTACCCCACCACCAGAGAAGACGATCTAGATCATCAACGGGGTACTTAGGAGTACGAAGAAGACCATGGGGTCGATATGCAGCAGAGATTAGAAACCCTTCTACCAAGAAGAGATATTGGCTAGGCACATTTGATACGTACAGAAGAAGCAGCATTAGCTTATGACATGTCATCAATCACCTTTAGAGGTATCGAGAAAGCTCAGACTAATTTTTCTTATATGTTTCGTACTATGCCTTCTCTACCTTCTCCATCACCACCACCACCATCTCCTCCTCCAGAGAAGGAAAAGGAATATTGTTCTGAGTATAATTTGGAGATTAGTGATGATCATGATCATTTGGCTGATAGTGATGACGATGGTTCAATCAGTATTACCACCATTTTGCAAAGTTTTTTGTCAATCAAATGCATTTTCTTCATCTTTGATACTGTAATAAACATGTCGCTCATCACTTCCAATGATGTATTGCAAGATGAAAGTTGTGTTTTTAAGTAGAATAAGATAATTGAGGTGAGTTAACATTATACTTTGTTTTGTTAACAAGTAGCATTGATTCTCAAATGGGTTATTAGGTAGCATATTCTTTCATATATACTCAATTATTATATGTAATTGAATCAATTAACAAATTCGATTGAAAAACAATATAAGTACAATAAGTTGACAATTAGTGGTTGTAGACTATAATACCTATTAAAAAAATATCAACTACATTTCTAGCATAATAAATATTAATCGTCAAATACAATTAAAAAATTATATATATATATATATATATATATATATATATATATATATATATATATATATATATATATATATATATATATATATATATATAACTATTTAAATATAAAAAAAATATTTATCATATATCATATATATCATATTATAAATTCCATAATAATAAATATCTTATTTTAGATTAATTTAAATATCACATTTATATGTATATTACATTAGCAAACATAAACCATATATTATTTAACAGAAGTTCATTAATCAAACAATTAATGAAATTAATATTTTTAAATAACTTTGAAAATTTAAATGTAGATTAATTTATGTGACAATAAATTAAATTTTATTAATTAAGAAAAGAAAAACATAAGAGATAACTCTTATAAGATAAAACAAATAAAAAAATCGTATTACAATAAAATTTTAAAATATATATATATATATATATATTTATTTATTATTTATTTATTTATTGTTTAATTCTCTCTATATATATATTTTTTGTTTATTTTTATTATTGTTGTTTTTTATTTGGTTTTATTATCTCTCTCTCTCTCTCTCTCTCTCTCTCTCTCTCTCTCTCTCTCTCTCTCTCTCTCTCTATATATATATATATATATATATATATATATAGTTTGTTTGTTTTTTAAATTTATATGCATACGTACATATATAAACACATATACTACCTAAATGACTCTTATGTTATTATTGGCTTGATTTTGAATTGACCTGTATTTTATTTATTTATGTATTTATTTATTTTGAGTTAAGTGGATCACTCACCACTCTCCTTCTTTTTTCTCTATACATATATGATGTTAATATTATATATTAATACCAAAATATATTATATGCTTACTAATAATAATATTTTTATTTGCTTTTAATTTTTCTTTAATTTTTTAATTGCTTTTCATACATATATATGATTTTATATTTTTATATATTATAATTTCTTTTTTGTTAGATATATTGTGTTTTTATTTTAATTTTTTTTCATTGTTTTTCATCTATATATATATATATATATATATATATATATATATATATATGTTTTTTATTATTATTATTTGTATTTGTTTTATTAATTCATCTAATAATATTGGTTTTTTTTTGTATTTTTTGTGAAATGTTTTTTCAATTGATTTGTATTATTATATGAAACCCGTAGCACAAGCACGGGCATCAAAAAATTCTATTGGTCCCCTTCACCATCTTTATTTTAGGGTTCTTTCCATTTGCACTAGAAAATCCTATTTGTTATGAATAAAAAACCAATCCCAACAGTTGAAACACCATCATTCAATCACTCAAATCAATCACAATTGGATAACAACCGTAGATTTGAAATCAGCCTTCCCATATTAAAAAGCAAAATTATCAAAATTTGACTGAAATATCACTCAAATCCAAATCATCCAACCAAATATTGATAAATAAAAAACTTGATTGGTAGATATAGAGCACAGAATAGTACCTTATGGGACAAATTAAATCATTAATGTAGTGTATGCACACATACATTTATATATTGGATATTTTTTAAAACAATATAATTAAGAAATCTCTTTTTGTTACATCAATAAAATATGAAAATAAATTTCCTTTTTCTAAAAGATTTTCTTAAATCAATTAATTATGCTTTTCATCTCCCTCACATTATGTTAAAAGAATTATCATACCTATTTTATCAATAAAAAACTTAAAAATTAAAAGAATCCATCATCCATCCATGAGAAATTTCAGAAAGATTTACAAGTCAAAATTTAAACATAATTCTAACAACTACAACAATAAGATAAAATAAGAGTTTAAATAAATAAATATTGACAAATTAGGTGAGTAATGAAAATTTCATATGTTTTTCTTCTCAAAAAATTCTATGAAAACTAATATAAAAATAAATAGCAAGTTCCTGACAATTATTGTTAATTGCCTATAATTTCATTGTGATAACAAGATTACACTTCATCTGATGAAAGAGTTGCAACAAAACTGAATTGTGAGTATCAACAACTTCAACACTTTTAGATCAACGAAATGTATGCAAAAAGACAAAGACATGAAGAACAACATTATAAACATGTTTTCAACACTTAAATGAAAATCATCGTGAAGAACATGTTAGCCTAAGTCAAAAAATTTTACCCCAAAAAATAAATAAATTATTAACCAAATAAATGAATGCAAACAATGAAATTTTAAACATTGCTTAGAAATAACATTACAGATAAGATCCATTACAGAAGTTCTGTAAACAAATTAAATTCGTATTTCCATCTACAAACTTAACTACAAAACTCTCTCATAACTCCATCTTCACCTAACCATTCATTACAAAGAATATCATCTACTTTTCGACCACACAAATGGGTCTCACACTCCCATCCCTCTTTTTCTATCCATTTATAGTCTATACTCCATGCGATATCTCTAAATAATTTTGCCGCAGAATATCTGCAATTATTTATCCTATAATTACCAATTCTTTTGCTTTCAAATGGTTTTGACGCGTGATCAACTCTTCCATCAGCAACCATGTTAAGCATTTCCATGCCAGAATGACGTGTTTCTTGATTTTTGTATAAAAGAATCCCCCCTACATAGCCAGCAAGTAAATGACCTTTAAAAGTTGCATTTGTTAGATGTTGGATGCCTGAATCCATTTCCAACTGAATACATTCGATCTGAAAAAAAAACAGTATGACAATTATAACTTATCTAATATGGAAACAAAAAAATGAAAAGTTTTTCACCAATCCAAGCACTAAAAGAGCTTCCAAATTGTCTCCCCAGGCACAATTTTGAAGAAAAATAATGTACTCCTTCATATCAAGACACCATAAATTATCAACTCGCATAAACTGGGCAACTTTGCGGCTTTTAGATGCTGCATAAAAACTTTTACAACTGCAAACAAATATATATTTAAATATATATCAATATATGTATTCATAATGCAAAAGAACAACAATGAGCTTAATGCTATGAATAATCAAGAACATTACCAAGTGCGTAACATTTTTAGATCATGAAGAGATCTAGAAGATGTTGAAGCGATGTATGCAACAATTTCTTCAATAATATCTTGAGGGATAACTTCAAGAAAATAGTTACAAGACCTCTCTCCCATTCTAACATAATAAAAATAATGATCGTCAAGAATTTGAGAAAGCAAATAGAAGACAAAGGAAAACAACAAACATTGGAAAAACAAAAAAAACAAAAAATTAAACCTAAATAATGGGAAACAACCGTTGTAACAAACTAGACAAGAAAGATTGGCACAATTCCAAACTCCCAACCTAAGTTGTTAGAAATGGATGTATATATATTGATATATAAAAACAAACAAAACACTGTAAAAAGAGGGAAATAAATATGATAATGATGACAGATAGAGCAGAGAGCACAATTAAAACAACATGAAATAATTCTTTAACCAATGTTAATTAACAATGCTCTCTCTCTTCTGTCATCCTCTCCATCTTCATTATCTCTTCATCATATCATCACTATATATATATATATATATATATATATATATATATATCCTCAAGAGTTTGTCTTTGTTAGACATTTGGTCATCCCTTATTGATTGAATGTTTTGTCTTTTTCATGAAATTGATAAAACCAAAGCGTCACAATCTCCTCTATCATCAATACCTCTACTTGCCCACTTTAACATCCTTCCCAATTTCTCATTGTCAATCAACGTGCTAATGACAAGCCAACAACAATATAATATTAGGCACACCCATGAGTGAGCATACCCAGCCATCACTTTTCATAAATTTGTCCTGCCAGATCATTTTAGGCCTTGCAAAGAGCCAACTAATAACTTGAGAAAATCCTTTGACCAAAATAACTACAAAAAGAATTATTTATTCGTATTTGTACTTATTGAAAATGATGAAAATCAAAAGCAAATCTTATCTTCTTGGACAACGTATTAGTAACATATTCCTTCATATCTTTGTCGAAAGATGCAAACAAATGACAGAAGAAATCATGTTTGAAAAAATTAAGGGTTTGCTAGCTTACGCCAGGAGTGGAATGGAATTTTTTCATCGGGATCCAAAATTGTAGGTTTTGCTAGCTTTTGGCTGGATTTGTATAAAAAATCTACTCTTCTTTTAAGAAAATCTACTTTTCTTTTGGATGTTATCAGAATTTAAACATTCGAAATGACACCTTTACAAAACATATCAAAACAAGAATCCCCCAAAATCAATATTCCTGAAGAGTTTGTATTTGTTGGACATTTGACCATCCCTTATTGGTTGAGTGTTTTGTCTTTTTAATGAGTTTGATTAAACCAAAACATCACAATCTCCTCTATCATCAATACCTCTGCTAGCCCATTTTAACATCCTTCCCAATTCCCCATTGTTAGTCAACGGGCCAATGAGAAACCAACAACAACATAATGTTAGGAACTTAAGCTAATTCACTTCTTGGTCTTTTCCCATTATATGTTATAACACAATATATGTTGTTCATTACTCCCATCCAATCAAGATGACAATTCGGCGCAGATCTACACATTAATCATCAAGATAAAAATTTAAGGTTTTGCTAGCTTATGGTGAGATTGGAATGGAACTTTTTTTATCATCGAGATCCAAAATTCTAGGGTTTGCTAGCTTTTGGCTGGATTTGTATAAAAAATCAACTCTTCTTTTAAGAAAATCTAATCTTCTTTTGGATTTATCATAATTTAAACATTGAAAATTATTATTTTTTAATTGTACGAATTGAAAACGAATCTATTTTTTGTCAGAAAATCTGACAAAATTAACCAAAGAAGAATAATGCAAGGTAACCATCTTTCTCTATATATATAACACCTGATAGAAATAGAGTACTCTTCCCACTCAATCAACAATCTCCTAGATCAGACGTGGTAAAACTCCAACAAAAAATACATATCATCAGCCTAATTTTCCTACAATTCCTTCTCCTTCCTTATTATTATTCTATTATCAACCAATTTGTTTTATTTATAGCGATAAAAAAGCTTATCATACTTGCATCTTGAATTTATTTTCCCTTATTATAATTTAATGCAATTTGCAGTGTTAGTATAGCAAAACAAAAGAAAAAGAATGAGTACATCCAAATTCAAGACAATTTGGGTTTTTTGCGGTAGCAACCTAGGAAAGCAAAAGAGTTATCAAGATGCTGCTATTGATCTTGGCAAAGAACTGGTCTGGCTTCTGACTTTTAGTTTTTTTTCTCTGTTATTGTTCTTATAATCATATAGCCTACCCATTTGTATATACACAACTACAAAAATATGAACTAACCTTGCAAATCCCTTCAGGTGATGAAAAACATTAATTTAGTATATGGAGGAGGCAACATTGGATTAATGGGCTTGATATCTCAAACTGTCTTTAATGGTGTAAGACAAGTTCTTGGGTATGGTTTATTGAAAAAAAAAATTTTAACGGCATTTATTTGAAAAATATTAAGTTATTAACTTTTTTCTCCATATACTCAGAATCATTCCCAAAGCTCTAATGGATAAAGAGGTATGACAAAAAAATTATTGAATTTTATGACAAACTATTCCAAGGAAAAAAAACAAACCACAAATAACAATGGCTATTCAGTAACATATTGTTTTGTAAATTTGTCAGATCACTGGTTTCACTATAGGAGAAGTAAAACCAGTTGAAAATATGCACCAAAGAAAAGCAGAGATGACTCGCAATGCTGATGCTTTTATTGCCATGCCTGGTTAGTACACAACCTACATGTCATATTTATGATATATTCACTAACATTATTTGATTTTGATATCATGCTATTATCATTCATTATAAAAAAAAAAAAAAAAATTATATCCTCTCACAAGTCATAAATTTCTTCTCTTGAAATAAAAAAAAAACTAATTAATCTCAATTGAAATTATTATGCAGGAGGTTATGGTACTCTCAAAGAACTTTTTGAAGTGATTACATGGGCACAATTAGGCATACATAACAAGCCGGTAATTCAATGGCAATTATAGACATATATAATGGAAACTATAACCAAATTATGACAAATTTATTCGTTGTTTTAGGTTGGATTATTGAATAGTAATGGCTACTACAACTCATTGCTTTCTTTCATTGACGAAGCTATAGAAGAAGGTTTCATCAACCCAAGTGCAAGACATATCATTGTCTGCGCTTCAAATGCAAAGCAACTGATTGAGAAACTCGAAGTAATTTTTTACAAATGTTTTTGAAAAATTTTTCCAAAATATGAATATGTTAATAATTATTGCTAATGCATGAAAAATTCTACTGAAATGACAGGACTACTACCCATGTCCTGAACAAGTGTCATCAAAACTAAATTGGAACTATGAGCAATAAGAACACTCCCAAACAAATGCAAGTCCAATTTAAATATGTGCAAATATCAAGTTAACTACAAATACATCTTAGCCTGATCATGACTTATGAAAAAAAAAACACATATAACAATAATACTTGCATATCAATGAAAAAATACAAAACAAAATCAATAACTAATTGATTGACTCTGATTATCACAAAAAAAAAAAAAAAAATGTAACACCAAACGATCCATGCATTAGTAGTTATAGCATATTGTTATTTAGTATAGCTTCCCAATTAACAACTTCACATTACTTAATGAAAAAATTGAACTAATCCATTATTGCTTTTTTCAGGTTGACTCATCAAACAACAATGGCAAAAAACCTCTCAAATCCAATTCATCTCCCAAAAACCCACCAGAAATTACTCAGATCGACCTCAACCTTCCAGCTACCATGGATGAAAATATTAAACACACAAGTGTTTCTGATGCGCATCCATAATGAAAACCATGAATGAAATGAAGATATTGTATTTTGTACCCTTTTATGTTCTCCTCTCTTGGTGGTTTCAATTAAAGCTTGAACTTTTGCTTCTATATAATACATGAGGAAATGCTTACAAAGTAGATGTGTTTTTTCCCACAAAAAATACTACAACACTTCTAATGAACAACAATTATCATCAAATAATATATTAATCACATTTAAAGTTTTCCCCCAAAAAACATAAATAATGAATATATATAAAAACAAAAATTTTAAAAAAAATGAGAAAACACATTTTACAAAACCCCGTAGCGTCAGCACGGGCCAGCCATACTAGTTATATATTAATCTTAACTCACAGTACACAAATCCCTCCCATGCTGCTATTTGGGACTTTCTAATTGGTTTTTTTTTATTTAGTTGAGTGGGTCCCACACCAACCCACCATCCACCTCAATAATAATAATAATATATTATATACCTATCTTTTTATTTTTTTAATTTTGTTTTAATTGTTTTTATTATTTTTATAAACATAAACATGATTTTGTATATTTTAATGTTCTTTTTTAGAAATATTGTGTTTTTATTTTAATTTTTTTCATTGTTTTTAATCTATATATATTATTTGTATTATTATAATTATTTGTATTTGTTTTATTTAATTTATCTAATAATATTGAAATTTGTGTTTTTTTTTATTTTTGTTAAGTGATTTTTAAAAAAAATGATTTATATTATTAGATGAAGCCCGTAACACAAGCACGGGCATACCTACTAGCATGATAATAATAATAATAAAAAAACCATTAGCATGATGGTGTTATTCATCTTGATCTTCTCTCCCTGCATGAGTCTAAATGTGAGAAACAAATATGATAATTATAATAATGGTTCAAAATTATTAATTTTAAATTTTTAAAACAAAACTATGAGAATTTAGGCATAATTTCCTACAGTTTAACTGAAAATGTTGAATTGAATCATTAATAATATTAATATTATATATTTAAAGTAAAAAATCTATATTACTAAAGTTTAATCTCATATACTTTACTTTCATTTTTATTTATCTGCCACAAATCTATATTATTTTTTATTTTTAATTACATTAGAATAAAATAATTTTGGCAGGAAATACAAAATTATTCAAATTTTCACAATGAAACTTTTGATTGAACAAAATTTTCAAATTGAAAAACAAGTGTGCGGTACTATTTTTCTAAACAATGGCGCATTTAATAAAAAAATAGAGAGAAAAAAATGAGAAATAGATAATTAAATTTGCAAAGGAAATCTGTAGTGAGAGAAATTAGGAGTAATTTTAAAAAAATTATTAAAATATTTAAGAAAAAAAAAATCAATTATATTGTAAATGCAGCTGAGATTTCACCCTCGATATATATACATCCATGAATATACAATTAGTATAAAACAACATAAATAATATAAAAAATAAAGATAAAGAATATCGACTCTACTTGGCATTTTTTTTTTTATTCCTTCCTTCTCTCTGTATCATTCATAACAAATAAAGGTTTATTCATAGTAATTCGATAGATAAATGAATAATTAAAATTAATTTGATGAAACAGCTCTAAATATATTACTAAGTAGTACAGGTTTTGTTTGGATTGGCTTATAGAAAAATACTTTTTTTCAGTTTAGTAGAAGTGTTTTTGGGAAAAAATGCTTCTCCAAAGTAAGTTAAGCATTTTTTTGTAATTTGTGTTTATATTAGATTTTCTGTAGAAGCAGAAGCTGTAATATAAGCTAAAAAACAGCTTTTTTTCGTAAGCTACAGCTTCTGCTTTTACAGAAAAACCAATACAAACAATTTTTTTTGAACCTTGAAGTGCTTAACTTATAAAAAGAACACTTTGGGTTTTCCAAAAACCAATTCAAACAAGCTCATAATCACATTAAAACTAAGTAGTATAATATTAGAGTTGGTGGCTATCACATTAAACGTGTGCTGTAGTAAAATATAATCAATTGTTACAGTTGACATAGATTGTTCCAGTAGACATCCTCTATTACGATGGTATTCATAACAAATTAACTTTATCAATATTTGAGATTCAATTATTCATGACACATAAATACAGAGTGAGAGGATTCAATTTAATTAAACTATTAAATTAGTTAATTCTTTGCATGATGTCTACATATCTAATGCATGCCAGCAATGTGACGTGCACGAAAGAAATCCCCAGAAGCAAGAAAAGATTTTCCAAAATTATTTATTTATTTTTCTCTCATTCACACTCTTCAGCACATGAATGCCATTCAAATCCTTTATTTATTTATTTATTAATTATTTATATTGTATATATATATATTCCAAGATTCTGTCTAGAAGCTTCACGCATCCTCATCTTTAATAATGCCACATGGCCAAATCTTAGTGGTCAATCTATTAATTACTATTAATGTTTAAATTATATATACATTTTATTAATTTCTATTATTTATAAAAAAAACACATTATAATAATTTTTAAAATAAAGCATGATTTTATATTTAAAAAACACTGAGTTAATACAAATAATTAATATTATTAATTTTAAATAATTTAATGAATAAAAAACCATCCTAATTTTTTTTTCAAAAAAAACCCTGAATTTTTAAATATCACAAAAAAAAAAACTATAAATTAACGCCATTGTAATCCAAAGCTCTCTCATTTCAGAGTTCCATTCGAGAGTGAGACAGAGATGTCATCGTCGACGACGTTCAACGCCTTGACTTTCAGGCCCATCCCCGCCGTCTCGCCGGCCGGTTCCCGGCGCCTATCTCCGGCGTTCCTCTCCTCCTCCTCCTCCTCCTCCAAGATCTTGACCTTGAAGAGTGGATCGAAACCGGCGCTGTCCTTCAGGCTTCGTGCTGTGGCCGATGATGACGAGTGGGGGAGGGAAGAGCCATCATCGAACGTCGCCGTGGCGGAGGTCAACACTGAGGTCGTCGAGCTGAAGCAGAAGCTGAGGGATCTACTCTACGGGACTGATCGAGGGCTCAAGGCGTCGAGCGAGACACGAGCTGAGATCGTGGAGCTCATCACCCAGCTTGAGGCCAAGAATCCCACCCCTGCTCCGACCGATGCCCTTAGCCTTCTCAACGGCAAGTGGATCCTCGCGTATGTACCAAATCCGATCAATTTAGGGTTTTTTTTTTTTTTTTTGGATTTGTTGTGCGATAATTTTTGGGGATTTGCAGGTACACTTCGTTCTCGCAGTTGTTTCCGTTGCTGGGATCGGGGAGGCTGCCGGAGTTGGTGAAGGTGGAGGAGATATCGCAGACCATTGATTCGGAGGCGTTCACGGTGCAGAACTCGGTGAAGTTTGCTGGGCCGCTTGCTACTACTTCCGTCACCACCAATGCTAAGTTCGAAGTCCGCAGCCCTAAGCGCGTTCAGGTACTTCTATTCCTACTTCTTTCTTTCTCTGATGTTCCTGTAAAACTAGTGAAAGCTCTTGGCTTTGTCCATGTGCTGCAAGGAAGGCCTAGAAAACAGCTACAGTATTTGGTTTTAGGAGAAACTGTGAATTGATTTGGTGACAGTCCACAATCAGTTTCGATCATTCAATCCCCAAAAGAAATTTGTCACTATGGTCTTCCTTGACACCTCAATTAAATTGAGACCAAAATTAATACATCAGATGTGTTTAGTGCCACACCATAAATGTTGTGAGACGAGGGTATCAAAGTGAATATTTTTTGGTTTAATTCAGGGACAAAATTAGTAGTTTTATTTGAGTTTATGGAGCAAAATGAGCATCAAAATATAGTTTGATGACCAATTATGGACTTTCACTGATATATTATGGTTGTTGATGTTGTGACAGAGTATTCAGTCATTGATTTACCTTTTCTTAGGGTGTTTCTGGATTGCATGGAAATTGGGAAAAGAAAAAAAAAATTAGCGAATTGTTTCTTTCATTTGCTTTTATCCATTTTATTTCTTAATCAAATCTTGTGCAAGATAGTTAAGTTTAAACACATCCTTGGGAATGACTTGGAATCTGTCTCCCGACAACAATAATAAGAAAATTACAAATTTGGCTTATTCATTTTTATTGGAATTCATTTGACTTTCAGTTCTTTTTACGGTTTTAGAATCTAGAATGAAAACGATCCTTGCATTCAATACCTCTGTTTTATATTTAACTAAGATCATGCATGGATCAAGAAGAATTTTAAATTATGATCTTTTTATAGCTTGTTTAAGGGGAAAAAGAAAAGCTCCTTGTGCAATGATAGCTCTGGCTTGTTTGTATAACTAGTAGCCTAATAGTTTCTTAGAATAAATGGCAAAAATTTTCAGTTTGGGTTACCTGGTGCGTGGTAATTGTGATTTATCCAGTTGAATGCATGGATTGGATAATGTTATTGCATGATAAATAGTTTGCCTTGATGGATTAATTTTATGTTACAAATTCAATAATCTAGAACTGGTTAAATGACACACTTTGGAAAGGATGTAGGACAAATCTTACTTCTAAAGTACTTGTACTCAGATCCAAGATGTGATTTTAGTTAAATAAAGTTTGAATTTGGCTGTCTGATGAATATGATATATTCATTCAACTTTAGAATGTACTACTTCTGGTTCCATATTGACATCATCTCAAGATGTTGTCTTGGTTTTGATCTAAAAATGTTTAACCTGCTTTCATGGGAATGTTTAGCCCTTGCTTCTGGTCATGTGCTGCATTGAACCATTGTTATGTCATAAACTTTTGACATCTTACTTTGTGATCCAGATCAAGTTCGAGGAAGGTATCATCGGCACCCCACAATTGACAGACTCGATAGTACTCCCCGACAAGGTGGAATTCTTGGGTCAGAACATCGATCTCTCCCCTTTAAAGGGTGTATTCACATCTATCCAAGAAGCTGCGTCGTCTGTCGTAAAGACCATTTCTGGCCAACCTCCATTGAAAATTCCAATTGGCAATAGAAATGCTGAGTCTTGGTTGTTGACAACATACCTCGATGAGGAATTAAGGATCTCTAGGGGCGATGGTGGCAGTGTATTTGTGCTCGCCAAGGAAGGCTGTTCTCTTCTGGATTAGAAAGAAAATAAAAAAACAAAGAAACAAAAACGAAATGAAACTATAGTATATGGTTTTCTATAATAAAAATACTTGTATATGTGTTCACATATGGTGTGTAGCTAGACTTTTGAAGTTAAGATATTGGCAATGTAATACATATAATATTTATAGTCTTTTAAGCAAATAAGTGAATCTTCAAAAAAAAAAAAAAAAAAAAAAACTATATATTGTTATGAATAATTGTTGGAATTATGGATGCCTATTGTATTAGCTACTGTCAGCATTGTAGCAATCACCAATGTGTTTATTATAGCAACCGTCAGTATTGTTATTATTCTATCAATCAATGTATTTTGGATCATTAAATTGAATTAATTCTAATTTTCTATTCATATGGTGAAGGGTTATAAATATCCTTTTATTTTTGTAAATAAAAAATTATATATATATAAGAATAAATTCTATGCATGCTGTTGGATTTTAAGACGGCGGTTATCACTGTACTGCTAGATACAGTATTTTGATCTTAACCGTTCAATCAATTTCAACACAATATCTAAACAAATCCATTAAATATACAGAAACCCAAACAAACAAAACTAAAAATCAAACTAAACCTAATCAACCCTTTAATCAGTTTAGTATGCCTAACTGTGGTGTTCTCCGGACGTGAATAGATTACATTTACTATATATATATATATATATACCAATTGCACCTTGCTGAGGTCGTGAACAAGCCGACCAATAATAAAAACACAATTTAAATTATAAAATATATGGACATTTATGTTAATATATAAACTTGTTAAATTTGAAATATTAACAAAACAATATCATAGTTTTTAGTAGCTAATGTTAAGGGCATCTTCAACGGGGAATTGATGAACTCTCAATGCTCCATGCTCTCACCAGAAGCGTTAGTGCCTCTTGAGCACTCAAAAGGTGGGGCCCACTTTTATTTTAAGTTTTAAAAATAATTTTTTTATGTTCAAATGATTAAAATGGGACCTTTGATAATTCCTATGTTTTTATAAAATATTTTGATAATGTATTTTACAAAATATAATTTTTTTTATATATTATCTAATTATTTCATTAAATATTGAAATATTTTTATAAAGAAATTATGTTTATAATGACATGTATAATGCAAATAGTTAAAAAGGTGAATAAAATAATTACGGAGCTCATGTTATAGTGTAACTATTATGAGAGATAGTCTAATGAGTAAGAGTTTACGGGTCTGTTTGGTTCGCATAATGGACATGAGAATGAAAATGAGAATGAGAGCGGAAGATAGGGATTGAGGATGGGAATGAGGGGATGGAGGTAAGAATGAAGACAATTTTTGGTTTAAAGAAATAGGAAATTGAAATGAAAAAAAAAAAAAAGAAATCAAGTAAAAATACTTTTACACATTTTATGTAAATAAATAATATCGCATAAAATAGTTAATTATATTTAACGATAGCAAAAAAATTTTATTTATGAAATAATTTAAACAAAATTATTCACTCTAATTATTATAATTAATTATTTTAAATAAAAATTCACTTTAACTATTATAGGTTTGATTATTATAATTAAAATAATTAATCCATCCAACTATTATCCAATTTAATTTTTACAATTAAATAATACACTTTAACTATCTTTTTTATGTAAAATAAAATGGACAAAACTTCTACTTCCCTAAAATAATTTCAATATCTATTTTAATTATGATTATTAATTTTTTTATTTAATTATAATAATTGAATGTTTTTAATGGCATAAATTAATTTAATTATTATAATTTAATAATACTTTAGTTATTGGGATGTATTTGGTGTATAATAAAAATAAATTATTTTTCCTTCATCAAGGATAAAATGGTAAATTAAAAAGCAAAAAAAATGCTCATGCTCCCCAAAATTAGGCATGAGCAACGCCCTTTTTGAGGGGATGAAACCCCCTCAATCTCATTCCCAAATACTCAAAAAAAACAATGAAGTCTCTCTATTGTTTTGAAATGAAATCCCTTTTTAGAACACCAGTACTGGTGTGGCATTATTCTCAATTAAAAAAATAATAAAATAGGACTAAGCTGCCCACACATGCATGCTAACCCAACGTGCACCATGCTCTTCATGAAGGCTTGGTCAGATGCTCACCATCTTGCATGCATCGTCAACCCTCCTCTTTTCCCATCCTCCTAGCCTATGTTCCCGTCTTCTCCCCTTCTCCCTCTCTACTCTCTTCCAAGAACAAAGCTATTCGTCTCGACCCAAGTACCCGAATTCAGCTCCCGAATGACATCGCCATCCACGTGACCTTCTTTTATCTCTCCTCATTACAAAAAATCTCTCTCACTTTAATGTAACAAAAAAAAAAAAAAAAAAAAACAAAACAAAACAAAAAAGAAGAAAAAGAGCTGCGGGTCAAAGCTCATCTTCCTTTAGACTTTCTCTTGGCCAGTATAAATGCTAAGGCAAAATTAGACTACCCCATAGAAGAAAGCAATAATATAGAGCTAGCAAAAAGATAAATAATATAATACAAGTTACTCAATTAACAGGATAAAGAAATGATTCACATAAAACTAAATTTTCCTTTTTCATATGTGGGATCGAAAATACGCGTCTGGTATCATGTCTGTGAAGCAGATACCAGACGGCACATCGAAACACAAATATCATATTTGTTTCGTGGGTCTTTTCATTCTTAATAGCAGCAAGCCCCTATTATTAATTACCCCAGATGGTGTCATAGAAACCTCCGATTAATGGCAAAAGTACAAATAAAAAAGGCTATGAAAAATAGTAAATTTATTTCCAAATATGGTAATTTATTACATATGAATATTGCCATTTATAAATAGGCATACATTTTTTTATTTATTGTTATTATTACTATTATTATTATTATTATTATTATTATTTAATTTATTATTTTTTTTTATAACGTCGTCATCCGCCATGCTTCGCCGCCGTCTCATGCCTCATTGCCGCTTTGAGATTGGCTATCTCGAGTGTTTCACCACCATTCCGAGATTTATGCCACTTTTAAAATTTGTATTTTTTTATTTGTTGCCTCAAAATATATATTTATTGCTGCCTTGAAATATATTTCATCGTCACTTTGCAATTTGTAGAACAAATTTTGCCGTTGCCTTGAGATAAGCATTCTTTGTCGTTGCTTCGGGATAAGTTTTCTCATGAAAGAATCTCAAAAATAATCTTCAGATAAACACTATTGATAATGAATGATTCAGATTTGATCATCAAGAGGTAAGTGTTAACTTGACTTGAGGGCCTTAATTTCATCATCAAGCAAAAATGGACTGAGTTTGAGGTAATGTGGGATGAAAGGTTTAGATCTAATTAGAGGGCATTTAGGCCTTTTTCCAGAAATTTGGAATTTGAGAGTGGAAAAATGAGCGGCTGAAATCTCATCCATCAAAGAAATGTGTTTAAGTTCTAGGCAGCTCCAAGATTAGTATTCTAATGGAGGACCAAGATTTCATCATCAAGGAGTTGCATTTTCAAGGCAACCTTGAGATGTGGATTTTAATGTGCGGTCAGGATCTCATCATCAAAGAGGTGCGTTTAAATTCGAAACAACCTCAAGATTTGGATTTTGATGGAGGGCTAGAAATTCATCATCAAGGAGTTTGGCATTAGTTCGAGGCAAGAAAAAGTAAAGCGGTTGGGTGAGACACCCAACTAGCTAACTCACCTAGTTCATTTCCTTTTAGTCACCAAACTTTTTACCATCGCATGCTTTTCTTTCCTTTTTTAATTTAATTAGATTTTATTTTATTTCTATTTGTTTTTTTATTATTATTTTTTTCGTGCATATATGCATGCTTTATTATTTTTTATTTATTTTATTATTTTTTTTTCATGCATGTATGCATGCTCCTCATTTTATTTTATTTTATATTTTTTCCTTTTATTTTTTTTAAATCATGCACGTTGCATGACCCTTTTTTAATATTATTTCATTATTTTTTTGCACATTATTCATTTTTTTTTATAATTTTTTTAAATTTTTTAATCTTTATTTTTATTTTATTTTTGCCATGCACGTAATCATGCTATTGCATGCATGCTTTTTTTTTATTTTAATTTTTAGATAAATAAATAATTCCATGCTCACCATGTTAATGGTGGGGTCCTCCATCCAAAAAGCAACATTTGTTATGCACAATCACCCTCTATTTGTTTCCATTAAAGCAAAGCCTCTCTCCATGTCCTTTAGCTGGTTTTGCTTTTTTTTATTATTATGAAAATTGACTCCAAAATCATGCATGCACGGGCCTAATTTCATCTTCATTCACGTTTTTTTTTTAATGAAATTTACTCTATTTTCACTGCCACCATTGCTTACAGAGAATAAAGCTTATCAAACATCATCAATTCCTTGTTGAGGATGCTGCCATTAACCTCCATTCTTGTATTGCTGGACTCACAATGTGGCTCAGAATTATGTTGATACGCGAAAGGCCGAGTTTGGTGATAGGTGATGTATTATGTTTCTCATGTTGAGATAATGATGTTTATTTTAGTTTGATTAGGATATGTTTGATTTAGATATTTAAGTTAGTTATGTGTTGATTAGAATTCAAATTAGTGGATGATTATTTTTTAGAACTTTGCCTTTATAAAGGCTTCAATATTTATGAATAAAGTGTGCAGTTTTTATATTTCCTTCTTTTAAATTAACAGTGGTATCAAGAGCCTGGTTTTCAACAAAAGAGAGTTCTTTGTAGTGAAGAAATTCACAATGTCTGCAGACAACTTTGTGCAACCATCTATTCCACGTTTTGATGGTCACTATGATCATTGGAGCATGTTGATGGAAAACTTCTTAAAATCTAAAGAGTATTGGAATATAGTTGAATTCGGAGTTGCAACCCCGGATATTGGAGTGATACCTACAGATGCACAAAGGAAGGAACTTGAGGCGTCAAAGTTGAAAGACTTGAAGGCGAAGAATTACTTATTTCAAGCCATTGATCGATCTATCTTGGAGACAATTCTTTGCAAAGAAACCTCCAAAGATATATGGGATTCAATGAAGAGAAAATATCAAGGCTCATCAAGAGTAAAGCGCGCACAACTTCAAGCCTTGAGAAGGGATTTTGAAAATCTACAGATGAAGGATGGAGAATCGGTTAACAACTATTTTGCAAGAACCATGGGGTTAGCCAATAATATGTGTTTTCATGGGGAGAAGATGAACGATGTTGCTATTGTTGAAAAGATCTTGCGATCTTTGACAACAAAATTTGACTATATAGTCTGCTCAATTGAAGAATCAAAGGACATAAATGCACTCTCCATTGATGAACTACAAAGCTCTTTATTAGTTCATGAACAGAAGATTAACCGTAATTTTACTATTGAGGAGCAAGCTTTGAAGACTTCTACAACCAACAACTTCTCAATATTACGAGGTAAAGGTCGAGGTGAAAGTAGAGGAAGAGAAAGAGTAGAGAGAGGTTACAGAAGTTGCAACAGAAATACTGATGATAGCTATTTACAAAGTAAAGGAAGAGGACGAGATCAACAGTTTGATAAATCTAAGATTGAGTACTTTAGATGTCATCGATTTGGTCATTACCATTCTGAATGTTACACCAAACTACCTAATGAAAAAGACAAAAGAGAAAAGTCAAATTTTGTAGAAAATAAAGAAGCGGAGACTTTGCTAATGGCAATTCAAGATAGTCAAGAATCTCACAAGTCAGATATTTGGTTTGTGGACACTGATTGTAGCAACCATATGTGTGGAATTACAGGAGAAGGAAAGAAGGAAATAGTGAATGTTGACACTGATGTGCAAATATATGAAAATAAGAAAGAGGCAGAGGTGGCACAAGCTAATGCAGAGCTTGCAATGAAGAAAGTCGAGCTCGAGAAAAAGGCGAAGGTGACAGAGGTGGAGTCGGTGAAGGCAGTGGCGATAAGAGAGGCCGAGCTACAAATGGAGGTGGAGAAGAAGAATTCTTCCAAGCAGAAGGAGAAGCTCAAGTCTGAGCAGCTTAGCCAGACCACTGTTAAGTATGAGATCAAGGTGCAAGAAACAAACTGAGTGTTATACCATAAGCAAAAACAAGCAGAAACAGTTCACTATGAGAAATTAAAAGTTGTTGAGGCTCAAAAAGCAGCAGCAGAGGCTACGTTCTTCGCCCACCATCAAGAAGCCGACAATCAGTTATACAGCAAGAAGAAGAAAGCTAAAGGAATAATGGCCCTGGGTGAGGCACAAGGGCTATATCTTAGGACTCTCTTAGACTCACTAGGAGGAAACTATCAAGCTCTCATAGACTATTTGATGATCAATGGAGGACTGTACAAAGATATGGCAAGGACTAATGCTGATGCAGTGAAAGGAAGAATCGGTGAAAAAGAAAAAGAAGGACATATATTACAAAATGCGGAAAAGATCGATGTGGAGACAAAGACTTACTTGAAGAAGAAGAAGAAAAAGAAGAAGAAGAAGAAGAAGAAGAAGAAGGTGATGATGATGATGATGATGAAGAAAGAAGAGATGTCAAATCTGATTGGATTTACAAACAATGATTATGCAAGAGAATTAGATGATCGGAAACACACATCCAGTTATGTACTTATGATGGGTTTTTCATGGTCATCAAAGAAGCAACATATTGGTATTCCTTCAACTACTGAGGCTGAATTTGTAGCAGCAACAACATGTGCATCTCAAGCAGTATGACTGAGTCAATTCAAAAATGAAAGCATTCATGCAAGGGGGAAAGCTTTAAAATATTTAAACTTATAAACATAAGTTTAAGGGAGGGTGTT
The DNA here is from genome assembly GCA_020875875.1 of Dioscorea alata. NCBI lineage: Eukaryota > Viridiplantae > Streptophyta > Magnoliopsida > Dioscoreales > Dioscoreaceae > Dioscorea > Dioscorea alata. The sequence goes on from CM037019.1 coordinate 15,990,581, forward strand.
GAGATAATGATGTTTATTTTAGTTTGATTAGGATATGTTTGATTTAGATATTTAAGTTAGTTATGTGTTGATTAGAATTCAAATTAGTCGATGATTATTCTTTAGAACTTTGCCTTTATAAAGGCTTCAATGTTTATGAATAAAGTATGCAGTTTTTATATTTCCTTCTTTTAAATTAAGATCTCAAGCCATGCTTTGATTGTTCTGTGCTCATAAGTGAATCCATCAGTAGGAATGTAGGATTTTCCATGTTTTTTTAGAGACACAGGACTTGTGCTGCATGTGTATGTGTTTTCTCATTTTTTTTCTCTGTCTTTTTTTCACTGATTTCAAGCCAAAAAATTCCCCCTCCTCAGAAGAAACCCCGTCTTTTAAAAGCTTTGTTTTTTCTTCACATCTTCCCTATCCAAAACCCCGTAGAATCCAAAACCGCCCGTAGGATCACAACGGAGGATAGGATTAAATCAAAATTTAAATTTTCAAAATTAAATTCAAAATGCAAATTTTCAAAATTAAAATTTAATTTGCCTCATGATATGTACTTGGATGTCTTGAGATTTGCACTTTCTCAGGTTGTCTCGAGATATGATCTCAGGAGCAATTTTGTAATTTTGCCTCGAGATATGTTCTCGGGGACAATTTTATAATTTGTCATTTTGCCTCAAGATATGTTCTCACGGGCAATTTTGTAATTTGCATTTTACCTCGAGATATGTTCTCGGGGACAATTTTGTAATTTGTCATTTCGTCTCGAAATATGTTCTCAAGGGCAATTTTGTAATTTGCATTTTGCCTCGAGATATGTTCTCAGGGGCAATTTTGAGATTTGAATATTTTCCATCACTTTGAGATCTGTGCTCTCGGCTGATCTTGGGATTTATATGTTTTAGATAGTCCCGAGATATGTGTTCTCGGCTGATCTTGATATTTGAACATTTTAAATCGCCTCGAGATTTGTACTCTCGGCTGATATTTAGATTTAAATATTTAGATTGTCTCGAGATCTGTGCTCTCGGCTGATCTTGAGATTTAAATATTTTATATCGCCTCGAGATATGCGCTCTCGGCTGATCTTGGAGCTTGAAGCTGGCATGGGGAATATAGCCAAGAAGATAGGAGTGAACGTGGCCAGGTTAGCGGAGTACTAGTCTACAATCGAGTGGGTGGAGGAGGAGATGATGATGATGATGATGAAGAAAAAGAAGAGGAAAAAGGAGGAAGGGAAGGAGGAGGTTGGGTTTCCGATGAACAGCCTTGAGCTCACATGAGTGAACTTGGAGCACGTGCTTGGATGTGAGTTGCTGGATTGGTGGAGTGGTCGGGGAGGGTGGTGGTGGTGTTACCGGAGGAGGAAGGGATGGCTAGGACGATGGTGATTAGTTTGAGGAAAGATCTAATGGAGAGGATTTATGGGGTTAAAGCTAATTTTATTTTCAGATCCAAATCCAATTTGGATCTGGACACAACACAATTACATAATCCAATAATTAATTAACTACTAGGTAAAAGGGTCATTTAAAAGAGTAATTACCCTTCAATGAAATTTATGCGTTATTTTATATTTTTTTTAATTGAGAATAATGCCACGTCAGGAGGATGAATATTTTTTTTTTTCAAAATGGATAATACATAGACTCCCATAGGGTGAAATATAATAAGGGACTAAAGGGTCATTTCAAAATAATAGAGGGACTAAACTGTGTATTACATCAAATTATTATATGTATTATATAACTAGCTAACATAATTTATAAAAGCTCTCCAAAAGAATTATCTCTAACCGTATCACCTATACAAAATTTATCCTGATTTCCTTGTTTCGGTATTTTATTAGCTATTTATGAGTATGTGTGTTGTTTCGTCGTTAGAAAACAATTCTATGTCTAAAATAATATTAACAATATTAAAATATTTTATTCATATATTTTTTCCTTGCAACATATTATATTATTATAAAACTTACATAATATTAAATATTTCATTTTATTAAGTAAAAAAATATATCATTATTCTATTTAATACACATCGATCTAAAAATTAGAAAGCAAATATCCATATATTTATATAATAAAAATAATTTTGTATCACACGTTTTTCTAAATCCCAACCATATCTTATCATAACAACAAAAATAATAATATCTAAGCCATTATGTTTTTTTTTTTAAAAAAAAATCTTCCTTCACCTTAAAAAATGATTTCATTTGTAGATATTTATTATCAATTTGAGACCATATGAAATAACTTATTTTGGCAAAAAAATATATATTTACTACACTTGATTTTTATTTCACGAACACACGATCTTAAGAATTAGTAGAAAATATATGTAAAATTCAAAAGTTTTTATGACAAAAAGAAGCTTGTTAACAACTAAATTTTGCTAGATCTAAGACACAATTCTATCATGATGACCAAAATTATAATATTTAAAAAGTCATTCAAAATCATTGTCAACAAGGAATCAATATATTCAATAATAGAATATAGTAGTAAAGATGTATTAAGTACAATATTACAAAAAGCATCACGACCAACGTTAACTCAAATACAAAGATGAAGTTTTCCTTTGAATCAAGATAATAGAAGAGATAGGTTAAAAGTTAGAACTCATATCATTTCTTCAACTTGTGATTTCTTTGATTTCACAATCCCCAGGGAACAAGTGCATAACTCAATGATAAATTATTAAGAGCATTATTTATTCGATAGCAGTATAGTATTTTCTTTTTTTTTTATCCCATAAAGTCAAAAGAGTTACCAAAGATAAATTATTAGGTGCATAATTCAATAATCAATTATTAAGAGCATGGGAATAGAAGATTGGGCCTATGTGTTTGAGTTGTACCATTGATTGAATATGATAGGTACCGAATTTGATTCCATTGGATGACTATCAATTATCAACTTCAACTTATCATTTATTAGTAATATAAATTTTTTATTTTTATTTTTATTTTTTATTTTTATTTTTTATTTTTTATTTTTGTTTGCATTATGTCTCACAAAGTCAAGAGTCTTATGAGAAATCATACTATATATAGATCTCTCCCTATAACATCTCAAATTCGTAGGTGTTGACTGCAATTGATGAATGAGAAATGATCAATTATTTACTCTAACTTGTCATATATTACTAACATGTTATTTGTTTTATTTTTCCTGTTTCATTATATCTCACAAAGTGAAAAGAGTTACTTTATGAGAAATTGTATTATATATATATATATATATATATATATATATATATATGGAATAGGAGATCAGGGCCATGTGTTTCTGTTGTACTGATGGATGACAATGATAGGGATGACCAAAAGTCCTTGTTTTATTAGTGTTTATAATGACTTTTGTACGCATTCTCTGATTCAAACTTTTATATATATATATATATATATAATCGGTTCTAATATATTACCTTTTTTTTTATTGGGCACATGCTATAAATTATTATTGAAAGTAACATTTTACTAATGCCAACGACCATAAGATCAATTAACACTGGATCCTTTACGTAAAGTGTTTAGTATTGGGGAGAGCGCCGCTCCCACGTGCCCATTTCTGACTTACTCTTAGGGCTTGCTTGGCTAGGAGGGTTTGGAAGGGTTTTGGAGGGTTCATAAAGTAAGGGTTCATAAAGTAAGTTGAAAACCCCCCATTTCCCTCCATTCATCAACCCACCAAAATGATGGGTTGGGGAGGGTTAAGTATTTTTTTTACTATTTTGCCCTTATATGATTTTTATAATTACTAACTTTGCCCTTTATATTATGTTTAAGTATTATGTTGCTTAATTTGAGAAAATTATGTGCATTATGCATGATTTATTTTGGTGATTTTATGAAAATTGTTGTACTCATTTGTGAATTTTTTTTTGTGCTACAGAAATTTTATTTTGTATTGTGATAAGAAATTTTGATTAGTTGTGAAAAAAACATAATTAAAAATAATCCAAATGTTTATGTTTTTTGTGTTTGAATTGAAACAAGATAAGGGTATTTTGGTAATAATAACACAAAACCTTACTTTCATTTCCCTCCCCCCCAAGCATAGCATCTATTCAACCCTTCTCTTTCCTTCCCTTCCCTTCGTTTCCCTTCCTTTATGAACCCCTCCAAAACTCCATCCAAGCAAAGCCGATGGGGCGCTTGTTGCCTATTTGTTAAAAAAAAAAAAAAAAAACATTTTACTAATGCAAGTCTTGTGTTAAAGCTTATTATCAAATAAATAATTACATCCCATTATTCATTTGAGAGTGAAGGAATGGAAAAAGGGAGAAAATAGAAGAACTATGCCATTATTGGCCACACCTAAAAAAATATAGGCACACAAGTATTAGGAGCACAAAACTTAAAAAAAAAAAATCAAATCAAAAGATGGAAATTTGAAGGAAGGTGTTAAGTAATAAAATCAATGATGAAGTAAAATACTGAGTTTACATTATATGCATCTAGAGAGGAGATGCAATATTTGCTTCTAATTCTCCATCAAGATGAATGTATATTACTATTTCTAGAAGCTTATAACTAAATAAAATATATTTTATAATAAAATCATAGGCTTAAATCTTTCTAATAATTTAATAAACTAAGAATGCCTGAGGGCACATGATGCTAATCATATCATCAATCAGGGCCCTAACACAATCACGAGAAAGAATGACTCGGAATCAGGGCCACCAGAGCTAATCAATGACGGCCGGACACGTGGAAAGTGAGTGACACAGAAGCCTGCACGCTACAATGATTACATCACATAAAAACATGCATGTAGGGCACAAAGGGAACCAATACTGGCATAAAGGGGGAGGAGAATGGCGTGATACTAGTTGTTGTATTATGTTGTCATGATGTACAACTTTATATGCTGCCTCAATGTAAGTGCAATATATATTTAGCACTACCGGTTATGAAAGGCATGAATGAATATTATCCCTTGCTTCTTCTCTTCCTATCTCTCTCTCCTCCTCTCTCTCTCTCTCTCTCTCTCTCTCTCTCTCTCTCTCTCTCCCTCTCTTCCTTCCTCTACTTGCGATCCTTAGCTCCGAATTGGCATCAACTGGTTCCATTGCCGGGATCTGATGACCGACGGTCCTCGAACCCATTCTCAAACGGCGATGGAGGATCAAATGGCAGCCCTCATCTCCCAGATGCAACTCTTACGAGAAGATTTTACCGGTGTCCGAGAGGAACTCAACGGTCTTCACCAAGGACAAGCGGAGATGATAATCAAAATACAAAAGCTTGAAACGACCACAACCTCGGCCCCATTGCTTCAAGAGACCACAATCTCTGCCCCATTGCTTCAAACGACTACAACCTCTGCTCCACTGCTTCCCCGACCGCCAATGCTTAATCAGATAACACCAGCCCTGACGAATGGCCCGAGTATGCTGAATCCTACGGTAATAACGTCTTTGAGATTACCTAAGTTAGAGCTACCTTTGTTCTCGGGAGATAAGGTAATAGATTGGCTGTTCCAGATCGAGCTTTTTTTTTCTTACCACCAAACTCCGAGAGAACAGAAGTTAACCGTCACATCATTCTATATGACGGGATTAGCTCTACAATTGTATCACTGGCTGCATAATACCTCCCAACTAACGATATGGGAGGCCTTTGTACAACAGGCGGAGCTCTGCTTCGGACCCTCATCCTTTTTCAACCACGAAGCTCAACTCTACAAACTCCGGCAACGGACGACTGTTACAGAGTACCTCGGCGAATTTGAAGCACTCTCAACTCGGATCATCGGCCTCAGCCACACCAATCTTCTTAATTGCTTTATTTCTAGCCTTCAGGAGGATATTCAACGGGAGCTCGCCATACTGAAACCCGACAACCTGCATGATGCGACGGGTTTAGCAAGGCTACTCGAAGATAAGTGTAACAGCCACCGACCATTTTTTTCTCGCCCGGCGGGGTTCAAACTAATGCTACCACACCCCCCGCAGCCGGTCCAGACAGGGGGATGTCCCCCACCACCACCGCTACCCGTCCGGCGCTTGACCCCGGCGGAGATGGCAGCACGGCGGGGGAAGGGGCTCTGCTTTAACTGCGACGCCGCTTTCACGCCCGAACACCGCTGGCGACCCCCCCAATTCCTTTGCTTAATCACTGAAGACGAGAGCGAAGTGCCCGACGAGATGGCCATTGACCAAAATCCCCCGACCGATATACCTGCCTACTCTGAACCCATGACACTTGATGAAGGACAGCCCAACATCTCCTTTCACGCGTTGACCGGGCAAATCGTTCCAGCAACTCTGAAACTTGCGGGGTCCATAAAGGGACACAGCGTGGTGGTGCTCGTCGACGGAGGATCGACCAACAACTTCATACAAGCCCGTCTTGCCAAACGACTTGGACTCACAGTGCACCAAGCGACACACCTTCGCGTCACCGTCGGAAATGGCGACTCGGTCTACTATGACGGGGCGTGTTTTCAGGTTCCCCTGAAGCTTGACCACACCGAATTCTCCGTTGACTTGATGCTCCTTCCCATACATGGCGCTGATATCGTCCTAGGAGTCCAATGGATGGCTACGTTAGGACCAATCCTCTTTGATTATCAGCAACTATGGATGGAGATCAACTGGGATGGCAACCGGGTCCATTTTCAAGGTGGATCGCAACCCAACCTCCAGTGCATCTCAGCTGCGGGTCTGGCCAAAGCAACACACACTGATGGCGAGCCTCACTTTTTTCACTTGACCGTGTCGCACCATGACTCAGACCCTCTCGCGCACTTAGACCAGACTGCACCCCTTGCCTTCCGCACCAAACTCAATGATTTATTGAGTGAGTTTAGCTCCGTGTTCACCACCCCCGCCGGGCTACCACCGCCGCGAGACCAAGATCACAGAATTACACTGCTATCGTCCACCACAGCCGTCAACGTCAAGCGCTACCGCTACCCTCACTATCAAAAGACCGAGATCGAGAAACTCGTCGGAGAAATGTTGGCTACGGGCATCATACGACCCAGCACAAGCCCGTTTTCCTCACCGGTTTTGCTGGTACCGAAGAAGGACGAGACGTGGCGGTTCTGCATCGACTACCGAGCCCTCAACTCCATCACCATCCGGGATCGGTTACCTATCCCGATTGTCGATAAGTTGCTAGATGAGCTCGCCGGCGCCAACATCTTCTCCAAACTGGACCTTTGTGCGGGCTATCATCAAGTGCGCATTTCGCCACCAGACATTGAGAAGACGGCGTTCCGCACTCACGACGGCCACTACGAGTTCCTAGTGATGCCCTTCGGCCTTTCCAACACTCCGTCCACCTTCCAAGCTCTTATGAACTCGATTTTCCGGCCAGTCCTCCGGCGCTACGTCCTTATCTTCTTCGACGACATTCTCGTCTATAGCCATACATGGAACGATCATCTACAACACCTCCGCCGAGTGCTCTCCTTACTCCACTCAAATTCTTTATTTGCTAAATTATCTAAATGTGCATTCGGTTGTCCAGCAATAGGGTATCTTGGGCACGTCATATCCGGCCAAGGCGTTGCCGTCGATCCCGACAAGGTCGCCGCAATTCGAGAATGGCCCACTCCGGCGACACTCAAAAGTCTTCGGGTTTCTTAGGCCTCACCGACTACTACCGCTGCTTTGTACCGGGCTACTCCACTTTAACGGCACCTCTCACTCACCTTCTCCGAAAAGATGCATTTCTATGGAACCCAATGGCTACTACAGCGTTCAAGAGCCTCAAGGACGCTCTGATCACGGCTACCGTCCTTGCTTTACCAGATTTTAACGTCCCATTCGTTGTGCAGACGGACGCGTCCAGCTCCGGCATTGGCGCTGTGTTACTCCAATAAGGCAGACCGCTGGCATATTTCAGCAAGCAGCTGACAGACCGCCTGCGCACTGCATCCGCCTACGCTCGTGAGATGTACGCGATAACGGAAGCCGTGAAGAAGTGGAGGCAGTATCTCCTCGGCAGGAGATTCACAGTCGAGACGGATCACAAAAGCTTGCGGGAGCTGCTCACGCAAACGATTCAAACTCCCGAGCAACAACGATGGCTCACCAAGCTGCTCAAGTACGACCTCGACATCATTCACAAACTAGGAGCGCAAAATGACCCGGCCGACGCCCTCTCCCGACTTCCCACACCGTCGCTGAACATTCTCAGCGCCACTTCGGCACCTGTTGCCGCCATCTGGGACGATCTTCGGGGTTTTTATCACAACCGGTCCGTTGAATTCCCACTATTCCAAGCGGTCCACCAACATCCGGCTTCTCACCCGGACTATTCCATCCGCGACGGCCTACTATTCTATAAAGGACGCGCTTATATTCCGCCCACCTCCGGTTTCCAACAAATTCTATTGGCCGAATTCCACTCAACGCCCACAGCAAGCCACGCAGGGGTCCAACGGACACTCGCACGCATTGCGAGCGTTTTTTACTGGCCATCTCTTTGGCGCGACGTATGCACCTATGTCGCCCAGTGCCAAACTTGCCAGACGGTTAAACCCTTCAACCGAGCTCCCTAGGGGCTGCTCCAACCCCTCCCAATTCTCGGCCGGATATGGGACTCCTTATCCATGGACTTCATCACTCACCTTCCACTGGTCTCCGGGAAAAGCACAATTCTCGTCATTGTCGACCGTCTCACCAAACATAGAAATTTCTCTGCCCTAGGATCCACATTCACAGCGTCTCAGGTTGCGGATGTCTTCGTCAGGGATGTAGTCAAGCTACACGGCCTGCCTTCCACCATCGTCTCCGACCGCGACCCGCTCTTTGTCAGTTCTTTCTGGCGCGAATTATTCCGACTCCAGTAGACCCTTCTCGCCATGAGTACTGCCTACCACCCCCAAACGGATGGGCAAACAGAGGTATTGAACAGCTACCTCGAAGATTATCTCCGGTGCTTCATCGCCGATCAGCCTCGCCTCTAGCTCCGGCTTCTTCCTTGGGCGGAATGGCATTATAATACCGCGTGGCATTCCGCCATCGGTATGACACCCTATGAAGCGGTGTTTGGCCGACCGCCACCATCCCTCTTGGACTATGTCACCGGCTCATCCTCAGTCGCGACTGTCGATGAACTCCTCACTGAACGCACACAGATCCTCGCCACTTTACGCGCAAATCTCTTACGAGCTCAGGCTCGGATGACCACTCAAGCAAACGCCCATCGTTCCGACATCGCATTCAACGTTGACTACTGGGTCTTCCTGAAACTCCAACCTCACCGACAAACCTCGCTCAAGGCACACCGGCATACCACCAAACTCTTCCGACGATTTTTTGGCCCGTTTCGCATTACTCAACGCATTGGCACCGTAGCATATCGTTTGGAATTACCCGCAGAGGCCCGCATACATGATGTCTTTCATGTCTCAACTCTCAAACGATGTCATGGAGATCCCCACAGCCATCACTTTGCCTTACCTACCACGATCATTGACCAGCGTCCGGTCCTACGACCCACCCAAATCCTTCGCAGTCGCACCATCCTCCATCAAGGGCGACCAATAAAACAACACCTCATCCAATGGGAAAACCGACCACTTGACGAAGCCACGTGGGAAGACGATCACCACGACCTCGCTGCTCTACCTCAGTCTAACCTTGAGGACAAGGTTTATTCAGAAGGGTGGGATAATGATGCTAATCACAATGCTAATCATATCATCAATCAGGGCCCTAACACAATCACGAGAAAGAATGACTCTGAATCAGGGCCACCAGAGCTAATCAGTGACGGCCGGACACGTGGAAAGCGAGTGACACAGAAGCCTGCACGCTACAATGATTACATCACATAAAAACATGCATGCAGGGCACAAAGGGAACCAATACTGGCATAAAGGAGGAGGAGAATGGCGTGATACTAGTTGTTGTATTATGTTGTCATGATGTACAACTTTATATGCTGCCTTAATGTAAGTGTTATATATATTTAGCACTACCGGTTATGAAAGGCATGAATGAATATTATCCCTTGCTTCTTCTCTCTCTCTCTCTCTCTCTCTCTTCCTTCCTCTGCTCTGCGATCCTTAGCTCCGAATCGGCATCAGCACATCATGTCATGGTCATTACATTATGTTTTAATGAATAATTATTCATAACTTTTTCTCAACGTGTTTTTTTTCCCAAATAATGTGCAAATATATTTCATACACAAGATTTGTCATGCGCATTAATTTGAATACACACTTATGACTATCCTTCGTAGGGGGGAAAGTTATTTGTATACACACTTATTCTAAACAAGATAATAAACATTTACATCTACATACAAAAAAAGACGTTATAAAAAAAATAGAATATTTCTAATAAAACTCAATAAGGACACTTCATTGTGATAGGTTTTTATCTATGTGGCAATAATTTTCTTTAACTTTCCATCAACATGAGATTTTGAAAACAAAGTGATAAATATATTGCATAAAAGTGAACTACCATAAGTATTATTATTTTTTTTATCATGATTGGGCTCTCAAAGGAGGAAGGATCACTTAAACATGATTGTCATATGAGAGTCCAAATAAATCACTTTTCTATAATGAATGTGAACGGACAAATTGTGGGGGGATAGACTTTGGCATATTTAAAAAATAACATTGTATGCATTATGCACAATATTTACTCTAATATAGTTACAAGTAAATTTTTCATGTAGTCACCGTGTTATAGTCGATTTTCATTTTGGTCATTGTGTTTCAATTTGTATATTTTTGGTCATTAGATATTGATTTGTTTTCACCGGGAGGTTACTTGGGAATTTCCGGTCAATTTCAAATGACGTGACAGCCAGAAATGCCTCGTCACTCTAAAAAGCCAACTCATCTTCTAGGTGATGACATGGTTTGATGTGATGTTTTTATACCCATGTTGGTGAACAATTTTTCCAAAGAGTCATTTTGATAATTATAAAAAAAAAAGGAGGTTATATTGAAAAAAAAAAAGCTCATTATATATTCTTTGATATTCTACTAATTATTCAATGACTTGACATTTAATCATATTTTCACAAGTTAGACACTGAGAGATAAGTTTATTGTTTCAATTAAGGGGGCATTTAGTTGGATGTAATTCTAAATGCAGTAAATTTCCAGTTACAATGTAACTGGAAATACTTTGGTTTTCAAAATACAATGTAGTCAAATCTTGTATTTGGTTGAATGTAACTGGAATTACTGTATTATAAGATTTTATGTTTGTTTGGAAGGATTTGTAAATCTGGAATTGAAAAACACATGTGTATATACGCATATATGTATATGAGTATATATATAAGTATATGTATATATGTGTGTATATACATACATGTATATGCGTATATGAATGTGTTTGTATATATGCATATATGCATATGTATATGTATAGGTATACACATGTAAAAATACCTATGTATGTTTATAAATATACATACATACATATATACATGAGTATATGTATATGTATATATATGTATACATATGTAAAAATACCTATGTATGTTTATATAAATATATAAATGTATATGTATATATGTGTGTATAAGTATATGTATGTGTGTATTATGCATATGTGTATGTGTATGTGTATGTATTTTGTATATGTATAAATGTATGTATATATGTATGTCTATGTGTATGTGTATATGTATGTATATGTATATGCATATATACATGTATATATACATCACCTAAGGATTTTCAACTCCCTACATATATATGAGTATATGTATATGTATATGTATGTATACATATGTAAAAATACCGATGTCTGTTTATATAAATATATAAATGTATATATATATATATATATATATATATATATATATATATATATATATGTGTGTGTGTGTGTGTGTGTGTGTGTGTGTGTGTATAAGTATATGTATGTGTGTATTATGCATATGTGTATGTTTATATATTTTTTATATGTATAAATGTATGTATGTGTATGTGTATATGTATGTAGATGTATATACATTATATGTGTATGTATATATACATCACCTAAGGATTTTTAACTCACGGGATTTCGACTTACGCCCAATTTGGACGTAAGTCCAAATACATCCATTGGAGTAATTGGTTTTACATTGGTATTTTAAAATCCTTCAAACCAAACAAAGGATTTTATGGATGTGGTATTTGAAGTTACATTGTAACTTCAAATACCTCAAAACAAACACTACCATGTAACTTCAAATACCTCAAAACAAACACTACCTAAGAATTTTTAATAATCCTATGCATGCACATTCTAGAATCTCAAAAAGTTGAAAGAGCTCAAGAAGAGGAGATAGGTCTTCATTAGAAAAATAAGCTTTAAAAGATGAGTGTAAACATGAAATGATTCCTAATGGGTTTGATAAGTTGAACTTATTAATTCTATATGGTTTATGCAATTTGATGAGTTACAAATGCCTCCACTTGTGTTTAGCATTGCTTCTTACTTATGTATGGATGAAATATTATGTGATCTATGTTTATATATATATATATATATAACGAAATACAATATGGATTGACTTCTACTTGATCACATGAATTTTTGTCATATATGGAATTGCTTGTGCATATGAAATTTCACTTGCATATGGTATTTCATTTGCATTTCATTTGCATATAGCATTAAAAGTGTTGTGATCGGCTTGTCAAATATTCACAAATCACTTGTTACATGGCTTGAAGCAATCATATGGCAAATGCAAATTAAAAAAAAAAAAAAAACACTTATTACATGAACCCAGGGTGATGTTTGTCTTGCCGAGTCTCAACATAATAAAATGGATCTTGCATCTGTATTTGCAGTTATCTAATTCGCACATGCGGAATTTAGATGATATTGCTATTTTTCATACTATTATATTTCAATGTTTGGAATTTTTATTGTTATTTCAGGTGATATAAAATCCAAGATATTAGTAATATTGTGTGTGTTAGTTCCGCTGGTGTGGGTTTGTGGGTTAAAAGATCACTCAAACACTCAAAGTAAAACACACACAAACCAAACAAGAAGGAAACACACAAAGTTGGTAACCTAGTTCGGCATCAACTCACCTACTTCTGGGGGGCCAAGCCCGGAGATAAACAATCCACTAAAAAAGGTGATAAAACATGAGTACAAACACTTATCACTCACTCTCTCAAACAAGAATACTACCCTCTTTAGATTGTCTAGTGCCTTCTTACTCCCTCTTTCAAGAGTCGCACCCAATCTCAGGCCAAGGTAATATATATAAACGCCTCAACGTCCCAAATATAGCACATACCTCTTTTAGAATCTCCGCGGCTACTAACTTTAGAACTTTCCGAAATTAGTTGTCCCAACTTCTGTTGTAACTTGTAACATATGTTGCAACATGGCCCTGACTGCTAGCTTGACTGAGTTCTGGTTCCATTGACCTCAAGACCCATCAACCACCTAGTCATGCTTAGTCCGAGTCAATGCAGCCAGATCACCCGATACTGACTACCGGCAACTAACCTCCCTCCTCAGTTCCTCACCACACAGTCCCCTCGCAAGAGGAGCACTCCTTTGTGCGTCTTCATGAAACTTTCCAAACTTGATCTTCACTTCACCCAAGTTTGGTCTTCAAATCTTCTACCAAAGATTTTTAATCAATCAGCTTAATCATGCCCAAAATAAGCATGTCTTCAAATCATACCCTCAATAGTCTTCATCCAAATCTATTAATTTTTTTCAAATCATATCTTCAATATCATCCAAATCTTACCATTGATAGGTATCTCTTCATTTAAGCCTCCTCCATATTTAGTCTTCAATTAAATCTTCTAAATATGGTTTTGATGATATCTTGTCTTCAATTTGTTGCTTGCTTGATCCACTTGCAAAAAATAACTTCATCAAGATCTTCAAGGATATTTGCCTCCTAGCCAAGTTTACTTGTCATGTCATCATTCTTTCTTTGTCATTATGTATGCCATGTCACTATGATTGCCACCTCACCTTGACTAGGTGTCAAATTATGCCAACTTAAAGTGCCTTTGCACTAACAGTGTGCATGATGGAATTACTTCTTTGCTAATGGTGTTCATTGTTTGTTTACAAAAAAATATATCACAAATATTTTTTTTTTCAGATAATGATAACACACTTGAAGCTTGGAAGTCTAATTGCTATAGATAAGACCAAAAACAGTGAAGGTTGACAGTCGAGCTCTTACGTACTCTCTATCATCTTTATGTTCCACTAGATTAGGGAAGTGCTTACAGTCCAACTTTTAAGTTAAATCAAATATAATTAAAAAAAAACTAGACATGTTATGTATGCAATCTGGTCATATACATTGTACGGTTATATATATACTAAATTATTTGTATTGTACTATGGTGGGTATATTATGAAAGTGGTATGCAATATATGGTAATTGTTCGGAGTGTTACATGTAGTAATTTATTATACCTTATGTTAGTTCCGCCGGTTAGGGTTTGTGAACTTAGAGGAACACTCACTCACTTAAGCACTCAAGAATAGGACACACAAACCACACAAGAGAAGACACAAGACGTTGGTAACCCAGTTCAGCGTCCACTCGCCTACGTCTGGGGGGCCAAGCCCGGAGATCAACAATCCACTAAAAGAGATAAAAGATAGAAGAGTACAAAACACACTTGTCACTCTCTCATAATACAAGAATACTACACTCTCTAGATTGTCCGGTACCTCCCTACTCCCTCTTTCAAGAGTCGTACCCAATCCTAGACCAAGGAAGTATATATAGACGCCTCAACGTCCCAAATATAGCGCATACCTCTTTTAGAATCTCCGTGGCTTCTAACTTTAGAACCTTCCGAAATTAGATGTCGCAACTTATGTTATAACATATGTTGCAACATAGCCCTGACTGCTGGCTTGGCTGATTTCTGGCTCCATTGCTAAGCGACCTCAAGACCCACGCTTAGTCCGAGTCGATGCAGTCCGATCACCTGATCCGAACTTACCAGCAACTAGCCTTCCTTGTCAGCTCCTCACCACACAGCCCCCTCGCAAGGGGCGCACGTCCTATGTGCGTCTTTCATGAACCTTGCCAAACTTAGTCTTCACTTCACCCAAGTTTGGTCTTCAAATCTTCATCAAAGATCTTCAGTCAATCATTCATATCTTGCCAATAATAGGTGCATCTTCAAACATACCCTTAATAGACTTCATATTATCTCTATTAAGGTTCTTCAAATCTTGCCTTCAATAGTCTTCCAAATCATACCATTGATAGGTTGTTTCTTCATTTAATTCCACCCATATTTAGTCTTCAATCAATTCTTCTAAATATGGTCTTGATGAGTTCTTGACTCCATGATATTTCATGCTTGATCCTCTTGCCTAAAATAGTTTCAACAAGATCTTCATTTAATCTTTATGAGAGTTGCAACTTCTTGCTAAAAATAACTTCTCCAAGATCTCCCATGATATATTCTCCTAGTCAAGATTGTTTGCCATGTCATCCTTCTTTCCACGTCATTATCCATACCACGTCATCATATTTAAGTGTCAAATTATGCCAAAGTGCATTTGCACTAACACCTTATAATAATACCTCTCTAAAATTTAAACATATTATATTTAAGGTCTTAGTACTATGATTAAAAAAAAATATTTTCCTATTCTAAAATACAAATGTGCACAATGTGTCATAAAATATTATTGGTGCTAAAGTGAGCTTGTAATTCAATTGCTTTACCGTTAGGTGAGAGTGTAAAGTCAAATAATCAATTTTCAGCTGTACACATGCCCCCAACTATTACGCTCATGATATTGCTAAAAAAACTAAAAGAATTAGTTTATAAATCTTAGCCCAAATTACATTTTTTTTTAAGCTATAAAAATAATAAATCCTTCAAAAAAAAGATTAGGAAAAAATAATAAAAAATTCTAAAAATGATGCTTTTGGTATATTTTAGGAAGATAAGTTAATTTTATTATTTGTCTGAACGAGGTTCTTTAATTTGTAGTAGGTTTTTAAATTTTTGTTTTATGGAATATTGATAAACCACATATGCACCAAGTCATGTGACCTTAATCTTTCAACACTAAACGGATGTTCCAACTTCAAACAATTTATAAATTTTAATTCATATTAAATAAATTAAAATTTTATTTTTATTTTAAAAAAACAAATCTATACTCTATGTTAATTTCACTCCTTAATGTTCTTAAAAACTGACACATGGCAAAGTATTGAGAGAGGATATGGTGTTCCACATGAACAACCCAACTAGTTGATTTCTCCTTCTCATTTCTCTCTCTCTCTCTGTATACAATATCTATCTATCTACCTATCTATCTATAAATCCTAAGCTTTGATAATGGATATATGATTCTTGATTTTTTGGAATAAATGATGAGGCCAACGGGGAGAAAAGTATAGTATATCCCAGGACCTGTATTTTATGGTTTTTTGAGAAGATATTCCTCCATGTCTTATGTTTTTTTTTCAATTTGTAATGATTTGTTATTTAATCCTTTTAAACTTTGATCTACAGTAATTGTGTAATCTATCTACACCTACATATCTCAATGATCCACATGTGATGTTCTTTGCTTTTTCTCTCATTGCATTTTAAAAAATAAAATAGTTCAATGATCAACACGTGGTGTTCTTTACTTTATCTCAATAAAATCACAGATATAATTTTTTAGTTTTTAATTTTTAATTTTTTTAAACTACAAAATAAATCATTCAATATCCCACTCAAACTCAAACTTAAATAAATAAATCAATCTTATAATCTCTTATTGCATTTAATAAAATCAAATATCTCAATGATCGACACGTGGCATTTAAATCAATAACAAATAAGGGTTAAAAATATATATATTTGATAAAAGTTGATAAACACTAATTTATTAAAGAAGGAAAGCACAACATAAGATAAGAACCAAACAAACTACCATAAGAGAAAAACTAAAACAAAAAGTAAGACCGAACTAAAGTGATCAGAATCACAAGAGACAATGCACTCACAATAACCACACAAAAGTAAAGGAAAAATAAAAAAAACCAAAGTGGTTTTTTTCCAAGATAAGCGGCCTAGCCGCTAAGAAAGGCAGGGGCGTGCACAAGCCTTGACGGAATAAGTGGAAAACGGAGCCCACGCACACATGGACGCTGGTACCACATGTACACAACCACTGTTCACACTCACAGAAATGTGCCTTCACCCAAGATTCGAACTCTCACCACTTGTGAAGGGTTCTAATGGGGACCCGGCTACTAATAGACCACTTGGTCGTTGGTAAAAAAAAAAAAGCCAAAGTTGAGTTGCCTAAGCCCACTTTTTGGTTGCAAAGGCCATAAAATCGAGGGAGCACCTAAGGTTTTGTGTAGATACATCTAGGAAGCATTGATTCAGATTGCTAGTTGTAGAAATCCAAGCAAGACCCATATGAATAATTTTGTTTATAATAGAAAGATGCGATGATGCATGAAAATTAAAAATCTGATTGTTATATATAGTGTGTGTGTTTCAACAACATTTTTTTTTTAAATACTTCCAAAACAAAAACACATCCTTAGAAAAAAAGAGAAGAGATACATAGAGGATTACATCATTATTACCTTGGCACTTGAACCATGGTAAGTATACTAGGGTGTGTGCGTGTGTGTGTGTGTGAGAGAGAGAGAGAGAGTGAGAGAGAGAAAGAGAAAGAGAAAGAGAAGGAATGATAGATGATAATGATGACAGATAAAGCAAAGAGCACAGATCAGACAACATGGAACCATTTTTTCACCATTGTTGATAAACTATACTCTCTCTCTCTTCTATCATCTTCTCCACCTTCATCTTCATCATATCTTCAGCATACGATCACTATATATATCCTCGGCATGCATTACACCATACTTAAAAAAAATATATCAAAACCAAAAGCATATATATATATATATATATATATATATATATATTAAGAGAGAGAGAGAGAGAGAGTGGAAGAAGAAGAAGAAGAAGTGAATATATATGTGTTTGTATATATAAGAAAAGTATGAGTAGAATAGGATAGAAGGCTTGCTCTAGGGTGCGAAGAGGATAATAATTCAGATTTTTTCAAGTTTTAGATGAAATAAATTTATCTCTCAAAAGGGAAAAATATAAAACAATAAGAGATCAAGCATAATAACATATTTATATTTTGATAGCTTATAATATAATATATTTAATTAACTTATATTAATATACAAACATACATTATATAAATTTTGTTTGTGATATATTTTACTTATTAAACAAAAATAGAAAGAGCACACAACTCAAAGCCAAATAACGCAAGCTGTTTTCAAGATGGGAATAAGCTCACCAGAGATATGAATAGCTATAAGTCGATCCAAACCCCCAACCAATTTTTCGCCAATGTATACCACTAGAAACAATGGTTCAACCAAGTTATCATCTCCACTTAAAATCTTTCCAATCTTATCCATTAATTCATCTTCGATGCAAACCCTTCACTAACTTCATACATCGTCGAATAACCTTCAACTCTTGCAACAATATACGAGAAACATAACTTATATAACAACCTCTTCTACCTACAACCATCACCATACTACGTACCCTCCACAATTTGTCTTAGACTTTCCTCTTCCATAGCTACCATAAATAGTTTCTCCATCGCTATCTCTCTCCATCAAAGATGTTAGTTCCGGAGTGGTAGGTATGTGATAATTTTTGCTCAAACTCTCAAGTAATGAAATCATACACAAACAATCATGCAAGAAAAAAGAGACACATAAATTGGTTACCCAGTTCGGCACAACTTTGTCTATGTCTAGGGGGTTGAGCCCGGAGAAAATAATCCACTAAAAGAGGAAAAAAATAAAGATTACAACACACTCTCTCACTAACACAAAGACAAATTAAGAAAACTCTCTCAAGATTACCCGATGCCCACTCTCCTCAACCCACACACAAGGGTCTCTCACTCGTAGCTCATCTGAAATCTTCAAGCAAGATATCTTATATGGATATCCTATGTCCCAACAAAACTTCTTCTTTTAGATTTCTCCGCGGCTTCCTAACTTGGACACTTTCCAAAGTTAGATATTACAACACCAATTGCAACCAAACTTGTAACACGGTCCAACTCGCTAAACTTGACTGAGTTCTAGCTCAGTTGTAGCCGAACTTGCGACACCTTCAACCCTCCCAGTTCCTTTAGTGCGCTTCGTAGGAGTTGACTCATCCAAAGCTTCTCCTATCTGCAAATGCTTCCTTTCTCACGTCATTTCAGTAAGCCCCTCTCCTGAGGGTCGCACCGCCAAGGCACGTTTCGATCTCACCAAAGATAGTCTTCAAAGATCTCCCGATCTTCTTTTCAAACTTGGTCCAAATTTGGTCTTCACACAATACTCAAACTTGATTTTCATTTATCCAAGTTTGGATCTTCAATATATTGTTAGTAAACTTGATCTCCTCTTATCCAAGTTTAGCTCCTCAATATATATCTTACAAGCATGATCTTCAATCATCCATGCTTGGGTCTCTAATCTTCAATCATATCTCATCATATATGTCTTGTGACCTTGAATAGCTCCGCCCATAAAATGTTATGATAAAGACGTTCCTCAGTAATATCATCATGACTCTCGAAGTCATGTGCAGTAGCAATACCAAACCAATTACGACGAGTAGTGGGGTCCTGAGCTAAGCCTTGCTAAACCTTGGAAATCTTAATGCCATAATGCACCAACTTAAGCTCCATGCAATCTTCATGATGATCTTGCCGATCAATAAGTTAATTCTCTCTTTGGAAATAAACCTCTCATGAAAAGAGTTTACCAAAGATATAATTTATCATCCTGGATTTTCCCAAAGATAGATAAAATCATACCTAAGATAATCTTGCTTTTCAGAAGAGATCCTTTTACCTTTATGCCCATACTAAATTTAGATTTTCTTCATATGGATTATTGAGAGAATTTCTCCGAGCATATATTCCTGCCAAGATCTTCTAGTATTCATATTTTCATGCGCCACCTCAACAAGGGTCCTTTCCACGTCACCATCCTTATCATTTTGTTGCCTAATCATCTCTTTTGCCTCGTCATCATGGCTTGTGCCACGTCAGCTCCTTGCATGTCATATAATGCCAATTTGAGCTCCCAAACCTAACAAAAGAGTCTGAAATGTAACATAAGTTGTTCTGCCCAGTTTATTCATTATATAGTATGATATTATATATATATATATATAGAAAATTATTTATATATCATTAGTATAAACTAATGTCACGATGTGTTATTTTTTTTATTTATTCCTTTCACTCATAAAACTACTTTAAATATAGAAAATAATTAACTTAACAAAATTTTGCAAATGCAAAGACAATTAATAATTAATTTTTCAAATTTTTTTCGTTTTTTAAGATAATAATATAAAAAATACATAAACAATTTTGACAACTTTATATATAAAGAAACTTATTTATATATTATTAATATGTATTGATGGTTTTGATGAGTTGTTTGTATTTATTCTTTTTACTTATAAAACTATTTTAGATGTACAAAATAATTACTTAATCAAATTTAATATATGTAAAAACAATTAACAAATTTAGTTTTCCCGAGTTCATTTTTTTTATAAGAGAAGCGTATGTTGGAAAATAAAAAAATAAAAATCAAAGAACATCCCACAAATAAATCAAAATGGATCCAAACTTAATGCTTATATTATTATATAATAAATTAAGTATATATAACAATACAAAAAAATATACAAAAGTGATTCGGACAACTTTAGTTTGAATAGTTTCAAAGAGGAAGGTGATGATATGAAGCCCAATTTATAAGATCTTTATAGTAGCTTAATTACATTAATTTTGTCTTTATCAGCATTAAGTTTCAATATATCTTTCCCCTTGAAAAACCTAAATAAAAAAAATAAAAAATTAAAAGCAAGTGAGTGATAAAAAAGATTAATGAACAAATCATTTCCAATTTTTTTTTATATTGTTGAGAAAAATAACAATGCATCACAATTACATTTATATGCAAGGGCAATGAAAGGATGTATTTTGAGCCTTAAAACAAAAGAAAAAAAGGGTAAACCACAATATTAAAAATAGTCTTTTTTATTTTTATGTGTGAATTTTAATGTATTATATTATTGACAAACTTTGTGTGTGTGTTTATTTTAAAATAAAATCCATGTGAAATTTTATTATATTAGACCCTATTTATCTTTAATTCTTTAATTTATATGAAAAAAATATTTATATGTCTATAGATACCTGCATCTTTAGCGTGAAGTTGACATACGTTATATTTTTACTTAGAGGTCTGGTGTTCAGCAAGAGAAGAAAAACCCTATATGAGTGTATATAGTTTAAAGCTCATCTGATTTGTCAACACTTACATCTCACCTACATCTTACCTAACATATTATAATATGTTATAGAGTCCATTATTGACTCTCATCCCAATGATGTTTTGTCTCTATTAAACATGAAAAGCTACCATCTTTTGTGTGCTTGGATTTTTAAAATCTAATTCTACATTAATCATACAGTAACTATTAACATGTGATTATACAGTTGTCCCACATCCTATATTATACTTAGTTGACCCAATAATTCATCTCACCTAACTTCTTTACAATCAATTATTGTTCATCAATGTTGGTTGTTGGATCAAGATCCAACAGCTGATAATGGACATCTATAGATTTTTTATCTATGGACGTACATAGAGGAATAATCCTCTTTCTTTCTCTCTCTCTCTATACATCATCTTCCCGCTGTGCGTTAGCTTCGTCATCACCGACAGTGTTTGCACATTCGATGTTTTCGATATATTCTCCTCCAACCTCGACTTCTTCAGATAGGCTCCTGAGTCAAATTTGAGCTAGAATCATCTTCCCCCTACCTCGCCATGATCATTATCTTTGTTTTTATCACAGTCATCATCACAAAAGATCCGGTAGGTTGTGTCAAATTTGAGCTAGAATCAATACATCAATTGGAACTAGAATCAGCTCCTGAGTCGGGGCTCCAACATGTTAATGCTCACCAGTAAATATGTTAGTGTGGTGCATCTGAAGACAATTGTTTTTTTTTATTTACTAATAGTGGAAAAAATGTCTCAAGGATAAGAAAAGGAAGAAATAGAAAATTTATTTCAAGAAGATGTAAGTGTAAGAATAGGGAAAGATTTAGGGAGAATTAGAGATGGTGATATTTTCTTTCATTAATTTACCTTGATTTTTTATTTAATTTTTTTTAATCGGAGGTATGAAATTAGAGAAAAGAAGAATTCATATTATTTTTTTCCCAAATTAAATTTGGATTAAATATTTGATATTGTTGTTATGTTTTCGTTCACATGTATTAGGTTTTAGAGAAAAAGAGTTGAATCATTATTTTCTTTTTTTTTAAAAAAAATTACATATATTTACTTGAATTTTGATTAAAAATTTGAGTTTGTTGGTATTTGGTTTATACTATTTAAATGCAGAGAAAAAGAATATTGAAAGCCATGTGTAAAGAGGAATTCAAGATATTTTTTTGGGTTTGATTATCTTCATGGAAAATACAAATATGGTTTTTTATACATTATTTTGTCAATTATTACAATGTTTAAATTTTTTTTCCAATATTATCTCATGCAAAAATTATATATATATATATTTATTTAAAAATATAATTTATACTAATTTTTTTATTATTAAATGTTATTTATTTTTATTGACTTTAATTTATAAAAAAATATTTATTATATATTTAAAGATACCCGTAACGTTAGCACGTGCCACCCTACCAGTTAGAGTGAAGTACACTAGTCACTTGACTTTTGTGCTCCCTTTGTATTAGGAGAGTGAAATTCCTTTTTTGCCCTTGAAAAAAAATTAATACTTGTCTAGTCCAATTCACTAGTCTACTTTAATTAATTTACACAAATAAAAATTTTATTAAAACTAGTTGATAGTTTTAATATTTTAAAAAATTATATATTTTTTTAAATTATTTTTATTAAAAATCCATCAATAAAAGTTTCTCTCTACTTTAATTATTATCTTTTATTCTCTACTTTAAAATAATGGTTTACGGTATGCAAAAAATACTTTTTACATTATTTATTGTGTAAAAATATATTAAATAGTAAAGATAAAATTAAAAAATAATTTAATGTTTTACAAATTTTCTAGATTACATATAAAACAAAATAAGAAAAGCTTTTAAAAAAAATTTGTAAATAGGACCACGTTGTAATTAAAAACTCCGAAATTTATTCACTCTTCACTTCACCCTTTTAACCTTGAAACTTTCTCTATTTACATAAATGCCACATATAGAGCTTTTGAATTTTATTCCCAAAACCATATCCAAAATATTTAAATTTACTTATTTTATCATCCTTTCCCTCTTTATTTTAATTTATGATTTTATTAAAATTATAAAAATACCACCATTTACATCAATAAATATTATTTTGATTTTTAATTTTGAATACCCTTAAAAATATTAAAATTTATATTTCTCACATTTATTTTTCATTTTGATTCTTGAATTTATTATAATTATAAAATATCATTTTTTAAACAACTGCACAATTTGAATTTTATCATCCTTTCACTCTCTTATTTAATTTATGATTTTATTAAAATTATAAAAATACAACTATTTTTATCAATGAATATTATTTTGATTTTTTAATTTTTGAATGGCCTTAAAATTTTAAAATTTTTATTTCTCACTTTTATTTTTTCGATTCTTGAATTTATTATAATTATAAAATATCATTTTTTAAACAACTGCACAATTTGAATTCTTTTTCTTTTCAAGAAATAACATCCAAATTGTCAAACTAAGAGATATTAATTGAAATTTGTTTATATTTAAGTTTATTTTTTCCGGGCAGAACTATTTTAGTTTCTTTTGAGTAAGATAAAATTTATATAAAATATACGTAAAATATATCAAAATTTTTAATCTGAAATTAATATGATTTTTTTTTTCCAGATTCCAGGTTTTAAAATAATAATATATTTTATCCAACTATTTTTTAAACTGAGTAGCCTGTTTTATTAAGGTTTTTCACATATGGTTATTTTATTAAATTATGAAATTAACTTATAAGAAGATTTTTTTCCTTATTCACTTAAACACTATATATATAACAATATATATATATATATATATATATATATATATATATATATATATATATATATATATATATACTTGTATTTATAAAATTTAGAAAAAAATCAGATAAATATTTTAAAAATTAAATATATAATCTATTTATAGATGAAAAATCGAAATTTAAACATATATTATATATAAACATACCTGTATTTATAAAACTTAGAAAAAAATCAGATAAATATTTTAAAAATTAAATATATAATCTATTTATAGATAAAAATCAAAATTTAAACACACACACACACACACACACACACACACAATAATATATATATATATATCAGAGTACCCTCAAGTTTAATTAATTAATTATTATTTTTAATTATATATATATATATATATATATATATATATATTTATTTATAATATAAAAATTTAGAGTCACATCATATTTAAACATAACTTTATTTATAAATTTTAAAAAAATCAGATAAATATTTTAAAAATTAAATTTACAATCTATTAATAGATGAAAATAAAAATTTAAACATATATATTATTGAATTTAAAGATAATAAATAATTAATTAAACTTAAGGGTATTTATAATTCTTGTAGAAGTAGAATTTTAATGAGGGTAGGAGTGTAATTTCGGATTTTACAGAGTATATATATTTGAAAAAAAAAAGTCTATATTATAAAAATTAAAGTCACATCGTTTCTGTATCTTTTCGATTTCCCTCCTTTCGCCTCTTGCGTTCGCTCTCAAAAGCGAGAGAGTTTTGAGAGAGAGTGAGTGTGTGCGTGTGCTTGGAATCGCTCGCAAGGTGCTTCATCTTCGTTAAATTTCTTGTTCTTCTTCTAATTTGCTTCATATTTTCGTTCTTTACATGATTTGTGCTTGAATCTGGTGGGTTTTGGTTGTTTTTGTGAAGTTTTTTCTTTGTTATTGAGTTTTGTTGTGGATTTTGAGATTTTGGTGTTTTGGGCTTTAGATTTGGTTTTTATTTGCTGAGGCATTTGCATCTTGTTGAGGTTTTTTTGTTGATTGGCCTTTTTGGGTTTGCTTGTTGATTTTAGTCCTTGGTTTTCGGGTTTTTTTTTTTTTTTTTTTGCCTGTTTTACTGCTCGTTACTTAAATCTTGAGGGCATAAAGTTATTTTTGTGGTTTTTTTGCTTGTTTTTGGTGTTTTTTCTTTATTTTTGTGATGTTTGTTGCTTCTAGCTATGGATTGGGTTTTAGTTCTTTGCTGATTGCTCTCTGTGGTAATGCTTGTTGATCTTTGCTGTTGTTTTTGTGGATTTTTGTTTGTTTTATATAGTTTTTGGGTGATTGATTTGAATCCTCTTTGCAGTGCTTTGAAGGTTTTCATAGATAGCTTTTGAGAGGTTTGTATGCTTACATAGTAGCAGGACCGTGTACTCTAATCAAAGGCTTCTGGGTTATGAAGCCATCGTTTCTTTGTTTATTTTTTTATTTGTTTTCTTTTGTTTGTTTGTTTTTTATTATTTTAATCGGTCTTCATTGGCAAGAGAAACTCAGATTGTCACTACTGTTTCATTATCTGAGTTTCTAGCTTATTCTCCGATTTTTTTGTTTGTTTGTTTTTTTATTTTATCTCTAAGAAATAGCTGAATATCGTGCTTTATGCTTTGTTTTGATTTTTAACTTGATTGAAACTTGCCCTGGTCCAACTCTCTACCTGAAGAAAAATATGAGAAAAACTTGAGGTCTTTGATGTGTCTGCTGCAGGAGTTGATTTTCTTGTTTGTCATGGATTTGGATTAATGCAAAACATGAAGTGCACTTGGGTTTCTTTCACTATTCATGTTTTATTGTATCCATTACACTGTTTTGGAGGCTATAGTTTCATGAATTCCTTGTATTCTCTTGATAGTTTCATACAGAAAATTTTTTGTTTCTGCCATGGATGCAGATCAAATATTTTCTTTTAGGTCTTTTGACTCATTGGTTTCCTAAGAGCCATGGGTTTTAAACCAGTCAGGCAAAGTATTGGGAGCCCTATAAAAGAATAGACTTGTTTTTTTTTTTTTTTCCATACATAACGATTTTAACTCTAAGCCACTTAAGAAATTTAAGTATCTACCACTTGAACTAACCCATGTTGGTAGATGCTGATCAAATTGACATTATATGTTCTTTCAGTTTCTTAAGCTTCAGACATTTTTTTTCTCTTTCTTTCATGATTTTGAGTGTGTTTTTGTTATTTTTATTTTATTTTGTTTGTCATTGTGATTTGACTAAGGTTCGCCGTAATAGCTTGTTACTATGTTTGTTTTGTTTTTTTGTTGGATTTGATTTCAAGTCATACTATGTACTTGTGTATATGGGTATGGTTTTTGGTGTTGCAAAATTCTTTGTTATTATCAACTTTTGAGGTAATAGTATTACTTTTTTTTAAAAAAAAAATACAACTACAGAATTATCATGCAACTATAAAGTGAAATCACAATGACAAAAGAAAAAATAAACTATCTGCAACTATAAAGTTTTCTGCATTTTCTGCATGATGAACTTTCATAATATTTTTTGGAAGTTTTTATGGTTTCTATGGTTTGATTCTTATCTTTGCATGTGATTTTGTATATCTCCTACTTATGTATGTCAGATTTTTTTCACTAGTTTGCTTTTAAAATTAATGGTGGAAAAAGGTATTGCTAAACATTGAATATGAAGAATTCTTGCCATTTATGACTTATTCTATTAGATCTCATGAACTTTTTTTTTATTGATCCCTTTAGATCTGCGTAGGGCTTTTAAGATGCTTTTGTTGAATGTTGATCTTTAGTCAGTGTTATTCTTCTGGTTTCTTCTTTTACCTTGTACTACCTCCTTACAGTATCATGTATTACATTGTGATATCCCACTCTTGGTTGTGCATATGTTTGTTCTTTTGATAATCACCCCGAGGTTATCTTCTTTTCCAGCATGTCTTCTTCAAATGCTGTCCCTGAACAAACAGGGCAATTGCAGACGCCAGGTCGTTCAAAACGCTACCCAATGGCTAGGCCAGCTACAGGTAGCGCTGGGCAACCAATCAAGTTACTTTCTAATCACTTCCGTGTTGTTATTGGTTGCCCAGATGCAGTTTTCTACCACTATAATGTATGTCGTTATATGTCCCATTTGATTACTAGTACAGTCTGGCTGGTTTGTAGATAGTTATGTTGTTGTAATGTTTCCATGAAGGTCTCTATTAAAACTGAAGATGGACACACTGTTGAGGGAAAAGGGATTGGTAGAAAGATAATTGACAAGCTCTATGAGACATATAGCTCAGAGCTTGCAAGAAAAAGTTTTGCTTATGATGGTGAGAAAAGTTTCTATACTGTAGGCCCACTTCCACAAAACATTTTCGAGTTTCTTGTTGTGTTAGAAGGATCATCAGCCAGGTATGTGATAATTTGCATTATTTATCATTTTGTGTGCTTCTTTTGGGTGTTGGAATTTGCCGATATAGGAGCATCCTCATTATATTTAGTAATTATTTTAGGTATCGTGGTGGAACTGCTGATGGTGGAAGTCCTAGCGGAAGTGGTCGAAAGAGGTCAAAGTGCTCGCATCTTACAAAAACATATAAAGTTGCGATAACTTATGCTGCAAAAATTCCCATGAGTTCTATCAAGCTTGCACTCGAAGCAAGTGAATCTGAGCAGGCCCAAGATGCTATAAGAGTACTTGACATTATTTTAAGACAAGAACAGGCAAAGAGGTTTATCATCTAACTTGCCCTTCACTGGTTTATATGTTTCCGTATTATTTTTTACTGGTAGCCACGTCTTCTATTTTGTTTAACCTTGATAGTCTTGCTTCAGGGGCTGCCTTCTTGTCAGACAATCTTTTTTCAGTGCTACGAATGCCAACTGCACTGATTTGGGTGGGGGTGTCTCTGGATGCCGAGGGTTCCACTCAAGCTTTCGTGCAACTCAGGCTGGATTATCATTGAACATGGGTATTCTTTTATTATCTTGACTCAACTTCTCAACTTCTGTTTTTCACATGGTATTTGATTTTATGTTGCTCTTATTCTTCACAGATGTTTCAACTACAATGGTCTTGACTCCTGGTCCAGTCATAGACTTTTTACTTGCTAATCAGAATGTAAGGGAACCTCGTTACATTGATTGGGTTAAGGTATGAAAATCCTCATAATTTAGATCAAAAGTTTTTTTTATTAAAAAATATATATTTCATGTGTCAGTTGCATAAATTGATTCATGGCATTTGGTAAATCATATTTCGAAGGCAAAAATTTTTTGGTATTTGTGAGCCCTGCCCTTATGTGAAACTAACTGAACTTAGATGTAAATCCCTGCACTCACATATGTGCGTGTACACAGGTGAATCATGTAAGTATGAAATGTTTTGTGGGCACCTACTAATTGTTGCTTGTCTAATTGCAGGCAAAAAGGATGCTAAGAAATTTAAGGGTGAAGACTAGGCACACTAACATGGAATTTAAGATTATTGGATTGAGTGAGATGCCATGCAACCAACAATTGTATGCACTCTTTTTATTGCTTCCACAGTTCCACAATCTTCCATGACAATCTATCATAATTGCTATGAGCTTGCTTTTGACATGATGCCCTCTGATTAAAAGTATTAATGTGTTGTTACATTTTCTTTAAAAGGTTCACAATGAAAGTGAGAGGGTCCAGTGTAGATGGGGAGACTATGGAGATCACTGTGGATAAATACTTTGCTAACCATCATAATATTGAACTAGCGTGGTCAGCACATGTCCCTTGCCTTAATGTGGGAAAGCCAAAGCGCCCAAATTACCTTCCAATTGAGGTTTCCCAAATTGCATTGTTTTTTTTTCCTCTGTTAACACATCAGATTTTTAAAATTCTATATTGAACTTATATCTTCTAATAATATTTGGTGCAGTTATGTACCCTTGTGCCATTGCAACGCTACACAAAAGCATTATCTGGTCAGCAACGAGCTTCATTAGTAGAAAAATCAAGGCAGAAGCCTCTGGAGCGTATAAGGGTTACCTCGGATGTGAGTTTTTTTCCTGTCTGTCTTGAATGTTTTGCTAAATTTAAGGTGGCAGTTTTAAGTAAAATTTGAGCTTGGTAGGCAGTAAAAAACAATCTGTATGATCAAGATCCAATGTTGGCCTCGTGTGGTATTTCTATCAAGAAGGAACTCATAAGTTTGGATGGCCGTGTCCTTACAGCACCAGTGGTAACAACCAGTTATTATGTTTGTTCTATTAAATTTTTCTTTAGACATCTACAGGGAGCTTGGAGTTGGAATTGTGGTCTGATTTCTTTTTCTTTTCTTTTTTTTTTTAAATAAAGTTTCATTTATCTCACTGCAGCTGAAGGTAGGGAATGTGGAAGATTGCATTCCTCGTAATGGGCGTTGGAATTTCAACAACAAGGTTGAAACCTTTGAGAGACAACACACCTTAAAATCATGTGGTCATTGCGAATGATTCTTATACATGTTTCTCTTTTGCAGAGACTTTATGATCCAGTAAGGATTGGGCGATGGGCTATCGTAAACTTTTCTGCTCGTTGCGATTTGAGTTATATTTCGAGGGAGCTTATAAATTGTGGAAGAATTAAAGGCATTGTAGGTTTTACATCAACATGTGTTGTTTTCTAATTGTTTTAAGATTTGAGGGCTTTTTAATAATTTTACTTGGCATCTGCAGCATATTGGTCAACCATTAACCTTACTTGAAGAAGATCGACGATGGGTTAGAGCCGGGCCAGTTGTTAGAGTTGAGAAAATGCTTGATTCGTTGGCGGCAAGGATTAAAGTGAAGCCTCAATTTATTCTTTGTGTTCTGCCAGAAAGAAAAAACTGTGATATTTATGGTGAGTTGACATCTTTGCTTCGTTTTTTTCACAATGTTATTTGTATTTTACCCTGTTGTTATCAACTTTTAAGGTCCCTGGAAGAAGAAAAATCTCCATGATTTGGGTGTAATCACTCAGTGCATTGCTCCTGGAAGGATTAATGACCAGTATTTGACCAATGTTCTCCTGAAGATCAATGCCAAGGTTTATACTCATATATAGATTATATTTAACCCATACAAAATTCTTGAGTTCACTTTCTTTCTATTTAATGGCTCTGTTTCTTGATTTTTATGTTAGCTTGGTGGCATAAACTCTTTATTGGCTGTGGAACACACTCCTTGTATCCCCTTAATTAATAATATTCCTACAATAATTTTGGGGATGGATGTGTCCCACGGATCTCCTGGTCGAGCCGATGTCCCGTCAATAGCAGCAGTAAGAAAATTACAGGGTGTTTATCATTTCAATTATGTGAATCTTGTGTTTGGTCTGCTGATTACTTCTTTTGTATCTTAGGTTGTGAGTTCTAGAAATTGGCCTTTGATATCACGTTATAGAGCATCAGTAAGTACACAGGCACCAAAAGTGGAAATGATTGATTGCTTATACAAGGCTCTCCCCGATGGAAAAGATGGGGGACTTATGAGGTGATTTTTCTGCATGCTTTTTTGACAATGCTATATATTTCTCCTTTCACTCTTGTCCATATGTCACTGAAACTGATTAAAACTGCCACTGCATGATCGTTGTATGTAATTGGTACCAGATTTGGGCCTCAAATGGATTTTAGGCTCTTTCTTGCTTGAATCTAGCCTAAATTTTCCCGCTTATTATATTCATCTATTTGAATTTCAGGAAGCTGTTTTTGGACTTCTATCGAACCAGTAATTATCGAAAACCCCAACAGATTATAATTTTCAGGTACCTCATTAATTCACAATCTCTTTTTTTGCTTTTCTTTGTTTTGTAATATGATACTAAGAATAAAAAATTTCAGTGCAAATTATTCTTTGGTTGCTAAAACTTTATATCTTCTAATTTTTCTTTTTGATGTGCTTGAGTGGTCGCCACATATATATTTTTTTTCTCCTGAATTAGGCTCAAATAGACTTTAGTTGCAAATTTTTATGCTACTTTTGATTAATTACCTTATACTTCTATAATTGGATAATGTGTTTTAGGGAAAATTTGTATTAGATAGGACATTAATAATAACAAGAAGTCATTAGTCTTAACTATATGGAGATGGCTGTATGTAGTTCTCCAGTCCATGTTGTTTTATCAAGAGCCAAACGACTACAAAAACCAAGCTCATACATAGTATTTCGTAATGTTTTTACTAAACACTTTTTAGGTCTATCTCTTCCTTTTTATGATTGTCCCCCTGAAAAGCTTCCATCTTTCTTATGAGGGGCATCTATCAGTAGTCTAAGGATAAATCCATTCCATCTTAATTGATTCTCTCTTAATTTTTCAGTAATAGGTGCTACTTCCAATCCATTCCGAATAAATTCATTCTTAACCAGTCATTTCTGGTAATGATTAAGATCCTTTTCAACATTCTTATCTTAGTCAAGCCTATCCTTTGAATATGGTGTTTCTTAATCAGCCAATATCTAACCCATACATTATAGTTTGCTTAACAATCATTTAATAAAACTTGCTTTTCAATCTAAAAAGTATTCTATGCTCATATGAGACTCCAGAAGTTCCCTCTTCATTTTACCCAATCTGCCTTAAATCCTACTTGTGGCATTTTCCATAAGTTTCTCATTATCTTAGATTATAGAGTCTAGGTACTGAAAACTTATACGTCTATCAATGCCATTATCATTCATTCTAACCTTTCTATTATTTCTACTCACTTTATTACTAAAATTACAAAATTTTCTTCTTTATGTTGCTTAACTTGAAACCCTTAGCTTTTAAACTGTTTCTCCATATCTCCAACTATAAGTTGACACCTTCCTTATTTTCATGAACAAAAAAGCATACATCAAGAGATTTAATTTTGAATATTGGTAGGCAATTCATCCATAACTAAAGCAAGCAAATAAGCGCATAATATTGGACTTTGATGGAGACCTGTAGTTATAGGTACCTCTCCACTCTCTCCCCCTTGCAGTTCTAATACTAGTGACAAAGCTATTTTATATATATTTTATTAGGTCTATATACTTAGTAGAAACCTTTTTTTTTTCGAAATTCACCAAAGAACCTCCCTATGTATCCTATCATATGTTTTTTCTACATCAATAAAGATCATGTGCAAATCTTTCTTCCTATTCAAGTTTGATCAGGCTACAATATGGCTTTAATTTGATCAATTCTTAGGAGGATTGATCCATTTGGATGGCTAATTAGATCTAATTAGCCATTAAATGGACCTTGATATTTGGCGTGAAATTTAATGATGGATAAAACTCTGACTGTATTAGGGCTTAAATTAGTTTAATTTTGTTCAGTAATGCATGAAGCATTTATATATATATATATATACATTGATAAAATTTCTATACAAAGATTTTTATAATCTAATTTTTTTTTTTCATTCTATTTTATATTTCTTAAATTTTTTTTTGTGGTGTTTTTCCCGAAGTACATTTAAATGGATTCAAGATGACTGTGTAGAGAGATCATATCTCTTTAATTAGAGGCATAAAATTGCCAATCAAGTTTAATCAATTCATAATATAGCTTTGACTGAGTTAGCCCGTTTGGAGGACTATATATCTAATTTTGGCATTTAATTGATTGAGTTATTTGATTGAAATTTATTGGATTGATGCATAAAACTATCTTATCAATAGGACATATATTACTTCAGTTTTATCTAGCATGATGTAATTTTTAATATTTTGTTCTGCACTAATAAAAGGAAAGCAAAATGGTATTCAATCTGAATCCATGTCACAGAAACAGTATAAAGTGATTTGGTTTGGACTTAGCTGAAACAAAATGTAAATCAATTCTTGCCTGTCAGGCAGAGGCCTTCATTTTTGGGGTCCCTGTATGTAAAGTATCGATACAAATGGGCAGCTGGTTATTATTATATGAATAAAGTATATTTTTTTTCCTTGATGATGCTTTGCAGCTTATTCAGATGCTGTTTGTTGCACACTGTTTATTTGACTAGTTTATAGCCTGTTTTTTGACTTCTAAATTTCCTTGCCATATACATTGCTTTATGCCATAAGATTTCCTTGGTTGTGATTTATAGAATTCATTTCAATTCCGCAGGGATGGTGTAAGTGAATCTCAGTTTGATCAAGTGCTGAATTTCGAGCTCAACCAAATCATAAAGGTCTTGCTATTTGCTTGGATGGCTACATTTTGTGACAAATTTCTGAAGTCTATTTTTTTCAATAACAAAGTTTCTTTTCAGGCTTATGCAGGATTAGGTGGTGATGAACTTCCAAAGGTCACTTATATCGTAGCCCAGAAGACCCACCACACGAAATTATTTCAAGATGGTCGCCATGAGAATGTTCCAGCTGGTACACTTAATTATATCGATTTTACATTGTTTGTTCGATGATATGATGTTCAATTTAATTTTTTATTCTTTTTTATCCTACGGCAGGAACTGTTGTGGACACGAAGGTGGTTCACCCAAGGCACTATGATTTCTACATGACAGCGCATGCAGGAATGATAGTAAGCTCTCTCAACTCCTGCTTTCACAGACCCACTTCATCCCATTGCATAAATAATAAGCCAATCAATTTTTGGTGGTGAATGAACTTGCATGAAACATCAGGATGTAGGCGAATATACTATGGTTCCACTGGAGAAGTCTCCATGTTTGCTATGGCATGGCAAACTTTTTCTTTCATTTATCATTAGCTTACTCTCTTTGATGCTTTATTTTTTTACTATTTCTTGTCCAACTTTGGAAGGTTTTCCTTTTAGTAGAATATGCTTGTCAAGGGTGAACAATATTAACACCTAGATATTTAATATAATGTATCCGTGCGTATTTATTTCATATTCATATGCATATGTTATTTCAAATACTGTTTTTCATGTGTTATTTTGTATAACCTAATTCTAAAGGTAGGCACTTGCATAAGTCCCTCGAATTGTTTATATCAGACAGAAAAAATAATACTGATTCGTTTTCCTTTTAAAAGGGTACATCAAGACCTACACATTATCATGTGTTGCTTGACGAGATTGGTTTCGCGGTTGATGATCTACAAAAGCTTGTGCATTCTCTCTCTTATGTGTAAGTTAGAAAGATCCCCATATCATCTGCATGGACTATCGTACGAAATTTGAGTATATGACATAGCTACCATTTTTTCTTGTTCCAGGTACCAAAGGAGCACTTCCGCCGTATCTCTCGGTAAGTTTGTTGTTACTTATGTTTCCGTATTCAGAAAACTTAATTCAAGTTTTGCTTCTTAATGCCGTCGATTGTTCTTGCATTTTTCTCTTCCAGTGGCTCCTATCTACTATGCGCATCTAGCAGCATATCAGATGTCTCAATTCGTTAAGTTCGAGGATGCCGATAACTCTTCTGGCAATGGATCAAATGCAGATGGAAATGCTGCAGTTCCAGAGCTTCCCCGACTTCATGATGATGTCGAAGCATCCATGTTTTTCTGCTGATCAATGCATCATTATTAGATATACGTCTCCTTTGTGAGTAGAAGGGACATTTTTGTGCAGATAATGGATTTGGTGAAGTTTATATGAAATTTTGTGGTCTGACCATCATTCTTTGTTTATAGGTATTTGATTTAGTTGTTAACCACGAGTCAGTTTTTTTTTTTTTTTCTGTTTCTTAGATGGTGTGGTGTTTTGTAGTTGTTTGCAGACTTCAAACTTGATTGGTATTAAATGCATTTTGATTTATTTAGTTTCTTTATTTATTTATTTTTTTTTGTCAAATTGAAGCTGGTGTGCTTTGTTACTGATCTATTTGTTATTGGTACCAAGGAAAGGCAGGATGCTTGATATCATTTCAAAAAAATAAATAAATAAACAAAAGATCACATAAAATCTGCTTGGAAATGTTTTTTTTTTAATAGTTTTTTTACAAATGTGACAAACATTCTTAATTTAAAAAGAACAGGAAATTACCAAAGAAACTTCCAAAGTTTGCAATATTCACAAAAAAACCCCACGAATTTTGATATCTCTAAAAAGCCTCTCCTTTTCTATAGAATGAATTTCAAACCCCCTAGGGCTATAACGGAGTTTGACGGAGTTAAATTTGAATTTATTGGACGAAATTGCCCTTACGTGGGAAGTTGTGAAATCGCGACTTGGTTTGACGGTAATGCCCTTATGTGGAATGATGTTACCGCTTATAGATGAAGCGGTTTATTTTTCTTTGTTTATTACCGAAAGAACACTATTTCCGCCGCCGGTTAACTGCGATCATCGCCTCTTCACCTTTCCGTTTCCGAAGTTGTCATTGGCTGGGCATCTTGCTACCATCGCCTCTTCACGTTTTCCATTTCCGAAGTTGTCATTGGCTGGGCATCACGCTATCATCGCCTCTTCACCATTGTCTGGAAGGAGAACTCCCGCTCAAGTCTTCGGAATTTCATCAGTTTTCACACCAGGGTAAGGAGGCCGTTGATGAATCTGATGGTTGAGTTTTCTGTGTGATAAATCTGATTTTCGTGTTTTATAATGTTGTCTCCGTTTAACAATGCATGTCTCCGTTTAAGTATTGAGTTCACTGTTTGACTATTTTGGTTTCTGTTTAACTATACGAGTCTAAACAGATGTATTGTTCTTCTTGTAGGGTTTTGGTCATGGCGGTCAACCTAGTTAACGGCCGATGCTACTTGACACATGTTGTCCAGACTCTGAGTGAATTGAAGGCTCACATGAGTGGACGTCACTGGGAGATCATCAAAAGGACACCGTTCGCGGCTTTGACCGAGATTGAAGCCGTCCTCCAAGAGAGAACCCTTCTTGATTCTCTGCTGCAGAGGTTTGATGACCGCAGCAACAAATTCAGGATCGGGGCCAGCCTGGTCAGTTTCAGGCCTCAAGATGTGGCTCTCATCCTGGGGCTACGGTGTGTTGGAGACGCCGTCGTGTTCCAAAAGAAGAAACCACGCTCGGAATTCGAATCGAGGTTTCTATCAAAATCGTACGAGAGAAAT
This sequence comes from Dioscorea alata, assembly GCA_020875875.1. Classification (NCBI taxonomy): domain Eukaryota; kingdom Viridiplantae; phylum Streptophyta; class Magnoliopsida; order Dioscoreales; family Dioscoreaceae; genus Dioscorea; species Dioscorea alata. The sequence continues at coordinate 16,026,621 of CM037019.1, forward strand.
AAAGACTCCATCAAGAAAATACTTGAGCAGCTAGTTCGGCAGAGGGGGGAAGAGGAGAATTTTGTAAAACTCCTCATGGTGTACCTCATGAGTACTATCCTCTTCCCGAACACCTCCTGCTCTGTTCCAATCTGGATCGTTGACTACGTCGACGACCTAGCGGGCATGGGACGATATGCATGGGCGCAAGCGACCCACAAGTGGATGATGGAGGACGTTCCACAAGCGGCCGCTCGAGTGCAAGCGAGGTGCGCCGGGAACAAGACCAATACGGGGTACGTCAAAGGTTGCTCGGTTGCGCTAACGACTTGGTTCTATGAGCTCACCGGCACCGGCAAAAAGATTCGTTTTGGCAAGACCCCAAGGATCCTGTGTTACGGTGAGAACAGCTACCGAAAGCAAGTGTCCACGGGAACCTTATTTTCATCTTTTGAAGGAAAAGAGGTAATAAATCGATTTAAGTACCGTATTTGTCGTTTAACAAAATATATTAGTGTTTAAACATATGATTTAACGTTTAACTATATTGGGTATTGTTTACCTTACGTGTTTTTGTTACAAACATAGTATTTAGTGTTTAATAGTATTGTTGTTTACAATTGTCAGTTTTCCGAATTGGTCGCCGCGAACCAGGATGAAGAAATATTTGTTGGGGCCAGCCGTCGGGTTGATACAACTACACACGGAGGTGATATTCCCGCTCCCGTTCCGTTGGCGTCAAGGAGAGATGATCGGCCAACATCCTCGAAGCGCGTCCGACGCGAAACACCTTCCCGGAGCCCACCCCGCGCACGGACTGCTCGGCGACGGGCAAGCCCCACTCCATCCCCCCCTATAGTAACATCCGACGACCTGACCGCACGTCTATTGCATGCGTGCGAGATATTCACTGTAGAGTTCCCTAGGCTTGTTGCTCGCGTGGCGGCTCTGGAGGCACGTTCGCAGGCCGATGTTGACGCAAGAGCCCCCCTCCATCCGCCGGGTGACTGTGCTACCATCTCGGACGACGACGTCATTGCGAAAATAGTCCCGCGAGGCCTGCGTCGGAAGAGGCTTGCGTGGAAGGAACCAACAATGTCGCTACCTTCGCCGGCGGACGTCGTCGCAACGGAAGCACCAATTGATGTTGAACCAACAATGGCTGAGCCTCAGCCAACTTTAACTCCGAGCTCGCCATTGGAAAAGGGACAAGTACTGGACGCGTGGGCTGCACTGGCTGTGGGCTCGCCCGTCGATGCCGCTGGCGATGTCGACAGGATAATAGAATCTCTTGCCAATGAAGTCCCTTCGTTGGAGGCATTGGCACCGGCAACGAAGAAGAACACCATCCAGGTGGTGATTTCCGTGGAAACGGAGAAAGACGCTGGCTTGTTACCGGTAGCGGCACCGGCAACGAAGGATGACACAATCCAGGTGACAGTATCCCTGGAATCGAACAAAGACGCTGCTGCGTTACCGGCACCGACACCGGCACCTAAGAAAGACTCTGTGACCGTACCGGATTCTAATAAAGACGTTGCCGCAGCTACCGGAAATAAAGAGGCTGCCACCGAAGGCCAATGAGTCGTCAACGAGCAAAGAACACTAATTCAAGCTGAGAGGACACTCTTTGCAAATCAACAGTTCAATGACGTGTAAAAGAACTTTCTTCCGACGAAGAAAAAATATGCCGGGTTACCACGTCTCGCGCAATTCGAACAGGAAATCATATCAATATTCTTGAACTACTATATGGACTCGTAAGTTTCGTTTAACTATATATGTTATCAATTAAGTATTTTACTTTTCTATTTAACTATCCGACTTATTCTTTAACTATATCATTTCTCGGTTTAAGTATGTTAGTTAGCATTTAAATAGTTTTATTTTTCGTTTAAATATCAGGATTGTCGTATGGAGGAATGACTATGTTTACACAACACGAGCCAACGTGTTCACGTTATTGGACGGGAAGGAAATGGTGACAGACGACGTCGTCGACGTTCTCGTCTGCATTATCCAGAAACGGGCTGCCATCACCCGGCCACTGGCACTATGCCTGTCCAAACAAGAGGACACGGCGGAAATCGCTATCGGCATGATCGACGATGCTGCGCAGAAAGTCCATGATCTTGACATCGTAATAATGCCAATAATTTTAAATGGCCATTTCCACGTCGTCATTGCGGACAACGTCAAACGAGAGTACAGGCATTACTCTTCTAGCGAGAGTGAGGAATACGACAGAGACGCGATCGATATGGTAAGTTACAGGTAACACGCATCGGGCTTCGTATTTCTCCGTATTAACTTTAAAGTTTATTTCTTTACAGCGAAAACTATTCAAAAATTGCGTCGAGATGGAATTGGGCGTGTCGGCGACGGCCTCGTACCCCATGATTCACGATAGAAAAACCCCACAACAAAAAAAGGAAGTGTCGACTGCGCAGTGTATGTGATGTGGTTTATTGAGCAAATTCTAAATGGTGAAAAGCTACGCCTACCGCAAGCGAATGTCCCTTACCTACGACTGAAGTATGTCGCACGCATACTTATCGATGGGAGTCCAGCCGGTGTAAGCGACAAAGGTGAGAAGAGCACCGCATCCGATGCACAAGTATAACTTAGTTTGTTAATTACAATGTAATCTTCCTAACGTAACAAACAACGGTTGTCCGTATCGTAGGCAGTTTTTTCCAAAAACATATGTAAATTTTTTGTATCAGTATTTAACTATAGAAAAATACGTTTGAATATCAGTGTCTATGTTTAAATAAAACGGTCTCGTTTTAAATATCAATGTCTTCGTGTAAGTGAGCAGGCTTCTGTTTCATAAACACTGAGTGACAAACAGAAAAGTTTTTGCTTTGAACTCTACATGGGAAATCGTGGGCGTGCGACGTGGTTTAATCGTAACGGCCACTGCAATAATTTCTCCATCTTGGGAGGAGGTAAGGGATTTTGAAATACATTCTGTAACAGCTTCTGTACGACCGGAATTAACCTTCCGATCATTGTCTCGACGGAGGGCTTATGGCGGCAACCCTAGTTAATGGCCGATGCTCCATGACAGCGGTGGCGAACACAATGGCGGAATTGAAGGTTTACATGAATGAACAGCACTGAGAACTTATACGATTGACACCGTTCGAAGCATTTACTGCGGTGGGAGCGGTATTCCAAGATTGGGCCCTTCTTAATTTCCTGTTGCAAAGGTACGATGACCGCACTAGTAAATTCAGAATCGGGGCAAGCATGCTAAGTTTCAGGCCTGAAGATGTTGCCCTCGTTCTTGGTCTGCGCTGCGATGGACAGGAAGTCATCTTTCAGAAGAAGAAATCACGCTCATCTTTCCAAGATAGGTATTTCTCGAAAAGCTACGAGAGGCACAGCGACTCTATCAAGAGCACTCTTCAGCAACTTGTTCGACAGAGTGGAGAAGAGGAAAATTTTGTCAAACTCCTGATGGTGTACCTCATGGGTACAGTCCTCTTCCCAAATACGTCATGCTCGGTGCCAAATTGGGTCGTTGATTACTTCGATGATCTACCGGCCATGGTCGTTGATTATGTCCAAACAACCTGACGCGTGCGAGTCGTCGCTCGCAATGATCGGAGACGCCGCGCGAAACCTGCATGAAGTTGACATTGTTATCTTTCCAATAATCATGAACGGCCGCTTCCATGTGATGGTGCTTGACAATGACAAACAGGAATACAGGCATTATTCGTCATTCCAAACCGATGAGTACCCGCTAATTCACGACGGTCACACCCCGCGACACAGACGAGGAAGTGTCGACTACGCCGTTTATGTGATGCGATTTATCGAGCAAATACTCAAAGGTGAGAAGCTACGCCTTCCTCGAAAGGATGTACCATATTTCCGATTAAAGTATGTTGCCCGCATACTTATTCAAGGTTGAACAACCGGAAACATAGAAAGAGGCGAGTCTTCGACTGGGGAGGGGAAACCGACTTGAGTTATTGTTTTGAAATATTCAGTTTAACTATATATGTTAATGTTTAACGAACCCTATTTCTGTATAACTATAAGTATGTATATTTAATTTTAACTGGTTCAATTTAAACTTCAACCTGGCCATCGGACTATCTGCATTTCAATCATTTAACAATATTATGTGAAATGAAATATGTTTATTGCAATTACGAGAATAAATATTAATCGTAGAGGCAGTTTTACACTTGAAATGAAATATGCTTATTGCAATTACGAGAATAAATGATTACATAACAAGTGTGCATTTACACAATGAACTTGAAATGAAACCGACGACGATGAACCTTCCAGCTTGAAATGATTCCAATCGAAGATGAACCTTCAGGGAATTTGAGCAGTACTTTTATTGGAATCATTTCAAGCTGGAAAGTTCATCTTCGCCTGCAAAATCTTCGCCTGCAAACATCATCCAACTGCATCCAAAACCTGTGATATCTAGAAACCTTTATAAAGTGTTAAAACAATTGATGGGATATCTGATCGAACAGGGGATGTCCTGGATGCATCTCAGCAATGTAATCGTTGGCATCTTGCAAATCAGAGGCTTCCCATGGGGTTGTTCAAATTGCTAACCAAATACATTTTTTACAATTTGAACGACAACCTGCGGATTCTCTGATCTCGAAGGATACTCTGATTACATTGCCAGGATGTGTCCAGGCGATCCCCTGGTCGAGCAGATGTCACATCAATTGTTTTTGTAACTTTATAATCTAATCACTCCACGCGAAGGCAATTTATAGAGTAGACGGGAAATGGAAGGGTCGTTCAACTTGGCTACTTGAATTCAGGAGATATATTGAATGTCTTTGAATGCGAATTCCAAGGGTCGATCAATTTTGACCGGACAACTACGCTTTGGTATTATACGTATTACATTTCTATGTTATCACTTAAACATAACGTTCGCCATTTAAATAAGACTTAAACCATTGAAATATTGACGTCTCCATTTAACAAACATTGTTACTCATTAAAATAATATATTTATGTTTAAACTGACTGTGTAAATATCAAACACGTAGACATAAATATGCTTATTATGAGTTAATTTACGATGCCTAGTCGGCGACAGGTTTATTACAAGATCTACGATTGTGGCCGGACGCGTGGCATCGGCTGCACCGTAACTTGCGGACCTCAGACGCTTGAGACTCGATCCTCTTCCGTCTGGGTCGCCCAGGTGGCCTTCTTGTAACAGGCGGACGCAGATGGAGTTCTCGATTGTCGTTTGTAGGCTTGTCATCTTCTGGTATAGGGAAAATAGCTTCCCTATACGCAAGTTTGTATGTCTCCACGGTGAAGTAGGCGCTAATAAATTGATGAACGTTAGTGTCTGTCTGCATTATTGCAGCGCAAGCGTGTGTGCACGGGATACCATAAATTTGCCACCTGCGACATGAGCATGTTCTACCCGATAGATCGACGGAGTTGCTGCAATGGTCGAGGACTTCATAACGATCATCAACACAACGACCAACATAAAGATTTCGGCTTTCCGCAACTAGTTCGTCTACCGTCTTATGTATATCGGGGCATAAGTAGGTGGGCCATTTGTTCGCTTGCTCACGACGGGTGCATAACATCCGCATTAATTTGAACCTGTACCATAACAAATTATAATTGATTGTTAAGGTAAGCCAAGAATAGTTAAACATAAAAGTAGATAGTTAAACGAAAACAATTATAATTAAACACGAACAAACATAATTAAAAGGAAACCATTATAGGCAAACGTAAAGTAAAAGAAGTTAAAGAATGACGAAGATTTTTAATCAGATTGAAAATCAAACATTCAAATACCGTATGGAGTCGACCATTCTCGTCACAGGTAAATGGCGAGCTTCTTTTATCCACGCATTGAAGGACTCTGCGGCATTTGAATACATATTGCCCCAACGTTGACCTTTGAACAAATAATTACACCAATGTGACAAATCTGACTTCTGAAGCAACCAGCGATGCGCTTCTGGTGATGTGGCCAGCAATTCATTCACCGTATCATTAAATTCTTTAGCCGAAGATGCCCAGGCAATACGAAAGCATATGGACCAGCACTCGTCCTTCAATGCCTTCCCAAGTCCGCCATTGGCTTTCATAAAATTGGCCTCCAAGTGTCGAAGGCAATAGGCATGTGGGGAAGAGGGGAAGACCCTTGTGATGGCGTTCACAAGCCCCTTAGACCTGTCCGACACAAATGTAATAATCTCTTCATAATCGCCGTCATCGTATAACGCATCACCTAACTTGGAAATGAACCATGTCCAATTCGCATCTGTCTCGTTGTCGACGATACCGAAGGCCAAGTGGAAAAACCCATTGTTTCCATCTTTGCCTGTAGCGCCCAGCAACGTACCACGATATTTTCCAAGAAGATGGGTACCGTCGACAAACAGCAGCGGCCTGCAACCCCGCTTGCATCACATGATACAAGCACGGAACGAGAAGAATGAACGTTTAAAACGCTCGCCATCTCTTTCTACAACCGCAATGCTGCCGGGATTTGTCTCAGCCACCTTATCCACATACCAGAGCAGCAGATCATAGCTGGAGATGTCGCTGCCGTCGAGGATCACCCGGGCACGCTCTTTACCCAACCAAGCTTGCTTGTATGGAATGTGGACACCGTGTTCCCGTAACATGTCCTTCTGAATGTCGATAGGCCTGTACAATGGCTGGCTTTTAAGCTTATCAATCACTCGTGCGCTTACCCATTTTTTCGATGCTTTCGGATGTGACACCGAGCCAATTCCACCACCGCAAGTGTGTGACGGGTGCATTGTCTTTATTCTAAACGTATTTTTATTGTATTCCTTTGATGCATGAAGGCGCCAGCCACAACCAACGACAACACATTCTACAGTCACCCTGTGTTTCTCATTCTTTATGAATTTGAAGTCGAAATTCCTCTTGATTGCAAAATTCCGAAGCGCGTCTCTGAAATGTTGAACGTCTACGAAACGTTGTCCGATATCCAACGACAACACTTCGGGATGATCCGAGGATGACGGAAGGCATGCTGAACCGTCCGGGTCGCCATGAGATGGAACAGGTGCGCTGGCAGAATCAGAATTCCTACCAACACTTCAGTTAAGCGGAAAACATCAGTAAGTTAATCGGAAACAAAATAAGTTCACTTGAAACATGTATATTTAAACTAAAACATAGTAAGTTAAACACAGACACAATTAGTTAAACGATAAAATATATGTTTAAACGGGAACTGGGATGAGACCGGTTAACAAAGCATAACTTATTGGTTTAAAAGGGGAACTTATTGTTTTAAACGGAGAATGGAATACTTAACGTAAAAATATATTAATTAAACGGTAACTATAATAATTACGCGAACACATATGACTTTAAGAGTAAAGATAAAGGATAAGAACTTTACAATGACAAGAATTCGTTTTGATTATGATGCGACAATGGCACATCATCTGTCTCAACAATGAGATCGACTGCAGCGCATTTGAAGAGTGAGTATACATGACACATGCGCTGGAAGTCAACCTCATTTTCTATTGGACAAATCGTTTTATGTCCATCGGGTGTGATAAACTTCACCCTAACATGGGAAACATCAAGACTCCATCGGTCACATATCTCCGCTAAGATTGAATCCCAACAAGCCTGTGCCGTGAACACTAGCACTCGTCCCTCACCGTTGTATCTTGCAATTGCACAAAAACTCTCCATTAAAAACCTGCATATAAATAAACCTCCATTAAAGGATGATCAAAGTGATGGAAAGGAAGACATTCTCACCTTATCGGCCAACCGGCGGAGTTCAAAAGAATGCAAACGATGAGTCTTCCAAACTTTGTTTCAGAAAAATCAACGCAAGAAAGAATGAAAAAGATTGACAAAAGCCAAATAAAAAATGTTTAACATGATGTGACTGGGCGGTTTTTTTCCCACCATTTCCAAGGGTACACAGGGAATTTCACAGCATAACCCTTGTACAAATGAACGACAGGGGAAAAAGGAATTCAAACACTAACGGAAGGGCTTTCTGGGGTATTACAAACTTGCAGGGGCTGTCTGGGAAGTTTTGCAATTCGCGGGGGTGAATAGTAATTTTCCCTAAAAAGAATTAGAGATTTGCACAATCATAGAACAAATTCAACACAAAGAATCAATAGATTAAAAAGCTGCTGGTGTAACTAATGTTATGCATAAAATTAATATTAAGTGTATAATTTTATGCTTTTAAATTAGTGGTTTTGCATTGAATTTAACTTTTTTTTTTAATTTTGCTTCTTTTAGACTCTCAAAATTTATTCAATCTATCAAAATTCCACATAAAATTCCAATGTATTATGAGAGTTCAATGTAAAAATAAATAAATAAATAAAGAACTCAATTTTATGTTTATATATAATTTCTAACATAGTAATACAAGACAACTAAACACATCCAAATAATTTTTAAAATAATTTAAAATCAAGTGCATCACCAACCGCACAAAAGAAAAATAATAACCCTTTTCTCTCACCAAGTACACGGTCAAAAAATCAACTCTCTCACAGCAACAATTGTTAAAATAAATGGTCTATAAAATAAATAAATAAATAAATAAATTAAGTGCATTCAAATATATCTTGTGCATATTAAAGGATTCTAAAATTTAAAATAAAAAAAATCAAAATAAACTTTATATTCTTAGGGACCACAAATAAATTTTTGAACATAGAACAGGGACTAATGGTAGATTTACTCCAAAAGTTTAATTAAATTAATTAATTTTTTTCCCCACAAATATTTTGCGGTGGCGGAGAAGGAGAAAGAGCTCGCTGTTCCCCGGCGCCATGGACGTCCTCTTGGGATCCATTGACGTCCGAGAGCTCCTTTCCACCCACGACTTCGACGAGGCCTCCCCCCTCTCCGCCCCTGACCTCCGCCTCCTCATCGATCGCCTCCAGGTCCGCTCCATCCACATCCAGGACAAGGTCCGGGACTACGTCCTCTCCCACCGCCATGACTTCACTGACATCTTCTCTCGTTGCTCTGATGCTGCATCCAATGCCGACGCTGTCGCCGCTTCGCTTTCCGACGCTTTACGGGTTTTGTCTGACCGCCCGATTGATCTTGAGATTCGGGATCTGGTGGGGGAGATTAGGAGCAAGAGGAGGGAGTTGGAGGAAAGGAGGGAGGCGTTGGCGGTGGTTAGGACGATATCTTGCCTCTCCGAAAGGTTGAAATCCGCGAGGGAGGATTTGGTGGCTGGGCGATTGGTTGAGGCGGCTGAAACTGTGCGGGATTTGAAGGGAGCGCTGTTTGTTGGGGATGAGCATGGCGAGCAAGAGCCGGCTGTTTTTGGGTTGTTGAGGGATGAGTGGAATGGATGCTTTGATGAGGTTGGTTTTGGATTTTAAAGTTTTAATTTTTATGATAAATTTGTTATCTTTTTTTGTGATTGTTATGTAATTGATCTGCAGCTGCAAAACGTGCTTTCACGGAGTGCGGAAAATGCTGTCCAATTTGAAGTGGAGGATGGAAAACTGGTGTTGAAATGTTGGTGGAGCATTGGGGATCGAAAAGATATCAAACTACATACGGTCTTGGAGGCAATGGAGGTAATCTCACTCAATTACGTGGACTCTTCTTGTTTTTATAGGTACTCCAAATTTGGATAGAGAATTCTATAATGCGAGTTTATCCTTGTTTGACTCTACTGTTTCGAGAGTTGGTTCATCCTATTTATGCCTTGTTAGTGCTTGGGTTTCCATTTTGCATTTGTAACTTAACTATCCATGATAGCAAATTGGCTTCGGTTTCCAACTTCCTCTGCATCAACTCTATGCATGCAATCCTAGATAGGGTGACAAATATGGCAATTCAATCATGGGGGCTGCTGATGTGAGCTAAAAAGGTGGGCACACATGTTTATAGGCTGACTTGGTTTTAAGCTGAACACTCGAAAGTGTTGCTAGTGATAAACTTTTGTTGTTTAAGTTCAGGGGCATGTTCGATGGAATTTTTTCTTGGCAATGCTTTCAAAATGTATGTTTTTTTTAAACCATCTGCAGAAATTCAAATTGAAGGTTATGCCAGAAAATTCATTTTTCATGCTTTGGACAGTTCTTGTACGGAATGTTAATTTTATGGCTAAAATAACTTAGGTGCGAAAGAGCTTTTCTCAAGTTCCTATTGTAAGTGCAAACACATGCAAAGAATCCTAAGTTTAACTGCACATGTCAATTTTCACCAATGTGTCCTTTTCCTTTGAAAATCAAAAACTCTTTCCTGTTGGTTCTCTTTGCGTATTTTATCTTCCGGGTAAAGGTTTCCATTCAGTTAATATGGTTTACTCATTTATGAAATTTGCATAAATGAAAATTTTAAGTCATGTAGTAAAACACAAGACCGAACCAACCGAATTGAGCCGGACTGGAAATTTAATTGGTTTGTTATCCAAACCAAAATCAAGTTATATCCATTATAAATCATAGCACTTGTCTCTCTCTTTCTCTGCATCTCCCCCTCTCTCTTTCTCTTGCATGCACACTTATTTATTTCGTCATTGATTTTCCTTTGGGCATTTGCAGGTAGTTGGTATTCTCAATTATGGACTAGCAAAGGTAGCGGACTTAATGATCAAACATGCCATGAAACCTGCTGTAAGTAATGGATCAATGAATGTTTTTGTTGAAGAGCTTAGCCAAGATGATATCGACAAGCCTCAGGCAATTTTGAGCCTTATTCCATCATCTGATGCTGATGTAAGTAGGATCTCTTTCAATTTTAGATCCTCATTCTCTCTTAACATTTCAATTCTGACAGTCACATAGTATATATTAACTGCCTTAAACAGAATCATCGCTTTGTGTTTAAGTTAGGTTTGGGTGATGGTGTATAATTTGTTGTATGGATAGTTTTTATACTATTCATTCAATTTAGGGAAAGCTGATTAAATTTGAATGTATTTATTCTCCATAATTTTGCTGGCTATATGGGCAATAGTAATATCTTACTTTGTTATTACTTCCCACAAGTTCTTTATGGTTTTTTGTATGTGACAATGCTGACAACCTTTTCTTGGTTGCATGTTCAGTAGATCGTTTCTCTATGTTGTTCATAAGAATTACAATGAAAATGCAAACCTTATTGTTGAGGTATTTTTATTTGTTTTAAGGAATGAATGTGTGTTAGATGTTATATCAGCATTAATGCTTCCTCTCATGAGGAACACCTTTGTACTGTTCATCATCAGAACCAAGTCTGTCAAGGTGGCTGTGCAGGATTTCTTAGGTGGTGGGAACCTTAACTTCCTGGGTGCTTAGGCATTGGTGAATTTTTAGATTACAAAACTGATCAAATTAAGAAAAAGGCAAAACTCACTTGAATCTTCTATAAAAACATGCAAGGTTAGTAGCTTAATTTAATTCTCTAACATTTCTCTTAGCTTTAATATGAATAGGCATCAAAAGCCAAGGTATGCTACTGCCATTGTTCATGACAGTATCTATTCAAAAGCATATCTCCCTCCATTTTTGATTAATCCTTCAATACATGATAGTTTTGACTTTAAGCTTATGACTTTGTTATGCATAGAGGGCTTGGATTCTGAAGTGGATCAGCCTCAACTGGGCTAGACTGGAATGAGACTCTGCTAGATTGATGTATTCACAAATAATTGATCTGTCAGTGTCTATTATCAGTAAGTCAGTCACTGCCTGGGAGTTTCGTTGGTACTTTTACATGATACAGTAGTGTTTAGTGATCAATCGGCCAACTGTAGGAGCTGCCGCTGCTGCCCCCAAATTTTCTATGGCCTAGGTAGCTGGTTTTGAAGCACTACCTATAACTTAGAATTTTAATATAATTCTATAGGCTAGCAGCCCATTTTTAACTTAGTTTATAATTTGTTCTGATACTGACCTAACCTCTCAAAGTCCATCTTGCATTTGATCTTGTATTTTACATCTATCAAAGCTTGGCATGCAATTTTGATACCTAAAACATAAAATAAAATAAAATAAAAAAAAGAATGTAGATTATTTGGAGACTATAGCCCATACTTTTTTTAAAAATGAAAATTTGTTGTTTGCAAAACCAATGTTGTTTGGTGAAACTAGTCACTCTTGGAACAAGCTTCAAGCCATGCTAATCAATATATTTTTTAACTAGGAAACGGGGAAGGGGAACAGAGGGGGGATCAGATTTTGAGGGGGAATAGAAGAAATCTATGCAGTATGATATTGCTCTGCTGCATAGGATTTGCTTAATTTATGATTCATTTATAGGACACCTACATAAAGAAAATTTAATTTTTGCATGAATGATTTTGTCTAGTTTTGAATCATTATTGAAGCCAAACTTCCAGTGTTATTTAGCTAATTGAGGAAGGCAAATGTATCCTTACTATCCTGATACTTTTCACTTTTCTGATTGATTGTAGAATGAGGCCTTTGCTAAGCTCCTATCCTTTTTTTTTATGTGACTTAGTGAGCTTTTTAATATACCCTAGTGGCCGGCAGGACGGTCCTATGAAAATGCAACATTAGTTTCAACAAGCTTTGCTTATTTATTTATTTTTGTTTTAAATATATTGGATATTTATATGTAATGGTTCATTACTCAGAGCAGTCACATCTTTACATTGACATCATACCACAAACTTTTTTTTTTCACTTTTTTCTTTGTTGTAGGAATGTCCAGATGGTTCTGCTATTTATGCAAGGATTATTCAGGTCATAAAGTTCATCTATAAATTCATCTGCCTCGAAAACAGTACATGGATACATTGCTTTGGAAGATTGGTGTGGCCAAGGTTGTCAGATCTTATAATCTCACATTTTCTATCTAAGGTATGTTTAACTTTTCGTATCTCGAAATAATTATGATGATTGATGCATCATGGTGATTGGATATAAAATTTCTTGTTGAATGTCGTAGGCTGTTCCTGAAGATGCTTCAAAGGTGGCAGATTTTGAAAGTGTTATGAAACATACTGCAGAATTTGAGACCATGCTGAAGGAAATGAAGTTTATTTCCAGCAATGATAGCAGTGAAGAAAAGTTGAGCCATTTTACTCACAATGTTGAGGTCCACTTTGCTTCAAGGAAGAGGAAAGAAATTTTGTCCAAGGCGAGGAATATACTTCTGCAGTTTCACCATGAATTTTCTTCTGTGAGTCTACTTAAGCATAATATTTGTTTTGCAACTAAACCTGCTTTATTTTTTCTAAGATAATTTGCCCCTTCATTCCACAGGAAAGTACTTCAAAACAATTTTCTCCGGCTCCTGGCTGCACAGAAGGCTTTTCAGAATATGAGGTTAATTTGCTTTTCCAGCCTGAGAAGTGCTTTATATCCAAAGCAGCATCTCAACTCATTAATTTAGTTCATGAAGCACTAAAGGTACTTAATTACTATCTAATGAAAGTTTTAATACCATAAGTTTTCTTCATGTGTGCCTATAATGTTGATGTACATTAGCATCTGTCATTTGTTATGGTGGTATTTCATGCCATCCTCTTTGGCTTTGGCCACTTTCTATCCTTGCAATTATGGTTGATCGATTCTATATTTCTATGCTCTACATCATAAACAGCTTTTGAATCTCTTGTGTTCAAATTATGTGGATGGAAATTGAGAAGTTAAGTTCACAATATTAGTAGGTGTAGTACATGGTAGGAAGGATTAAGAGAGAATGATTGATATGACTATACTAAGTAATTGAGATGGCAATTTGTAACTAAAGGTTTCAGAGAGCAAGGTTTCTCTCTTTTTTCGCTTAATTAGAATGAAGAATACAAAGTAATATATATACTAAATAATTGATATACTCAGCCATAAAATCAGACTTTAGTGGCTGACATTCATCCATAAAATCAGACTTAGTTGCTGATATTCAGCATTAAAGTCTTCCATAAATTCAGGCAGCTGTTTCATCTATAAAACCTGGCCAAAAAACAAGTGATTGCTCTAACTTTGACTAAGAATTCTACACTCCTCCTCAAGCTGGGATGTAGATGTTGTTCAAACCCAGCTTGTAATTCAATTCTTCAAAGTTAGCCTTTAGAAGAGCTTTAGTGAGAATATTTGCAGTTTAGAATCTTGTGGGCACATAGACCAGCTGTACAGTCTCCTATTCAACCTTCTTTGAAATGAAATGTCAATCTATTTCGATATGTTTTGTTCCATCATGATGAACGGAGTTTTAGCAATACTTATTGTAGCTCGATTATCGCAGTATACCTTAATAGGTCATTTTGTAGCTATACCTAATTCTCCCAGTAATCTTTGAATCCACATTCCTTCACAAATACCAAGAGCTAGAACTCTAAATTCAGTTTCAGCATTGCTCCTTGCAACTACAGATTGTTTCTTGCTTCTCCATGTTACAAGATTGCCCAAATATAGGAACAATACCCTGATGTTGATCTCCTATCTGAAATATCTCCTACCCAATCTGCATCTGTGAAGATTTACACATTTATTGCATCATTTTTCTTGTATAATAGGCATTTCCCTTAAGTCATCTTGAGATAACTCAAGATTCTATTCACAACTTCCATGTGTTCCTCCGTTGGATTGTTCATGTATTGACTTATAACACCAACTGCAAACCCAATATCAGGCCGAGTGTGTGAGAGGTAGATAAGTCCACCTACAAGTCTCTGATATCTTCCCTTGTCCACTGGTACACTTTCTTTTTCAGACCCTATCTTCTTGGTTGGATCCATTGGAGTATTTGCTGGCTTACATTCAAGCATACTTGTCTTTTTTAGTAAATCTAAGACATATTTGTGTTGAGAGATAAATATACCTTCCTTTGATCTAGCTACCTCCATCCCAAGGATATATTTGGGGCCTTCAAGATCCTTGATTTCAAACTCTTGGCTAAGAGTTTTTTTAATCTTAGTAGCTCTTCCTCATAATCACATGTTAGAATGATATCATCAACATATACAATTAAAAGAGCTATCATCCTGTCACTTGAGGATTTCACAAACAATGTATGATTTGCTTGACATTGTGAATATCCCTATTTGATTACTGCCTTAGTGAACCTATCAAACCATGCACAAGGAGATTGTTTAAGGCCATAAAGGGATCTTCTTAGCTTGCATACATTTCTATTACTAAAAGAAGTTTCCATTCCTAGTGGGATATCCATGTAAACTTCTTCTTCTAGATCACCATTTAGGAACGCATTTTTCACATCCAATTGATGCAATTGCCAATCTTGCTGGAGCAAATGTTTGTGGATAATCTATTCCATAAGACTGAGTAAAACCCTTTGTCACAAGGCGCACTGTCAACTTTCAACACTTCCATCAGCTTTATGTTTAACAGTAAACAACCATTTACAACCAACTGGTTTCTTTCCTGGAGGTAGGTCTGAAATCACCCAAGTAAATTTCTTCAATTACTGCATTTTTCCAACCTGGACTTTGGAGAGCCTACTGAATTGAATTAGGTACTTGTCAGCTATCAAGAATAGAGACAAAAGCCTGATATTGCGGTGACAATCTTTCTTATGAAACAAAATTACCAATAGGATGATTAGTGCAAGCTCTAACCCCCTTTCTTAGAGCAATTGGAATATCCAAATCATCAATTACTGGAGTTACATTCTTAATGTCGTAAGTTTCCTCACCTGAGTGAATTGGAGTTGGTGCATTTCTCAATTCAGATTCATGGTCGTGTGATGGATGTGTTAAAAACGCTACTTCCTTTTCTGGTTTCTTTCTCCTTGTATAGACATGAAGCTCAGGGCTTGCAATTTGTGGTAATTTGGATTGATCATGAAAGGAAATTTTTGGAAATTGATGAGTTAGTGGTGGAATTTGATGAGGCTGAAAATTTTCTGGAATTTGACTAGACAGAGTTGGATTTTGATGAGATCGAGATGCTTTCAGGTTGAGCTGGATTCATAGGCAGATGAAATGATGACTGAATAGAGGACGGGGATATCTCAGGTGATTCAGGATCACTGGAAAAATCCCACAACTAATATTCTCTCAAGTTTTCCATTTGAATGTCAGGTTTGGGGTAATAAGGCTATCGTTCAAAAATGTTCAACAATGTCACATCCATGGAGATATACATCTTTTTAGTGAGAGGAGAGTAGCATTTATAACCCTTTTGGTTAGGAGAGAAACCAAGAAAGATACATTTAATAGATTTAGGATCTAATTTACTGTGATGTTGTAGATAAATGTGAACAAAGGCAATGCATCCAAAAAATTTAGGTGCTAGTGAGGAGAGAGTTTTTGTGTAAGGAAAGCTTTGGAGAAAATCTTGACAAGGGATTTGAAACTTGAGACTTCTTGAAGGCATTCTATTTATAAGATAAGATGTTGTAAGAAGTGCTTCTCAAAAATGTTTTGGAACATAAGAGGTAAACATGAATGATCTAGCAACTTCTAAGAGATGTCGATTTATTCTTTTTGCAATTCCATTTTGCTGAGGTGTATCAACGCAAGAACTCATATGGACAATGCCTTGACTTAAGAGATAACTACGTAGGAAATTTTTGAAGTATTCTTTGGCATTATCAGTTTTTAAGACTTGGATTTTGGACTTGAAATTGAGTCTGTACCATGAGGTTGAAGTTTTGAAAGATTTGACCAACTTCAGATTTTTCTCTCATGAGAAATATCCAAGATAATCTAGTGTGATCATTAACAAAAGAAACAAACCATCTAGTTCCAGTAATATTCTTCACCCTTGAAGGCCTCCACACATCACTGTAAATCAATGTAAATGGTTGAGAAACGGTATAAGACAAACTTGGGTAGTTAGTGCAAGTGTGTTTGGCAAGTTGACAAATTTCACAATCAAATGACTTTGGACTTTTATTGCTGAATAAAGAGGGAAACATCTTTTCAAGATACATGAAATTTGGATAACCAAGATAAAAATGCCACAACATTATTTCACTATCCTTGTTGACACTACGATTTGAAACTAACTGACCTTTGAAAGACACACAATTTGCACTTTGAGCTTGTCTACTCAGAGAAGTTTGATCGAGGAGATAGAGTCCAGAACACATCTCAACACTGCCTATCTTCCTACCTGAATCCAATTCCTGAAATTCACACAGATTTGAGAAAAACTTAGACACACATTTCAAATCTCGAGTTAGCTTACTAACTAGGATTAAGTTGCAATCCAACTTAGGAACATGAAGTACATAATGTAGAATTAATTCCTCTGTGATTCTGACTGTGCCAATTCCCTCAACTTTTGATAATGAACCATATGCTATTTTGATTGTGTAATTCTCATTACACATTTGTATTCATGAAAAATAGAAGCGTCACTGTCACTTGTCATATGATCTGAGGCCCTAGAGTCTATGATCCAAGGACTTGAGAGACTTTGGTTGACTTTAAAGGCCTTAGAGAATTTGCCTTTATGTGCTATCATGCTATTTCCTGACACAACAGTGTTTGGCTGAGAAAGAAGATTCTGACTCAAGAGTTTTTGAAGGGCTTCAAGTTTTTCCTTAGTGAAGGGACTTGTCTCTATTGAAGTTGAGCTTTTCCATCCTTTATGACAACATGAGCTCGTCCTTTTCCATCATTCCATGGCCGTGAAGGCTTTCAGTCTGCAGGTTTTTCATGAAGCTTCCAGCAATTTTCTTTCATATGTCCATGTTTGCAACAATGGTGACACCACTGTCTTCCTTTTCTAAGTCGACTTTCATTGTTATTGATTGTGAAGGGTCTGCGAAGTAGCAAGAGCAGAACCTTCAAGGGTTGGAGTGGAATTTTGAGATCCCATCATCACTTTTCTTCTACTTTCTTCACGTCTCACTTCAGAAAAGCTTCTTGAACACTTGGTAATGGTTTAATTCCCATCGCCTTTCCTTGAACTTCATCTAGATCTTTGTTAAGACCAAGAAGAAATTTGAATGTTCTCGTCTGCTCCATAACCTTTTGATATAAAGCAGAATCATGAGAGCATTTCCACGAATAAGTTTCATACATATCTAGTAGCTACCAATGTCGAGTGAGGATGTTGAAGTATTTAGTCACAGTGAGATTTCCTTGACGCAAATCATGTAGTGTTGGTTCAATCTGAAATAGTTCAGATGTATTATTAGAACTTGAGTAGGTCCCTCTAGTTGCATCCCAAATCTCTTTAGCAGTTCCATATAAGATAAAATTCTCACGAACATCATTGTTCTTAATTAACCAAGACATCACTACGTGATTCTCAGTTTTCCAGGTTTTGAATTTTGGATCATTCTTCTATGGAATAGGAATCGCCTCAGTAAGATATTCATCCTTGTCTTTGCCACAGATGAAGATCATTACTAATTGTGACCATTGAAGATAGTTGTGCCCATTAAGTTTGTGACTTGTGACAAGAATAGAAGGATTCTCCACTCCACCATGATTGTTGCCACCAGATGGAGTTTCTTGCTTGAAGATTTCTTCAGATGATGAGCTTTTTTTTTCCTACAGCCATGCCGTATTTAGTCATGGAAAGACTATTAGTATTTTAAAGGATAGCTCTGATACCATGAAGATTTCAAAGAGCAAGGTTTCTCTCTTTTTTTTTTCTCTTAATTAGAATGAAGAATACAAGGTAATATATATACGGAACAACTGATAATCTCAGCCATAAAGTGAGACCTTAGTGGCTGACATTCAGCCATGAAATCAAACTTAGTGGCTGATATTCAGCCTTAAAGTCTGCCATAAAATCAGACAATTGTCTCATCCAAAAAATCTAGCCAAAAAACAAGTGATTGTTCTAACTTTGACTAAGAATTCTATGGTAACAAATTTCTAAATCAATGATTTTCTGCATATTATAAGGTGAGCCCTTTTTCACATTTACTTGAGGAAATCCTCATCCATGGGATTTTAATGGAACTTTTGAATTTTAGCCATAGTTAATATTCCACCATCCAATTCTTTAATCTAGTTGAATGACTGTAGAGTGATTTTGACTCCTTAGGATAAAGGGAGTAGTTATGACCTACTTCCCACCATCAACATTTCAATTGTGATGTCCCCCAGTAATTTGGTCTAATTGAAATGGGTGCTTCCTATCATAGTGATGCTTTACATCTAGGAATGTCTTTGTTATTTGCCAAACTATCCAAGTTGTTCATAATAGTTTGTGAAAAGAAAAGTTAAAATCTAACTTGCAAGTTACTAAAATGTATCGAACATACTTTTGTTTTTGAAGCTAATAGTTGAATCTCAATGGTCTTCCTTAGACCTGCCTATCTAAATGAACTTACCTTACATAGATGATCTTTGCTCTGAGAATAAAGATCAATGTAGGTATTAAGAAAGGAAATTGTCACTTACAACATTGCAGAGTCAATAAAAACTAGATAGTAGACCTCACTTAACCAACCTGCAATACTTAAACTAAGTTGCAGAATATTCATTGTCCATTTTGATAAATGTGTTTGAGAGTTTTCTGCTCAATACTGGGTTCAGTTTGGCTATCAGTGTTTTTTTTTTTAATTAAGTTATAATTTTAAATTTGACCAAATGAAACATTACTAGGATTTGCATTGTTAGGCCAATGGTATGACTATTTTATTTATCAAGGATTCTATTGTGAGATCCAATATATTGGCGTTATATTTTTGTTTGGACATGGAATAATTATATGGTCGACCTGTGATATTTCAATTTAGCATCTCTATTGATGCACAACTTCACCATTCATTATATTGCATTAGTAGGGTATATCCATGGAGCCCTCTTGTTTTCATATTTTCTTAAGCAAATGCTTTGATGGATTTTGAATTGGCTTTCGGTTTATTAGATATAATTGTCTTGGAAGATGGTGTAACTGTTAACCAAGTTATTGTAAAATTTATAAATAACTCGTATTTTACTAAATAATGTTTTTTTTTTCTTAAATCATATTTATACGTCAACACAAATTCTACATAGTACCCTTTGTACTTCTTCTCTCAGAATTCTAACCCAATTACTTAAGTTGCTGCTTAGTATGTAGCTGTGTTGTAATTTAAAGTGCATGTAAGTTGTCCTTGTGGGTGTTTGATCGCGTATTATTTAAGCACATAAATACAACTGGAGTCACACCAGCTACCCTACATGTTTTTCCCCTTTGTGTCCAAATTAGCTTTAAGTTGACAAAGTTCATCTTGGTGATGGTGAGTATCAGAAAAGCAGTATTTTTGGCATATTTACCCTAGGAAGAAATTGTGTGAGTGTGTGTGTGTTTGAAACTGTTATTTTATTTTGTATATTATGTAAGAGCTCATGTGAAAAATTTTATCTAATGCGAATTCGATATAGAGTTCCTTACACATATTTCTGTAAGAACTTGAAGTTTCACTCATAAAATTTCTTCGTTCGTTCATATATACCCTTTAAAAACTGAGGTTCTTCATATCTATGTTTCTCATGGTACAGGCGTGATATGCCACTTTTGAGTAACAATTTAGTTAATCAATTATTTCTAATTCTCTAGGTTTTGAGGCAGCATGTCATTATAAGAGAACACCCTGCCTTAAATCAATTTTAATTAAATGTGGCATAGTTATATTGTCCATTGTGTGTGGTAAAATCACCGAATGAAGGTAACAGCATTTATGATAAATTATGAACTGTTTCAATTGAAGAGATGATTGGATCTGGGAGCCATTCAATATAGTTTGACAATTTACACTGATAGACCTACTAAGGCAACGGTATAGATGGGTGAGATGACGAGAAGGGAAAATGAGAAAAAAAAAAAAAAAAGAAGTAATTTATGGATATGGTGGGGAATTATATTAGTGCAAAGTAAGTGATAAGGAGATGCTGTTAGTAGTTGAATGTTTAAAGATTGGCTGTAGTATATTTTTCGAAAGTTTATATAACCAACATGATTATTATTGTGGTTGATTGTATTTTGGTAGTAAGTACTTGCTTTGCACTTTCGGTATGAAATGAAAGAAATCAGCATCATGTCAGGGAGATCAGTTATTCCTACTTGTAGCAAGCTAATGCTAAGAGGTCTTCAATCTCACATGCTGTTTGGTAGTGCTTTGCTATGTCAAATCATAGCTTGAGTAGATGAGTAGACAAAGTTTGTGTTGGAGATTCAAATGCCACATCAATAATTGTAAGTAAATCTTAGCAGAAGCTGTATGCATTCTAAAGAATGCCTGTGATCTTGTGCCATGCTTTTGGCATCTCATACATCTTCCTTGCGGTACCTTTTATTCCAACGTGCATTTTATTGTTGATATTGTCATAAGTGAGGCCAAGATAATCATTTTTCTTTGCCTATGATATGTTTTTCGTCATATTTGAATTATATTTCTACCGTATTCTTGTGAAATATTTTCATACGCAATTTTTGATTTCTGAACACTCAGTGCAGGATGCTTGTCTCTCATCCACAAGAGTTGGAAAGGAATTCTATCATGCTGCAAGGGATTCTCTTCTTCTTTACAAAGCTATTATCCCCGTAAAGGTAAGTGATGGATATCTTTGGCTTGTCTCAGCCAAATGTTATTTCTCATTGAAATTTAATTTGACTAGAATAAATTTAGTGCTTATTAAGGCAGCTGCATTGATTTTATAGAAGTGTCTCACCATAAAAGTGCAAGAATATGGTACTTCCTTTTTTCTTTTTCTAATGTTTGAAAACTAAATTTGTAGATATGGCACACAGCGCAAAGACATAGATCTAGATTCGTTGAAGTGAATGCATGTCATAGCTATAGAGCTACTTCCATGTATAATGTATGGTATGAAGATTCAAAAGAGAAAGACTGAAATAATGGAAATGTGATTACCTTTACCTTGTGAATATCTAAGTTATGTTTTTTTTTCTTGCATCCCTTAAATCCATTTTTCATCATTAATTGCTATTGGAGGATGATAATGGAACATTGGTTAAATGTTGTGGTTTGTTTTGCAAGTATGCATTTTGTTACAAACTTGCAGGTGGCGTGTGGTTGGGGTTGGAATAAATTGAAATATGGGATTTGGAGTTTGAATTTGGTGTTAAAGGAAAGAATTTACCTCAATTTGTCAATATTATGGTATATTACAATGAAATTTTTTGGTGAATATAAAAACCTGGTAATTGCCAGTTTGCTAAATTTCTTCCTGAGCTGTGCATGCTTGTTGTTGTTGTTTTCTTTTTCTTTTCGTTTTCGTTTTTTTAACTACTAACCTCTGTTAGAAATTTCTAGTGCTATGTTGAAGTTTAATAGCAATTGCATAATAGCACTTGATGACGATGTTAATTTGTGCTCGATTTCTTTTTTATGTGCATGAAGCTAGAAAAGCAATTGGATAGCATAAGCCAGCCAGCTATGGTCATGTACAACGATTGTGTTTATTTGGCCCAAGAGATTCTTGGTCTTTCGTTTGAGGTACATGCTACATTTTTAATGGTATCTGCTGCATATATTCTTTATATGTTACGAACTCTTATGTATGGTCTGTTTAATTGATCATCTGAAGCAACTAAAGGTGCATCTTACATACATTTAGTTGATCATAATCCAACCAGAGTTTCTAAATAATCTTCTTTTTTTAAAAAAAAAATAATAATCAATGTACTGGTTTTTTAGCTTGTGGATGCACAAAACAGCCAGTGGGATGAAAATGTTCACGTTTCAGTCTCACCTTGACTTTGCTAACTATCTGGTACTTTTCTATGAGTAAGCACTTCCGCTTTCTTGAGGTCTTTTGTGCTCGGCTTGTCATCAGCGCACTGTCTCTTACTGAGCTCTGTATTTTGATTTGGCTCTTTCCTCCCCTCTCTCCACCCAACCTAGGATAAATAGTATGTATGTGATATTTTATCAAACAATATTAAAGTAATTCATGCTTATCATAAGGAAGACGGGATATAGTTTGAGTTATATTTTTATTGTTTCATTCTAGGGATAATGAAATTTGTTGCATACTTGCTTCAATGTCACCTCACACCTGTACTTAGCCAAAAACGTTGAGGGTCTTTGCTTTGAGAGAATTCCATCTTTACGTAATATATGCACACACGCTCACACACATATCTGTTAATCTGGTAACCTCTATTTCAATTCTTCTGTAACATGATGAAATAGTGAAGTCTGTGATGCACTAACAGTATTCTTAAAGTGCTAAAATTTTTATAGTCATGTCTTTTTCTTGCTCTTCTTTCCACTCATTTTTCTAGTTATAATAGATAGCAATCCTATTTTGAGTGCACTTCATTGCAGCTTCCAATATTTTGTTGAGGTTTGTAACTATAGTCATCATTGGAGAATCCAGACAAAAATGTTTATTTTCCATTGATCTACAGTGATGGAACTCGTTAAACATTCAACTGAAGTTATAAGGATTCAGTGATTCTTGGTATTATGGATTTGTCTGACACAATGAAGCATTTTAAATCTCCATCATGCTTTAGTGTTATCTTAACTGCAGCACAATTCTTAAATTTTCTTGTTGAAATGATATGCGGATTTTAACAATTTGAAGAACATTGCTCGCGACTGCTTATTTATAAAGTTCATAATGGGAGGAACACTTTTGCATTCTGCTAATTCTGCTTTAACATATAGTTTAATATAATAGAATGAAAGTGTTTGTGTGCAGTTTATTTATTGCTGCTGGGAAGTTTTTTTTTTGTTTTTTTTTTTGAGCTTCAAAGATCGTCTCACTGGTCAAAGTAGAACCTGTTCACCTGTTTATTAGCTTCAGTTATTTTGCGTAAAATTCTACCAAGTCTATGAATGGTCAAGTAATTTTTTTATAATTACAGATCATTTAAAAATTCAGATAATTAATAAAGTTAACTAATATGCTGCTTTAGTTTGAATATTTTGCACTTTGGGTTAAGCTGTTTCTGAGAATGGTAGGGAATATCATTTCAGTGATGATGCAGGTTATGTACTTCTTTGCATGATTTTTCCTAAGGATCAAACCATTGTGTTTTAGAAAAAGATTTAATGTTCATAATTTGTGATGTGTCATAATTTAAAAGAATGCTAAGTTTGTGTTTGATTTGCAAGTATGACTTGAGCTCTCTATATATATTTAGTATCGTGCAGGTCTGCCTAACAACTTAAAAGAGCAAGTGGTGTTTGTGGATCTGGCATCAAATTTTAATCAGATGGCAGAGGGAATACTACTAAAGCAAGTCAAATTAGTAGATATTAATCTGGAGGAGGTAGAAATTGTTATTTAGTTGACATCAATCTGGTCTCCTTTTATATTGGTCATTTTCTCATGATATTTCTAATGCTTCATCAGGCTCTACTCGGTGCCAATGGCTTTCAGAATACACATCAACCTCAACAATTTGAATTAGCAAAATTCAGTATAGATCAGGTAAAGTTTTATAAAATTGAACTAATGCAGTCATATGATGATATTTGCCGCCTAGTTGTTAATGATCTTCGTCTCCAGGTTAGATTTGGTTGTTTATCAAAAAGGAATAAGCAACATGTTGCTAGATAAAACATCTGACTGTATTTTCCAAAAATTTAGAGGCCACATATGATTTGCTGATCACTTTAATTATTAATTAATTATTTATTATTAAAGACTATTGCATCCTTCCAATCTATCAAAGGCGTGGTGCCTTAGGCACGCCTCAAGGCTTTAGCTTAAACGCCTCGTCACCTCTAAGGTGCACAACATTAAAGATTCACCCTAAGGTGCAACCGCTTTCCTCAAGTCTCAAGGCGATTTTAGGCTCGCCTTAGTAAAATACAGCTTTTTTTATTTAAGAGTTAGACAGATATAAGTCATTAGATGACCATTGAATTAAATCTCAACCATTAAAAACAGAAAGGTTTTTATTTTTTTAGTTTGTAAGATGTAAGCTATTAAAGCTGAGAAGTTTGAATTTGAAGAAGAAGAATATTAAGATGAGAGGATAAGTATGAGACATGATAGGAGAATAATGATGAAGAAAATGATATAGTAATTGAACTTGATAGCAGTTAGGTTCTCCTACCGTAATAATATTTCTTAGTAGTAGCTGAGTAGTAGTAGTTGGTGATTTTCTTGCTATGCTGATAATATGCTATTTCACTCTGTGCATGTTTTATTTTAATTTAAACTTTAAACTTTTATTTTTCTTATTTTATGAAATTTTAGTATGCATTATGAATTTTATAATTTTTTTAACTATTTTAATTTTTTTGTGCTTTACTTCGGAAAGTTGTGTTTTTGAGCATTGCACCTTTCTTCTAGGCAATTTGAACCACTGGTGCCTTAATGTGCCTTGCGCTTTTTATAACTATGGTAGAACATGCTATTATGGAGTTGCATTTATGGTATCCATGCCTCTTGTAGCATAAGATATACAGGATAACATTGCCTGGCCAAGATTTATTGATAGCATGTGTCCTATAATGATCCTATAATTATATCCAGCATTCCAATTCATGGCAAAGGTTTATTGATCAAAGTTGTCCTTTAATGATAAGATATTCAGCGTACCTTTTCATGGCCAAGGTTTATCGATCACATCTGTTCCTATAATGATGTGGGTCTTTTTGATTTACTTTTGATATTAGCCTGTTATTAGATAAATGAATAATATAAATGAACTTGAGCCATAGGCAACCCATTTAATCATTGTTTTTTTCTTATAGACTGTTGGTGTGATTTTTATAACGCAAGTATACACTATTGCAAACAAGTAATATAATGATAAGAGAGTATCATCCCACGAGGATTGAGTTTATTAATTACCAAAATTACTAACCCTAATTCTACTTGATTAATGAGATTGAAGAGATTTAATTTAGAAAATCTAATTCAAGGACCAGAGAAAGATAGTTAGATGAGAAGAAATCAATGTCAAGAGATCCTAGGGTTTCGGAGTTCACCTAGACTAATTCCACCTAGATCATCTAGTTCAATCAATCAATGTTTGTTTCTTATGTTGTCATCAAATTTCCCTAAATTACATATTGATCTTTCTCAAGCATCAATAGCATATTCCATAAGATAAGTTAACATCATCTTTGAGATAACTATGAATCTATGGAACTCATTAAGCTCTAGAAATTTATAATGATGCATACAATCTCATAAATATCTCTATCTTATGATGATTGTACGATATTTCAACCAAGACCTAATTCAATTATCACCTCTCAGTCTCAAATCAAATTACTAATCATGCAATTGGTGACCAAGCAATCACAAGCATTAAGCATAGATTAAAATATCCAACATAGTCTTGAAACAAGCATCAACTAAATTAAACAAACATGAATCTAGGTTTTCATAGTCTAGCTACATCGTAGCCCTAGAAAAAGATATTTAGAACATAATAATTTCAAAGTTCGACATATTAATAAGGTTCATAATCAAATAAACAAAGAAAGACTAAAAACTAAAGCCTAGCAATGACTCCGCGCCGAATCTTCGCTCCCGGCCTTTTGATCTCCCAAATTCTCCTTCTTCTTTCATCTCAAACCCTAGCCCTTTTTATAACTTAAAATTGGGGTAGCGCCTAGGCGCTATAGTTTCTGTTTTGCACCTCTTAATGTTGTAGTGCCTAAGCGTTGCATGCTAGCGCCTAGGTGCTAGATTTCTGTTTGGCTTGTTCTCTCTTTATTGAAACTTTGCTCTTCTTTTCTCCAATTTTGTGCTTTTTACTTGTTCTTCCTTCACATCATTCTCTTTCTTTCTTACAATACAATAACAATAAAATTAGGAGTAAAATTGGTTCAAAATAATTCAAATTTAATTCATTATGAGTTAAAGAAGGTCTATATATTGAGTGCAAATTATACTCATCATAGACACCTATTAAAAATTATATACAACTCAGTTCTACTAAGAAATATGATAAATAGCTAGTCAATTCACCTGAAATTCTATGGTATTTGGTTAATGGACATCCCAAAATAACCAAACTGAGTAATGTCCTTGTCAATAAACTCAATGTTGGCTGTGGCATCTGAGTCAGCCAGTTGGATTAGATTAAAATGAACCCAAATGAACTAAAGTCTAGTAGATTGGAAGTTGGGTCACTTCAATGTCATTATTTGAGGAGTTCATAAGGATTTGGGTTTATAGGAAAGAAGTCTTGGCTTTCCTTCCCCATGGTAATTGCTAACCACCACATCACAGCAGTGCTAGATAGTGAACACTATTGAGTTCTGGAGATAGCTGCAGCCTACACTACACTTCTTCATTTTTAGTGCCTAGCTTTTAAATCATGGATTTCTGATCTCTTCACATTTCTCTACTTTGTGTGATTCATGGAAAAAAATGAAATCACATTCATGTGTTTCTTTATCATATATATATACATACACCACTATTCACATTGAATTATTCCCAAATCTTTATTATTCATACAAATGATGATAATCAGACAATTATGCTTTGTTAAAGGGACAAAATGAAAGTCGAAAAGGAATATGTTATTTGTCATCTATTTTCATCCGTGTATAAAATTTCATCAGTAAATGTTGGAACAGTTCTTGTAAAGTCACATGGTGTATATGGCTCAAAAAATTAAGGCTTAAGCAATTCAATAAGCTTAGTGGAACTTATTATATGTGCAAGTTATGAGAACACTCTGAAGGAATATGATTGAAGTCTCCCTAACCGTGCATAATTCCACCTCAAACTTGAAGATTTCACATGGATGAATATTTACCTCCCACTTGTATGTCTAAACGCATCCAGGATGCATTAATATATTCTAATCTTGCCTATTCTAGCCTGAACTCTGTCTTTCTACTTTGATTTCCCGAATTGTTAGATTTTTTTGTAGCAGATGAGAAATATTAGAAAACTTGGAAACAGCATTTAGCCAGTTGTCAACTCATTGCTTATGGTCTTTTAAGTGACTACACTGGATAAATTTTTCTTTTCCATTTTGGTTTGATGTTCTCATCAACCACAGGCTAAATATTTTGATATTGCAGCAAAGACTTAGAATGTGTTTTTTTCAGGTTGTTTTCATCTTGGAGAAGATACATATAATATGGATGCCTCTCATGCCAGCTTCGGTCTACAAACGAACAATGTGCACAATACTTGATTTTGTCTTCTCTGAGATCACAAAAGATATGCTCCTTTTGGATGACATGGCAGCTGAAGAAACTTTGCAGGTTTTTACTGTCATCCCTGGAAACCTTTAATTTATAATTATCCTTCAAATTCAGAAACTAATAATCTTTTGAATGCACACAGCTTCAGAGACTGATACATATAACATTGGAGAACTTATCCTCATTGTTTGATTCCATCATTGCTGATGTTAATGAAAGGGAAAAACCATCGAAGAAACATTTATGGGACCAACTAGAGAAGATGATTCCATCCTTGAGTAAATTTCGCAAACTTGCAGGCATGTGCTCTTAACACAACTTCTAATAGTTTTTATCATAATTTTCATAGTATCGACTGGTAGAACACAACTGAATTACATCATTTTGCCTTTCTAGATTTACTTGATATGCCTTTGAAATCCATAACGAGCACATGGGAAAGCGGAGAACTAGCAAATTGCGGGTTCACATCATCTGAGGTATGCATGCCTGTTTTTAAATGATGTGCACATTCAGCTCAGGACAAACTTCTGCAATTTTTCATTTCAGCAAAAAGTTCAATTTTGTAAACTTTCTTATCATCTTGTTCGCTTCGCGTTGTCAATCGTCTTGTCGATACTATGTAGTCGAACCATTTTCTCCTTGTAATACTTCTCTTTTGCAGGTAGAGAATTTTATCAAAGCAATTTTTACAGATTCACCGCTAAGAAAAGAATGTTTATGGAGGATACAGAGCATTAACTTTTAGAACTTCAGCAAACCAAGCATGCATACAGTTTTTACAGTAGCTTTAGAAACACAAGGTAATTCTGATAATCTCAGTGCAAATTCCCGGATTATGAGTATTATTCTAAGGATTCCATGTACAATAGTAGCACACTTGTAAATTTTTCTTCATTTGATAAATTTATATATATTAAACTGTTCTAACGCGATAGACTGTTTAACTGTCTTATTGACTTTTTTTTCTATCTAAACTAGTCTATGAGACTATATCAATCAATTGTATTATCAGTAATTTCTGATTTTACTGCACTGCCTATGATAGTTGTTGTCGGCACTATTTTTTATCTTCTTTCACGGCCTCTAAATTTTGCCAGAGAGTCGGTCTTGGAAACTCTATAAAAGACTCGACCTGTCCAAGCTGGTTTTTATTTTTATTTTCTTCATGTATATAAAAATTTGAATTTAAATCACTCACGTAAAGCATCTTAAACCTCTACTCTTTAGACCGCCAATTTTGTTTTTAACTTTTTTTTTATATGGTTTAGATTTTTGTTTTTTTGTTAATGTGTATTTATTTATTGATAACCATTTTCATTATTTGTTTATATTGTATGTAATGTAATGCAACCATCTTGAATATTTTATTATTGTACATATAAGTTTCTATTGCCTTCTATATATATATTATGGAAGTTTCCAAACCACATGAATTTATTAGTCTCTCTTGAGTGTTGCCTGTCTTGATAGCAGATTTGAGAATTGGGAATCCATGTCAAAACTGTAAGATAATATTTTTAAACAACTCATGGTGGGAGGATGATTTTTTTTTTTTTTTGGTTTGTCAATTTAAGATAATTTGAGACAATAAATAAGAAAAACATGTAGAAAGTGCTACATAATAAATAAATAAATAAATATAAAAAATAAAAATAAAGACTGGTATAACATTATTGATATTATTGACAAGATGTTTACAATAGTTCCAAACCATACATCCAGCTCAATTTTAATAATATACACACAAAGAAATGAACAAAGACAATATAGAAACAAACATAGAAATCCCTCTTCAAAAGCCTATGGTTGTACAAACAGCAGCACTCTTTTTTTACATACTCAGGTAAACTTCCCCTCCAAAGAGGAAATGGAAGGGAAGTGTGAAGGTGAAAAGTGAAAAGTGAATTCACATGTAGAAAAGAATGAATGGAATGGAGAAAGCCAAAAAGAGATTTAAGAGATGCCAATAGTTTTGCCCAAAACCCACAAGAAAAGGGTGAGTTGGACCATAAATATTGTGTGAAGCCATGCTCTGTCTAGCACAAACCCAAACACTGTAATACCAGCTTTGTTGTTCTCCAAGTATGTCACTGCATGTTGTTAAATAAATTTTAAGTTATTAATTTATGTTCATTAAATCCATAAATTTGCATGATACCATTCTCTAAATATTGTATGCAAACTTTCTTGAAGTTGGGTTAAGATAGAAATTCTGAAGCATATTCTATATTTTTTTATTTTAAAATTTTAAAATAAGTATAGATGCATTTTCAATGCATTAAGCTTTTCTTTTTATATAGCATTTAGTAGTACAGTAGTAATGCTATTTGTATAAATAAGGCTACTAAAATTAAGGGGTTTATGTTCATACGCCAAATAAAATGGTTAAAATTATAATTACAACCTTGTAAAAACCATATTTATGCATATAATAACCTCACTAATAATTGTGGTTGTTGACCAAAAAAATCTATAAAATTTATATATATATATATATATATATATATATATATATATATATAGAGCCAGTCATCTACAAATTGGCCTCTATCAATTGTTGAATTTGATTCAACAATTTCATATCATATATCTATTCTAGTAAATAGTTATATATAAACAATATTAGCAACATCCGTTCATTTTATTTGCAACTCCTTATTTGCGGACATCTGCAAATGGTCTATTGCCTACATATATATACTCTTTTTATTTATTTTTTTATGTTCAGTCATGTAAAGATGGCAAGACAAATATTAACCATGACATGACATATTTAACCAAATAGAAGTATTTTGCGAGGTATATAAACAGAAATGATTTGTACAGAGATATACTTTTATCAGTTACCCAATATTACATTGTTATATGATCGCTTTTCCCTAAATTAAGTTTATAACTTTTGGTTAATATCATTCATTATGAAAATCACTTACGTGACCAGTATCTATAAAAATTTATATAATCTATCTACACCAGATAAAGTCTAGTGTCAAAGGTAATTTTCAAAGGGCATATCTTATATACCCGTTTAGATTTTAATTTTAAATTTAAAACCATGCTTATTAACAAACATGTATTCTACTCCATAAATAATATAAATAAATGAATGATTAATAATAAAGTTTTTTTTAGGGAAAAAGAAAGGAAGGAAGAAGAGAAATAAAATAAAAACTTACCAAGAGCTTGTCTCTTCTGAAATGAAATAGTGTGGGCATGAGGTTGAACAAGCTTGGTGCTATCAAGAACATCATCATCCTCATCACAACAGTCGTCATCTTCCGATTCTTGCCCACCAATATCGTGTATTGAACTGACGTTTGAGATTTGATTTTGGGGTGTCTCGGGATCAGTTTCAAATGATTCGATGGTGGCGCACACGTGCCACTTTGCCGCGTGGCTGGTGATGGCTTGTGCTTGATGTGTTATCTTTGCCGCGCTTCTTAAACATATTAGCAATCCACTCACCAGCCCCACTGAACAAAGCTGTCACCCATTTTTTCACATATTAAATCTCAAGTTTTTTCTTTTTTTTTTTTAATTTGTCTTTCTAAGACAGACAAATATAAATTCATAGCTGTTAAAAAACAACCCTAGATAATAAATATGATTTAAGGTTCTTATTTGATCTATAAGCTATTCCTAAATTAACTTCAAAGCAATCTCAGTTTATTTCCTAAATAGAATAAAAACCAAACTAAAATTTAATTTTGACTAAAATTAAATCTAATAAAGTTCAATCTTAATTAGAAAGTCTAGTTATTATTATATATAATATGGATGCTCATATTTGTAAAACTAGTACATGAAAACATACTTTGTATATATATTTAAAAATAATAATTTAAAAAAATTACGAGTGTTTTTTCCATACACAAAAATTCTAATTTAAAAAACAATATGTCCTAACATTATATATATATATATATATATATATATATATATATATATATATATAAAAGAGAAGGGTATTTCTCATTCAAACATATACATGCCTATTTTTTAAATATTTAATTATTTAAACATATTATATTTAATAATTAATTTTAAAAACCATATTAATATCAACAAAAGCTTATTATTATTATTAAAATAAATTATTTAATATTATTATTTAATTAATACTAATTAAATCAACTCTCCTTCACCAAAAAAAAATCATTTTAATCCATAAATTCAAAAAAATTCCTTGCAACCCATCCTATCCCGCAATATCTATTATTCCCAAAGACCAAATAATAATAATAATAATAATAATAAATAAATAAATAAATAAAATGAAAGATGAAGGTATTAATAATTATACTAACCGCAAGCTCGCCGGCATTGAAGAAATTAACGTCGGAGCGAGGTCTAGTGGTGAGGAAAAGGGCGGCGAACTGGCTGGCAGTGACGAGCACCAAGAAACAAACAATGAAACCTCTGAATCGATGGCTGATGATCTTCAATTGCCTTCGAATCCTCAAATGCTCGCTCAACACCAGCTCCACATCCGACTCTTCTTCGAAAACTCCGGCGAACTCTTGCAATCTCAGTATCTGAAGATAACATGTCAATCGAAACATCACACAAACCAAGAACATCAGCCCCGTTCGGTACATCCACGAGGCTAGTTCCAAAGCGCAGGCGGCGGTGTCGATGGCCACGGAGCTTCCGATGATGGGGATTCGACCGGCGCCGGTGCAGTACCACCAGATCTTGTAGATCGACTCGAGGAGGAAGCAAGGGGCGACGAAGAGGGAGAGGAGACGGAAGGATCGGTTGAGCTGGGTTGTGTAGCCGAGACGGATGCGATCGCTCTCGCTGTGGACTTTATCGAGGGCGAGGAAGCGGCGGAGGCCGTAACGGCGGATGAAACGGGAGAGAGTGAGGTAGGAGAGGGTGGAGGCGGCGGTGAGAGAGAGCTCGACGATGGTGTCGAAGGAGCGGCGAGTTGGGGAGTAGGAGAGGAGGAAATGGGAGATCGCGGGGACGATGATGGAGAAGATCAAAAATAGAACCCAGGATGTTAGGGTTCGCCAGATGCCGACGCCGCCGCCGCTGCCGGAGTTTTGGTAGAGGCACAACAATCGGAGGCAGAGACGGAAGCTGCAGAGGTCGTCGTAGGTGGATTGAGAGTTGGATTGGGATCGGCCTGGCTTTCTTCTCGGCAGAAGCGGCGCCGATTGAAGATGGTCCGCCATTGTTAGGGTTTCTAGGGTTTGGAGTGGGAGAGCGTTTTGATGGTGAAGAGGCGGTGGGAATGAAAGAGATTGGTTTGATGATGGATTGCGGGAGATTATTGAATATATATAGACAATGGAAAGAAGAGAGAGAGAGAGAGAGGAAGAGAGATGGTGGCTATTTGGTTTCCGTGAATTAGGGGGTTTAAAAATTTAAAATTAATTAATTATTTATTTTGATTTAATTATTTTGGAGTTGGTTGTGGGTTTACTATAATAACCTTGTATTATTCATGGATGGACTAAGTTTTATTTTTTTATTCTAAGTTATGAAAATATTTTGAAAATTACTTATAGATCTTGTAAGCCACAACGTAATATAAGTTAGGGAGGTATATGTAATTTAAAAGAAATTAAAAACAATTTTTTAGTAAAATTTCAGTAGAATTTGTATAAAAAAAACCAAAAATTAAAATAAATTTTTAAAATCAAATTAAATCCGTTAGAATAAGCTAACAATGGCATAGCCCAGCACTTAATGTTTGAAAATTTTATACAGGAGATCGGATGTTTAAAGTGCATTTCACACATAAATAATACGTTATTGTTTACGTATTGTACACTAATGTCTAAAGCCCAAACGTTCGTATAGTTCTTCTAAGAGACGCATCTTAATACCTATCTGTCATAATGTTTGTGATCTTTCTTAAAAAATATATGGAGATAATTAATTAAATTTTTTGTCAATATCTTATATTCTCCCTGCAAAGGTATTATGGTCATTTTACATGGCGTAGTAAGAAATGGACCATCCATCATTGATCATATATATATATATATATATATATATATATATATATAATATTATGAAGTGTTGAAGTACAAGAGGCCAATATGGTCATATTAACTCAACGAGAAATGGACTTTTGGCGGTGATTAACAGCCACGTAGCGAAGGTTCGCCACGTTCTCAAGAAGAGTCATAGGCCAAGAAGAAACTGCCACGTCACCATGACATCTGTCCTCTTTTGTATACACATATCTCCCTCTTTTTTGTTTTCATCTCGAGTGTGTTAGGTTATCTTGATAACTATTTTTTTTTATTTAATCCATGTTTTCTAATTTAAATTTTCTTATCTTGTTTATAATAATAATAATAATAATAATAATAATAATAATAATAATAATACAAATTTCTCCTTTTTATTTTTTCTTCCACGCAAAGTACATTAATATATAATTTGAAGATTGTTATGGAAAATTCATGCTCAAATTATTATTCATGATACTTAAAAAATTAGTGATTAAAAAAATAATAACAAAATTCACTGTTTTCATGATAAAGATTTGATGACAGTGATGATCCATGTTGGCTTGAAAGGTACATGCAGTGAGTTCTAAAATAATAAATAAATTTATTAAAAATGATAAATATTTTTTTTTTTTTTTTTTTTTTAAAAGATGGAATGACGTGAACTAGAGAAGGATGTCAAAGCATGCTTTCATGGGTCCTACTTTTAAACCATTGCAAATAACAAGTGGGAGAATGGCATCTTTATTAAAATTATAATTCAAGAAACTTTTTTTCCTTTTTATTTCTTTTTCTAAACCGGCATTCATTTGTCGGTTACTAAAGAATCTCAATTTAAATTTTACGTTTTTATTATAAATTAATTAATTAATTTAATAAGGCTTTAAATGCAAAGTTTTAGGAAAGGTCATTATGTTTGCTTGGGGTTGGTTTGGTTTGACATTTTGACACTCGTGTTTGTGAAAGCTCTTTCTTTGGCAGCGCTTTGATTTTCTAACAAGAACTTTATGAAGCTGTCATTTAGGTTGTTTTTTTTTTATTTTATCCCAAAAAAAAAAAAGCATTTTTTCTAATTTAGTTTCAAGCTTTGTTTTTTTTATTTTCCTTTTTTTAATTTTTGATAATAAAAAAATTAAATTTATGATATCAAAAGATTTTTTTCATTTTAAATTATTTAAAATGTCATAATTTTTTAAAATAAACCCAAAATATTATACAAAATATATGAATATAACCAATGAACTCTTAATCTATTAACAACAAACCCTATTAAATAAAGTGTTCATGTTTTATCGAAGTGGATTAAAATTACATATTTTTATCAAATTTCCTACCCGACATAAAATATTTATATTTTTACTGAAAAAACATTAAAATCTCACCTCACACTAGATAAAAATACAAAACATGCCCATAATTAAGATTGTTCATTTTTTTTCCAAATAAAAATAAAAAATAAATATATGAACACATAAAACCGATCCCATTTTTTTTTGTATGTTGCTTAATTTTGAACCTTTTGCTTAAACATAAATATTTTTTTCTTTAGAGCAAGGAATAAAATCACATTTTCAAAACCGGCTTTAAAAAGAGTCTTTTTGAACCACTCCAATTATTTAAAGTTCTTGCATAATAATAAATTGATATTATCAACCATTCTTCAGATGTGTCAATATTAGTAAAACAATTTATAAAACTAATAAAATAACATTACTTGCATACTACTTCAGAAATCATCATTAGATTAACAAGTCACATTTAATAGTCATACTTGCACTAGCAGCTCCTTACAAGTTTTTAAAATCAAATGAAACTTTTAAATGCAGAAATTTCCAGTTAAATAACACATTAGAACTGTTGACTGAACAAACAGCACATCAAATTAATCAAACTCTCACACATGCACATCAAGTCATGGTGCCATATGTCAATACCCTTCTTTTAATGAAATGGAGTATATAGCCCGCTGATTAGAGTTAATATTTTATCAAGTTAAAATATCTTATCATTACATTAAAAAAAAAAGTAATCTTTTGGTAAGATAGGACTTATTTTTAAACAATATTAAAATATGTACATATATCTCTTAACAAACATGCAACTGATTTCATAGGCCTCTAAAAAGGTAGCGGCTAGTCAATATAATAATGCTTGAATTTAAATTTTCAAATAAATATTTTGCATTATAAAAATCATACAAAGATTATTGTAAAAACAACAAAAAAAAAAATTCAATCATACGTTTTTCTAAACAAAAGCTTTAGTTCATTAAAAAGTCCTTAATCATAAATTTTATCAAAATGAAAATCACATTAACAACCTATGGTCATATTAATTTTAAAAATGGTTACTTTACAATAATACTAAAATCAACAAAAATTCAAATAAACAGAACACCAAACATAACCAAACAGGTTTAAGATCACTTTCAACCAATGAAGAAGGCCTAAATTATAGGAACATAAATTTAATCTCATAGATATCAATAAAGATCCATATTAGATTTGTTGTAATCTATTTACTGAGATTGCATTAAACAGAACACAACAGAATTCAGAGGAGTAAAGTAACCACCATGCCTAAATTAAGCCTAGATCTACCCTGCTTAAAGTTTAGATATTGAAGATGTCATCAAATCACTCTTCATTTGATCGCATGATTAGACTTGAACTCTTTAAAAGTAGAGAGATAAGTATCTTTTTGCAAGCTCAACAATCTTTAAAAATTCTTCAACAAAACTTGTTCAATTGATGAAAATAATGACAAAAAAAAAAAAGGGAATCTAAGCAAGTCTAACCCAAAACATGGATCTTTTGGACCTCAATGAGAAAAGGACTCCTTCAAACTGCAGTGAAGGCCTTCTTCCCCCCTCCGCCGGTTGATCCAGCTGGAATGACCTTCAGAACATTGAAACGCACGGTCTTGGCCAATGGCCTGCACAAGAGATATATATTTCAAGGACAAAACGGATTTAAAAAAAAAAAAAGAAGACAATGAGGGGTATAGTAACTGTCATCCCAGGATGCAAGCGCAAAGAATCTTTGCTACTGTATATGGAAAGAAAGCAAGAATCTTAGACCAAAAATATCTTGAACACTCTTGAAGGAGCATACCTGCACTGGCCGATGATCACATGATCTCCTTCCTTCACACGGAAGCACGGTGATATGTGTGCAGCAATATTTGAATGCCTCTTCTCATACCTAAATTCAAGACATTGAGTTCAAAATCATTATCTGCTGAAGAACAAACATAGCACAGATTCTTTCGCTTGCCTTTGATATTTCTTCACATAGTGAAGATAGTTTCGGCGGACAATGATGGTCCTGTTCATCTTGGCACTGTGACATGTTCCAGCCAAGATGCGACCCCTAATCGAAACATTTCCCGTGAATGGGCATTTCTTATCAATGTAAGTGCCTGCAGAATAAAAGTGTCTCAAATGAGATCAGCAACGCATAGCATATCAAGTATTATAAAGAAATGATAAAGCCTTCCACATGAATCGTAAATATAAATCATAACAATCATCCATCTAGCAGAAAAAATAACTAATACTCTTCCATGTTGAAATGATCCAAACACCAAGATAAGCACCCTCTTTTTTTCTCTAATTCATCTCTTTGCAAAAGAGATATTCAGTAAACACCTTGAAAAAAATAGATTGTGGTGAATATAAGAGACTTTGACTCGCAGATTTGTGCCCTCAAAAAAATACTTGACATCCAAATATATTTAATGGGCTATCAACTCTAACTTTGCCTCCCCTTAGCTTGCAACTAGCGTCAGGTCTACTTTAATGATTTCAGAACTTTCAAACATTTGATGATAGCTATCCAGAAAAGTGGTCCTAAATTTCCAGAGTCCTTGACAATTTATAAAATATGAATAAACTTTCCGTCATTAACTTTATTAACAGGGAAAACAATATGGTGGGTTGAGAACATTCTGACAGTATGGAGTTGGGAGGGATAACCTGCTGATTTAAAACTGATACGGATAACACATTTGTCTGCACAGTCAGTAATTATGCAGTTCAACTAGTGAAGCCCTCACAGTTAGCACATCAATAAAATCTACCCGCAACCAAACCACATTACGAAATGTACATATCTTTGAATAATATATAAAGGTCCATATTAAAACAGCTACCTCAATTGTCATTAGTAAAACTGGAAGCCGCATGAAAACCAAGATCACAATCCAAACATCATGCGCATTTCCTATATTCTAGGTTTCTAGTATAATATTCTTTTCCTGGAATGCCAACATCCTCTGCCTACGTAACATGATGAAAACCTTGATCAAAGAAGTCTATTCTTTGAAGATTACGCTACTACCTTGGGTAAACTTATTCGTCAAGACACTCATCCACAGTGACAACGTAATGAAGGTTGAAATCAATGCAAACAAACTTATCTTAGCCATTCAGCTAATCAGAGAATCAATTAATTCATAACTTGGCCATTGCAGAATCCTCTAAATTATTTAACCTACCTTTCAACACATGAATCACCCAGCAACGCAACAATGCAGTTACCTAAGTTCTCAATCAACTTGGCAACACTACTTAAAAACTTGCATAACACTAGCCATTTACTTTTTAAGTTTGAATAGAACAGCCCTAAAGATCACATTTTTGGGTCAACTCGTCGTAGTTTTAGATTAACAAAATCTAATTGTAGCATAGAAAACCATCACTCCAACTCAACACAAGCTACAACAAGTCCAGGCTATTGGCAAAAATAAAGCCCA
The DNA here is from genome assembly GCA_020875875.1 of Dioscorea alata. NCBI lineage: Eukaryota > Viridiplantae > Streptophyta > Magnoliopsida > Dioscoreales > Dioscoreaceae > Dioscorea > Dioscorea alata. The sequence goes on from CM037019.1 coordinate 16,065,326, forward strand.
ATAATAGAAATTCATCAGATCAAATCATGAACAAAGAATCAAAGTATCCAGACCTTCAATGGCTTCCCTCGGAGTCTTGAACCCAAGGCCAATGCTCTTCCAGAACCGATTCCCACCCTTTCCAGGCCTCTTCCCTTTCCCAGACTTCTTTGAACTGGCACACCACCACACCAAAAACTCATAAAACCAAAGAAACCCTAAATTAAAAGAAAAGAAACAACAAATACAACACTATCAACGCGATTACCAAAGGAAGACCTTCGATTGCTTCAAGTACGCCTTCTCCGTCTGAACCAAAACCCAAAAATTTAGGAAAATCAAAACCCTAAGAGACTTCCAATGCTAAAACAACTAGATAATCAACAAAGAGAGGAGATCCAACCTGCTCCGCCATTGCCGATCAAAGGAACGACAACGAGAAAAGGGCGGCGAGAGATGCCCAGATGCGGATTGCGGCAGCGAGGGTTCTGATTCCCAAACCCTAATTCATTATATAGTGGAGTGAGAGCTCCTGTTAACGGATCCGGGCGAGATCCAAATAGATCCGACCCGTTTCATTTTGAATCCGAACCCGCTTTTGTTTACAATTTTGTTATTTTTAACGAAATCTTTATACATTATCATTCGTTTGGAACTAAAGTGGTAAAATAATCTCATAAAAAAATGTTTTTCTCTCTGTTTTAAAAAATTTCAAGTAATTAATTTTAGATTTTTTTTATAAAAACGATAAACACTATATACATTTATTTATAATAGAGGCGTGCGCACAAGCCAGACTATAAGATTAATACCGTAGGTCAATGCTCTGCTGGACTAGTGGACCGTGGCACATTTGGTTAGTTTCTTAATTTTTATTCAAATTATTTAATCACTTTTAAGTTGATTTATTTAAAGCAATTGTTTATATTGATTGTCAAAATATAATTTGTATGATTTGTTGGGCTCATGGGCCTTACTTTGGTTGGAAAATTATTGGGCTTCAGCCCAACCAATTTTGAATACTTAAAAAAAATCATTCAAATAAGTGCATAATTACTTCTAAATTCATAACACTTATTATTTTATAATAAAAGATATTTTAAAAAGATGCAAATATTACAAAAAAAAAATAAACTTCTAATTTAGTTTTAAATTCATTTTATAATCCTCACTTGTATTATAAACTTCTAATTTATGTTTATTACTATTTATTTTGTATTTTTTTCAAAACACTTCAAAAAATTTAAATTTACAGTATATTGATGTAGACAAATGTGTGTGTAATGACACTGGTTTTTTAAATGTTGAACAGTGGTCCATTTTTTTAAATAAACAGTAAATTTGTGATAAAAAAACATAATATTTATTTTTAAATTTAAGCATAATGTTTTCTTATACCAACTTAAATTGTGATTGTTACTTGATATATATATATATATATATATATATATATATATATATACACATGAAAGCAAACAATTGATTATATAACAATATGATTTAGTCCTTTTTTCTTTCAGAATTATTTAAAATATTATCACCATTAAATCCTCGCCTTATGTCAATTAGATTTAAGTAGGTCAACCTAATTTGTACTTGATTAAAATTAAACTAATTAATAAATAATGCTTGAAAAAGTTATTCCTCGTGTTAATAACTAGTTTGCCAGATATTTTATTATATTGCTTTTACAATATTGATTAAAGTGAGAGGTTTGTCCATAATAATAAATTTAAATCAATTATAAAATATGAACAAAAATAAACGATTTCTTCATTTGAATTAAAAAGTATTAAATTTGATTAATCTTGTTACAATTAAAATTTCACTCAAAATTGAATCCACCGATGGACAAATCTACTCATTTATGATTGTTTAAATGTATTGACTAATTAGAGAACTTTATCACAGATCTAATTTTTTATCTTTCTACATTTTCAATATAAGGCTTATTTGATGGGATATATATTGTACTCTAATAAAGATTTCATCCATCTTGATTGGTTTGGAATTAGGTGGGATAAACACCAACCTATCCCAACTTCCCCAACTAAACTTCATAATTAGAATAATTTTCAATAGGTTTAATGCTTGTGCATAATTTAATTTAATAAATAAATATGTTCATTGTTGTAATATTTTGAAGACCATGTGGAAAATATAAATTTAATCATAATATTAGTAAAATCATAGCCGTGTAAATTGAACCAAATGTCACATGCAATAGGAAAACCAAATTGAATTGAGTGATATTGAAAGAGGTTATATGCTTGCATACGCTCCCAAAAATGCATAATTGATTATATTCTCTTATAAAAATGATGTTTGCTAATATATCTCATATAAATTATTTTTATTTATTAATATATCTTTGCATTAAAAGTAAGATAAAAAAAATTATAAAAATAAAATAAAATATGTTTTACTCACTTCATTTTATTCATCTAAAGAAATAATAAAAAGAAAAAAAATCAATTTATAAAATTTTTTAATTAATTGTTAATCTTGAGATCATATAAAAATAAATAAATAATATTTCGTAGCACATATAACCAAATATGATTTATATGAAGATATCTTAGGGCTAGGGGTCTTTTGGTTCATGGTAATAACATATTACCACACAATGAAATAACCATGGTAATATGAGTGGGAATGTTATATGGTTGGGAATATTGTGGTAATTTGATATAACCATGTCTGGTTGGAAACTCTTATTTCTGGGAATAGTTCTTTACCTTATTTGGTTCATGGTAATCAATTTGGTAAACTATAAAAAGTTATGAGATTACCATGGTAATCCAAAATAGACACCAAATTTGGTGGTAATAAGATTACCACCTTATTGGTAATATTTTACCATCCAGATTACCACGTAACAAGTGGTAATCTTTCTCAGTGCAATGCCAAACGTGGTAATCTTTTCAAATTAGCACGTAACAGGCGGTAATATTTTCACATTACCGCGAACCAAACGCCCCCTTAGTATTATCCACTTTATTGGGGTGTGTAAATAATTTTTTCCAAAAAATGTTGAGTGAAATTTTTTAGAGTAAATTACCGTTTCATCCTTATAAATTTTTTTGAAGGACTATTTGTCCTCAAAATTTTCAAATACATCTAATGGTTATTTTTTATTTTCCAAGGACAATCCCTCGAGACAGGCAGGTCATCTAAGCAATTATTTATTTATTTTTTTTATCCACATAAACTCATCTCGCCACGCAAGAGTTAGTCCCAATGCTAACAATCTATTGATCTATTAACATTGGGTCTATTACATAGGATGTTTGTTTCAGTGATAATCTTAAAGCTCACATAAAATAAAGGCATAAACTAGAAATGTCAACGGGACGGGGATTCACCGGGGGTGCATTCCCCGACCCCGAAATTACACTCCCATCCCCGAACTCGGTCCCGAACCCGAATACGGGGAATTTTCCATCCCTGTCCCGCGGGGATTTTTCGGGTTCGGGGATTCCCTGGCCCCGATTAATAAATTTAAATATTATTATTATTTAAAATAAAATTTATAAAATATTTGTTAAAAATACCATAAAAATTTTTAATAATTAGAAACCATTTACAATACGATTAACACAAAATACCAACATACACAATCACCAATAAATTATTTGCAAAATTTTAAAAAGTTAAGAAAAATGCAATATAGTTAATATAAGTTTAGACTTTTATTAATTTTTATACTAATATTTATTTAATTATTAATAATTTTCTAATTAAATAAATAAATGGGGTTTTCTAATTTTTATTTAGATATATATATATATATATAATATTTAAATTAAATATTTCGAGGGGGGGGGGGGGGAGCGGGGCGGCGAGGATATTCCCCGGCCCCGACGGGGAATTTTTTTTTGGCCCCAGCCTCATCCCCGACCCCCGAAAAAATTCCCTGACCCCGGCCGCGAAGGGGCGGGGCATGCCCCTAGGCATAGGCTACCAAGACCTATGCCTAAGACTCTACAATTTTATAGGGCCCCATAATTGTTATTTTTTTAAAGTTATATTTAATATTTTTATTTATTATTTTTATCCGTATAATTATATTTAAAAATTTTAATAGTTTTGTTAAACTATAAATTTAATTTATAATATATCAATGTCCAATAAATTTGGCTTTATAATAGGGGCTTCAAATTCTTTAGTGCCACAATTCATTTTTTAAATTATATTTAAAATTTTTGTTTACTATTATCCTATTACAAAATTTTAAAAATTTTAAGGGTTTACTAAACTATAGAAATAGTATTACTATACAATAAATTTGGTCTTACAATAGACCCTTTTTTTTTCTAGTCCTCACAATTCATGTTTTATTGTAAAGGAGTTATATTTAAAATTTTTATTTATTGTTATACTATGCACATAATTATAATTTGAAAATTTCAAATATTTTTTAAACTTTAATACTTAATTTATCGTAATATCAATATATAATAAATTTGGTCTTGTAATGACCCCACAATTTTTTAGGACCACCAATTCATGTTTGTTTAAAAAAAAAGTTATTTAAAATTTTTATTTACTATTATATATTATTATCCTATCTGCTTAATATTATTTTAATCACTAAATATTTTGGGTGCATTACAAGTAATTAAACAAAAAATTAAAAAAATTCTCAAATCTCTAGATTGTTTGGATCAATTTTTTATTTTTATTATATAATTGATTAGTTAATAAAAATATTTTTAAATAAATTTATCACGTCTAGAGCCCTATTTTCACTAAGACCGCCAATGAATAAAGATCTAGGCAATGCCAAAAAAGGGCATTTTAGTCATTTCAATATATATACTCCATTTGAAAAAGGCAAGAGTTATCGAATAATTAAAAAAAAATTAAAAATAAAAAAAAATTACACCTCTTTAACACCCACCCCATCAAAAATAGACTAGTCTCGTGAAGGTGAACACTAGTAACAACAAACACAAACGAGAACAACGCGTGCGCGCGCGCGGCACGCCCACTGAAACTTCGCGCGCGCGCGCGCGCGCTCACGGTGTTGCGCGGGATTAAACGGTGGTGCCTCGGAGCGCGTTTGCGGTCAAAAAGATAGCCTTGGAAACGTATGACATTTAATAATTATATATATATAAATATGAGAGAACACGCTGACCATGCCATGTCCTGCGCTGGCCAAAGTGTGTTGTCCTATATATTTGTATTTATGTAAAAGAAGCTACCTCTCTCTTTCTTTCTTTATTTCCTTTTCTTTTATTTATTTATTTATTTATTTTGCCTAAACACACACACACCACACTGCCCAACCTTCCAACCTCCGCTATCTTAATTAATGTTTTTATTATCTTTCCATTTGCTTAATTCCCTAACTTCTTAGGTTTTCTTTTTTTCTTTTTTTTTTGGAACAGTGTAAACAAGGGCAACCGAGATAATAACCTCACGGTTAAAACACTGGCTTAGTCTCCCAATGCATGATTAAAATGTAATAATAAATGTGTGTTTGTAATGACTTGTTCGTATTGTTAAAAAAAAAAATTTGATAAATCATAGCAAGTAAATCATACTATTCATTCTTCATCCACGCTTGGAATCATATGCTTTAATAAGTAATAATTTGACCATTGCAATATATCTTTATTAAAGTAGCTTCATGGACCACCTCTATAACAAAAAAAAATAGTAGTTCATTTTTTTTCCAAATAGAAACTTGAGGGTTTAATTGGTTTATAATTTAATGACTTAGGGCTTCCTCCCTTGTTATCATTTGTTAGAGGTTTTAACATTTATTGAAGTTTTTTTAAAAATTTATTAATTTTTTTAAATGTAATGAATCAATAATTTTCTAAACAATGGTTGCATATTTAGTACTAAATTTTATATTTATATATGAACTAATCTATTCTATTCTCTATTCAATATTAAATATTAATTAGTTAATTTGGTTTAAAAATTGTTACCTGCGTAAATAAAACTCAAATTCGGCATCAAAAAGTTTCTTTTGGGTTTTTTTTTATTAATATTATTTTAAAATATTTATTAAAAAAAATTAATTTTATAAAATTGAATTTTCATACAAATAGGTTTATAAGTTATTTAATTTGTTTGGTGGGAAGATAAGCAGTATTCTCCCAACCAAACATGCTTTATTGATTATTTCATATCCAACACTTTTTATACAAATAAAAATGCATGAATAACATGAAGTCATTGTTAAATTTCATCTTGCTTTTATGATGTAAAATTCCCATACACAATAAGAATTTAATGATTTTTTTTCATATCTTAATAATTGTGAGAGAATTAAAGACTTGCATGTTTTTTTTTTTCAATTTTAAATATGACTTTTATTTAAAAAGAAAATAAATTATCAATCTCTTATTACAGGGCCAGTCTACCTTTAATTTGTAGTGTGAATTTATTAATTATAAATTTTCATTTTGAAGATACGCCAATATATTATAAAATTTTGTTCATCATTATTTTTAACTTTCAAAGTATATATATATATATATATATATATATATATATATATATATATATATATATATATATATATATATATATAAAGCATTTATTTAAAGCATTTATTTTGTCTCATGAAATACATGAAGCTGTCCATTTAGGTCCTTGTGTCTTTTGTGGACCATTTGTATCATTTATTTACTCACATCATATACCAATTGGACACAAGGGTAAAAAAAAAAAAATCAAAATAAACTGATTCATCCAAAAAATTGGCACAAATTTTATATAATTGATGAGTTTTAAAATATTACCAACCAAAATATTGTAATAAACTCCCACATTTAAAACAATATAAACTCATGTTTATACATATTGAAGTACTAAATATAATTTTTGTTCTATAGTAATATTTAAAAAAGAAAGTTCAACTAACAATAGACTTTGATATTAATTGTACTATTATTATCTTTGATCGATAGGTTTGGAGGCCTATAAAAGGTATAGATAGAGTCTAGATCTCTCCCATCAAATTGCTTATTTAAGCAAACTAAGCTCTTTATCATTTAGATAAATCATTGTCGGTATTAATATAATTTTTTTATATATTAAAATATCAATCATATTTTTAAAATTAACAAAAAAATAAATAAAAATAAGGAAATGAAGAGAAAAGTAAAGTGAGAAAGGAGATGGGATTCCGTTTGGTGTACATGAGAGTGCAATGTATATTGATGGAGAGAGTTTGGTGAGGATGCCGATGCTTTTTATATGCATCTTTGCATTCATTCATGAAGCCAATTAACACCACTTGCCGATGCATCTCTTTCCCTCACTTTCTTTCTTTCTTTTCGTTTTTTTCGTGTTTGTTTAACGTGTTGATAAATCAAGTGTTAGGAGTGTAAGCGAGTTTTATTTATTTATTTATTTTATTGATAAAATAAACAAACCACTATTTATATTATTCATTATGCTGCATAAAGACCGATTTGAACTCCTAATCACGCACATGGGACTTCTTACTGTTGAGTTATACCAACATTAGTTTTTTCATGTTCTTTCATATAATTCCTTCAAATATTTTTTAATTTTTAAATTTGTAAAAAAAATTAATAATAATTCTAGTCTCTTCATAGTTGCTTATTCTTGAAATATTTGCTATTAATGTAAAAAATTCCCTAATAATTGACTAAATCAAAATTAAAACTAAAAATAGTTTTTTTTTCTTTGAAAAAATTAATGAGTTCACTTAAAGTAATAGTTTAGCGGTTAAGATATTTAACTCTCATATGGAAGATTAAGAGTTTAACTCATTTCTAATACATAGTTAAGATATAATAATAAAATGTGTGCGTTTAGGGTGGCTTGTCCACGTTGTAAAAAAAAGCCTTAATGGATAATTTTAACATTTAGAAAACAATGTTAAATTTTAAAATCAATGGATGTTTTTAGAAATATTATAGGGTGGGTGCTCTTCAAATTATTATTATTATTTATTTATTTATTTGTTTATTCTATATTCTACTTAATGTGGATCCATGACCCACCACCCATATTATTATTATTTTTGAAATATTGATTTTAACTTAAATAAATTATTAATTATATATTTTACATACTATTATTAAAATTTTGTTTTTAAAAATTTTCAATACCGTCTCTGCTGGTTTTTTATTTACTCAAATAAATAAAACTAGCATGAAATTTAGTTCTAAATACTAATCCATGTGTTTAATATAAAATAATTATTTTTTTGATGATGTAGATTATGAGTACCGCATGGCAGAGACACATACTTCAATTGAAATTTCCAAAAAAAAAAAAAAAAGAAGAAGAGTTAATGTGTTATTTTTTTCCAATTTAATTCCATTTTGAAAAATACATTTTCTAATGTGAACAATGATTATGATTATTTATACCTTTTTTAATATAAAATCTCATTTATAATATATATACTATAATATATTTTTAAAAGTGAGAATATTTTATATTTTAATAAAAATTCAATAAATTTTCATTCAAATTAATTATATATTTAATATCTCATATAAAAAAATTCTATATAAGTACCAATTCAAGGCAAAAATTTAACTACACTGTTGTCACTCTAGAAAGAAATATTAACAAGATTGTCATAATAATAATAATAATAATAATAATAATAATAATAATAATAAGGATTATTTTAAAAAAAAAAAGCAAATTTCCTATTATTATTTCATTAGTTTGTAAGTTTCTAATAATGCCAAATATATTAGGCTGCCAGTTCTGACCAAATATTTTTCCCTTTAAAAAAAAAAAGAAAAATAAAAACATTAAATAAGTTTAACAGAATATCCAAGGGAACATTCCGTTTTTTAAAATATATTGAAAAATTTCAAATTAGAAAGAAAATACAAGGATATTTTGGTAATTTGAAAAAGGTGGATGGTGTGGGCGAATTAATCGAGAAATGGTCAATGACACAATGGGCCCACTGTAGCAGTGCCACTTGAAGAAATAAGTATATATATATATATATATATATATATATATATATATATATTGTATTATTTTATTTTGGGTTAAGAATTATTTTTTTTTTTTAAAAAAAAAGAAAATTTCTCTACTTATACTTCTTTAACTAGAAATCAAATAAATTTGGTTATATATATATATATATATTGACCAATAGAATGATAAATGAGTATCTACTGGCTTAATCCTCATATTTCTATGCTTATCTAGTATTGGGCATATGCTTTACACATGTGCCCATTTTTAAATAAAATTACTATGTTAAATGATTTAGTAAAATAACAAATTTGTGAGAATATTATTAAAAATTTTAGTAAAATAAAGAAAAGAGAAAAGAGAAAAGAGAGAAAATAACAGGAAAGAGTTAAGAGTAGAGAAGCAAATGTCCTTTTTTTTTTTAATAATTTATAATTTATATTTTTTTGGATGATCTCAATGCTTTTTCAAAGTTTTATTAATATGTTTTTCTAGAGAATAATTACACTAATATTTATAAAAATAATAATATCAGCCAATACAGATGTTAATATGGGTATAGTCATCATGTGAATCTTGTAAAATAATGATATCACACAATAGAATTCAGTTAATAAACATCCATATAAAATTTTATATTTATAACAAAGGTAAATTACCTAAGTAGTCTTTAAATTATAAAATTATTTCTATTTTAGTCAGTGAACTATATGAAATTTTAACTATGTCTCTAAATTATCTATTAATTTTCAATCAAATCACTGTTGTGGCGTGCCACATCATAGGCAACTTTTCATGTCAGCTTGCTTCAAATGTCACGTGGCTTACCTTCTATGTTTCTTCCTTCCACAATGAAAACCCCTATCTCTCCCATTTTAAATCTCAAAACCTTAACTTTCCATCTTTCCAACAATCATGATGCCAGGTGTAAGAGGAAATGAACTGTTGAAGAAGAAAGTGAAGAAGAGAGAGAGAGAGAGAGAGAGAGAGAGAGAGAGAGAGAGAGAGCTGAAGTATTCAAGAAAGAACGAACTGGAGTATGATGCTCTCATGTTGAAGGGGAACATTCGGCTTTTAGTTATATTCCCATTCTTGTAGTTGAGTTATGTAGTAATTTGCTAAAATTTCAGTTTTAGCTATAAATTTATGGAATTTTGTTGCATATTTAATGTATTTCTTGTATGGTTTGTGAAGTTTGTCATAAGTTTTGTAACTTATTGTAGATGTGCTCCATTAGAGAAGCATGTCAATTCGGTGTAAGGTTTTGGGTTGACTAACATTACCATTATACATGTAATTATTTCTTTGCAAATAATTTCAAAGCATGAGCTATCTATCTTCAAGTCTAGATTCTTCTCCATGGACTCCATTGATCTCTATTTCACTTCACATTCTTCTTGAAGGTTTTCAAAACAAGCTTTACAGAAATCAAAACCGAAATCAAACACCAAAGAACTTTTAGAGCAGGGGAAGAGAAAAGGAAGGACTTCAGGAAAGGGCACATGCCTTAAACTAATTCTCCGCATGCTCACCAATCCAGTGATTGCTTGATCTCTTGCCCATCGCCATGATCATCAAGGTTCCATTGTGGATGAACGAAAGGAAAAAATAAGAACTTTAGGGAAGTAAAAAGTTTTCACCATGGAGAGAAAAGAAAAGAAGCCGTGTGGCATTTGAGGCAAGCTGACGTGGAAAGTTGTCAGTGATATGGCGAGCCACGTTAGCTTGCCGTTAACACCATCCACCAAAGGGACTTGATTGGAAGGAAATAAATAGTTTAGAGACTCAATTTAAATTTTGTAAAGTTTAATGACCAAAATAGGGTCAATCCAATCGTTTAAGTACAACCTAGGTAGTTTACCCTTATAACAATCCCCATTAGATATTAATTGATAGATAATGTGGATGGAATGTAACATTATCATATTTGGTTAGTTAGAAATCTTATATTATCAATTACCATTTTACTAAAATACCCTATCTAATAAGTGTCACCTACATCTAAGCTCATAATATTTTGACACAAATATCTAAGTTGTTTATATATACCTGCAATCAATGATCGATTTATTTTCTATATCATAACTAGTCGCCTCTATAGTAAAACCAAATTATTTAGAATCAAAATTAAAAGTAGTAATATATTATATTTTTAATAAGCATAAAACGTGAAAATATTTTATTTTTAAAATTCTTGATGAGGTAATATTTTTGAAATTTTAATGAATTTGAAGATTGTTTTAATAAAAAATGTAAAATAAAGAAGATATAATTGGAAAATTTTCATATTTTGCTTAGGTCATCACATTATCATTAGCTTTTGAGAATGTAATATTCTCATCCTAAGCAACTTAATAATGAAGAATATAATATCCAACTCCTAACAACTAAATAAAATAATCTTACATTATCTTATATCGATCCAAACACCACCTAAATGTCATTTAAGATCCTCTCATATTAAAATGAATTTTGCTATAAAAGCAAAGCACTAATATGTATGAAAGAATAGTTAAAAAAAAAAAAGACAAAATTGATATATAAAACAAAACAAATGAGTTTGATAATATCAAAAACATTCAAAAGGAGGAAGACTTCAATAAAATCTCATTTTAATGAAAAAAATAAAGGGAGTTATTTTTTTGGTTGCATGGTCCTAACAAATACAATAATAACAACTTTTACTTGAACATTATTTAAATGTGCATCATGCCACAAAAGATAAGCAATAAGCTATATGCCAAACAATACACTGAAAACACAAAATAACAAATCCATTCAACTAAAAATTTTCATGTAAAGTAATATTTTTCATACCTTACAACAATAGACTTGTAAATTCATACCTGATGCATAGAATTAATCTTTCTGAAAACCCAATGTTTGGGCCAGCACAATGGTTAAAAGTAAAACACTTTGTTTTCAATTCAACCCATGGTGAACAAAATCCCTATACACAAGCGGTGTAGAGGTGCTTTTATGTATAGGATAAGAGCATATGGTATATTTAAGATAAACCCATATATGCCCTTGATATTGGTTCATTCACTTTATATAAAAAATCTCTCTGAAAAAAAAAACAAGAGAAAATTATTTTTTAGTCCTGAAACTTTTCAAATATCCCCTGTAGTCCCTTTGACAAATTGATATACTTTTTAATCCTTCATTTTTAAAATTCATGTCATTTGGTTCATGCCGTTACTTTGCACAGTTAATTTTTTGTTAATTCCACAATTGCCCTTGAGTGTTTTGGTGGGAAGAATGGCGCCAAGGCTTGTCAGTCATGGTTGCATGTCCTCTTAGCCGTGCATGAGAAGTTTGTCTTCATCATTTTAGCATTCTTTTTCTTCTTCATCGTTCTTCTTCTTCTTGTTCGTCTTCTTCTTTACTAGGGTTCTTCTTGTTCTTGTTGTTACTAGGGTTCTTCTACTTCGTCTTCTTTATCTTCTTCTTTACTAGGGTTCTTCTTGTTCCTGTTGTTTACAAGTATCCCTTCTTCTTCTTCTTCTTCTTCTTCTTCTTCTTCTTCTTCATCGTCATCGTCGTCGTCGTCTTCTTCTTTACTAGGGTTCTTCATGTTCTTGTTGTTTACTAGTGTTCTTCTACTTCATTTTCTTCATCTTCTTCTTTACTAGAGTTCTTCTTGTTCTTGTTGTTTACTAGTATCCCTTCTTCTTTTTCTTCTTCTTCGTTACTAGGGTTCTTCCAGGTGCATGTGAAGCCGATGATAAAGTGACAATAACTTCTTCTTCGTTACTAGGGTCCTTGTGGGTGCATGTGAAGCCGACGATAAAGTGACATTAAGAAACCCTTGCGAAGGTGCTTGTTTTTCTCAATGTCGACCTCATTGGTGTAATTTTTTTCTTAATGTGTAGGCCTTGGATGGGCACATTTCATGGTATTGCACGATATAAGGGTGAGGGCTATGTGTTGCAGTTCACTAGTTTGGCTAGATGGGAGTAAGTACTTGAGGAAATATGCAAACGATGGAATCTTGAAGCTTCTCGGGTGAGAGTGAAATATTTACTTCCGGATAAGCACAAGACAATATCTCCAATTAGCTCCGAAAGTGACTTCTAACTGATGTACCATATTCATCATATGTTCAATAAAAATGTAGCTGATATGGTTGTAGATGTTGTGAATGGAATGATTGGCAGTTTGGATGTGCCATATTTACCATTGTAAGTTACACTAATCGTTTACATATAATGTTCATGTTTACCAATTTATCTTGTCTACTGACTTTCAATTTTCTTATTCACATATATGCCATTGTATTTACCTTCATAGATTCTTGTATATATAATTTTTAAACTATTTATTTTCTATAGTTATTGGTTAAATTATCTACTTATCGTTTAATATAACATGTCTTTGCTCACAAATATGACTAACTGTTTATTATTAATATTGTCATCACAAGGGATCTTGTCTCACAAAGTGCTTCACCCAATCCTTACCCCATCTCGTCATCAAATTTATCTGTGCGACCTATGCCAATCTCGAGTTCTCGCCAGCTTTGATCATGATGTGACAATGGTTGGCTAACATTATGAAGATGCAAAATACTTCAAGGAGGCACTATACGATTTTGCTGTCAAACGCAATTTTAATTTTCATTTCATAAAAAATAACAAAGATAGAGTTATTTTTGTATGCGCTACGGCTGGCTGCCCATGGCGAGTCCATGCCTTAAGAGAAGGTAATCTTCCTACGTTTAAAATCAAAACATCACAAGGTGCCCATTCATGTAGTGGAGGCATTGCCACAACATCTCATCCAAAAGCTTCAAAGAGATGGGAAGGCCTAATGTTACGCATTATTATTGCTTTCTAAACGACTTTATATGTAAGTAATCAATTAAAATGTAGTATCTGATCATATTATTTTGAAATTAAACAGTGACCCAGTTTTGTGAAGACATCTATCGTAATGTAAGCATTTATCTCATTTTACATCTATATTGTTTTTATATTAAATAGTATTCGGAGTTTGAACTAGTTATTAGGGAAGTACTTATATGAAATAGTTGCTGTGTACGTTTGGTGATAACAACTAGATCTAACTTTTTATACCTGATTGTCCAAATATTAAAACATAGTTCATGGTTTCCAAACATAAACGACAACAAGTAGATAGCTAGAGTCAGATTAGTGTTGAAAGTAGAATTTTTCATCACATACAAAACATATAAGTAGGATAACCACCACTACGCATCATGTAGGGCTTCATAAGTGTCATTTTTTGCATCGTTCGCATTTAAAGGGGCTTGAGCTACATTGTCTTCACTGTTCGATGGTCCTGTCAGCGATGCTACCTCACCTTTGTCATCCATCGTAGCCAATTCTGTTGTTGCACTGGGGTCAACGATCGCTATACTTGCAGCCACCTCAACTATTGCAGGTGAGTCTCCCATTACGGCAGTCTCCCATTACGGCATAATTTGTCTGCTCCTCATCAGTATTGACCGAGGAGTGCTCTTTCTTTGTCGGCATTCAACACAAACCGTCGGTCACTATCTGTACAGCATATTGCAGACGAATTGTGAAGTACTCCTCCTCAAGTGCACAACGTTCCTTTCTCTTTTTGAAATTTATGGCATCACCATCACAACATAATCCTAGTATCAATGCTGCATCTTCTGGCCTAAATTGCAAATAACTATTACCCAGGTTGAATGTTTTAGTGCTTCCATCAAACACTTGCATAGGCATGTCCAATACAGGTCGTTCTTGCGTTCTGGGCTCCAAGTCCATGAAATGGCTAAAAGGTGTCCGTCAGAGTATTTTCCAATGTTTGTGTGTCATCTTCTCTCTCAAATCCCTTATGGTAGACACGATTGGTGCCAAGAAACATCGCCCATTCACATGATTGACGGACTGGTTGGCCATCTTCCTCTTACATGCACAACCAAAACATTTTATTTCAGTTCACACATATCAAATGGTGTTAATTACATTACTGAAGTATTGAACCAATCATTCGTTATGTTATTGCCAAAATTAAATTATAAACAAAAAATACAGAAAGTAAACAAAGAACATATAACTACATATTAAAAATTGATGGTAAGTGTTTTACATTTATGTTGTACAGGAATGGGAATTTCCAGTGTAAAAATACTAAAAATTTTCACAATCGTGTGAAACAGAGGAACATTCTCAAATTCCATCATTCAAAACAAAAAAATTTTAGGACAACAACTCCACATTTACATTGGAAAGTTTTAAGATTACTATATTGTTCTAAAATCTAAGTAGAAACTATGTGAAAATAAAAACAAATCAATAAACCTTTGCTTATCTCTTACTCGAATTAGGGCACAAAAACATTTTTAACTAGTATTGCACAAACTTGAACTAAAAAAAAAATTATAGCGACCTCATATGGCATCAGTCCATCATACCTCTAGGCCTTGGGAGTATAGGGATAAATTAGATGATGTTCCACAGGTGCACGGCTTTATCTTCACCTTTTCTTAGTGCCATCTTTTTCTCTTCCCACTTGTTCAACTCGCGACTCAAGGTACACCGAGAAAAGAGCACAAGACCATCCTCCTACACAGTGATGTCTTTCTCCCTTCGGCGATGTCTTTCTCCGACGAGGGCAAGCTCCGGTATTGCCTTTGAACTAGGGGAGAAGAGAGGTGATGGAACCGATGATACTTCTTGGGAGGTGAAGAGATGGGATGGGCATTAATTGGTGTTTTTATTTTACAAACTCTCACTGGGGGCAAAATTGAAATTTCACCATCAATCTAACCCCGTTAAGGTCTTCTTGGGCTATAAAGTCCAAATATAAAAAATGAGGGACTTATTTGGGGATGTGAAATAGTTCAGGGACTTTTTGATCAAATGAAAAAGATGGAGGGACTATTTGAACAATTTCATAGAAAATAACCCTTTTGTTCGGACAATCACATAGAAATATAATGGATAACATTATTTTATATTCTTGTCCTTTGCCTCATATATTCATTTCCATCTATATATTTTTAAAATTTTTAATATTAGTTTGGAAAGAAGGATTATTCTCAACTAACAAAAATTAAGAGTGTATACATGATTTTACCGATTGTCTCAAATATATATTGATAAACAAGTAGTGTCATCTAGATTCTTGTGTAACTTCAATATTAATTGAAATCTAATTCATATTTAAATCATTTTAATGATAATTTAAATTAAAAGATTTAAATAATTTTTAGACCTTGAAACATGACAAACAGAAACCACATTGCATCTATGAATGATATCAAGATAATCACCAATCACTACCCCAAGAGTTGATCTATCTACTTCTGCGGCTTGGATGGCATGCACAACGAGGAGGTTGTCCGTTTCCACTTGGAATTGATGTGACTCACCATTTGCCCAAATCCAACTCAGTGCTTCTCTAATACATACCGCCTTCGCGACAGTGGGTGCATAGACCCCAGGAAGCAATCGAGACCACATCTTCGGAGACAGTCCCTATGATTACGGACGATCCAGCCAAGTCTGGTATAGCTTTCGGTTTTAAAGCAGGCTGTGTCATAATTGATCTTTAGGATACCCTCCAGCGGTTTCATCCATTGTCGTACTAATCCCAGGTTGGCCGTCACCGGGGCACCGGCTCTGTTGGAATATGCTACCATCCATTGGGTTGCTATGAATTCACACAAAGATACCACCAGCACGATGGACGGGGGTTCATGTTTCCATACAACCTCATTTTTATGCTTCCAAAGAGCCCACACAGTGAGCAAGAAATGCTCAAACTCTGTTAAAGAGCATTGATGAATCATATATGAAAGCCAATCCCTAAAGGAGCTTTCGGAGAAATCCCCGGAGACGCCACACTTGTTGAGCAAAAGTGCACCGCAACAACATATGTTCGACGGTCTCAGCATGATTCCTACACATTGGACAGTGAATATCTACTTCCACTAGCTTCCAGACGAGATTACTAGTCCTTACTCTTTAGTAATACTTGAAATGGCAAAGAAGAAGATGAAGAAGAAGAAGAAGAAGAAGAAGAAGAAGAGAAGTGGAAATGAGTTTAATAAGCTAGTGAGTCTAACAAGGATGGACTAAATTAGCTAATGGCTCTTGGTGACAAGGTACATAGTGAAGAAATATAAATAAATAAATAAATAAAAATGAGTTAATGGGTCTAACAATAATAAATTAGGTTGAATAGACAAACTAACTAGATAATTGAAAATATGAATACGAGCTAGTGGATCTAACTAATTGATTAGTTAATGAAGAAATATAAACAACAAATCAATAAGGCATTGCATGTTCTCTCTTTAGGGCAACAAGGTGTTGCGTGTTGAACTTTACTCTTGAACACAGCTATGCTTCACCATCTTAACTCCGTCCATCACCTTCTTAACTCCGTCCTTTCACCTTCTTAACTCCGTCCATCTCTTGGTCGCTCCTTAGCCCTCTCTTGCCATAGCAAGTGAGGGGCATAATCCTCCTGTTCCTGATCAGCCCAACTGGGTTGACACTGGACGGAGATCTCAGACGTGAGCAAGCGTCGTAGGTGCGAATGTTAGTCAGGGATAGGATTCTCCAATGGTTCAAGGCGAGGTCCTAGAGAAATTAAAAAACTTAATTCAAAAGTTTGTTCTGGTGGATGCCAATACCAGAGTTCAAGCGGTGGAGTGTTTCCAGAATGCCTTATATGGAAGCCTCCTTTGGAGATTGTCCGCAACACACTAACTGAGAAATGGAGAAAGTGGGGTTCATTCCATATTGCAGACATGCCAAATGGATATTTCTTTGTCCAGTGTGAATCTCTAGATATGTTAAGGCAGTCATGTTCGAAGGGCCATGGGTGGTCAACAAGATGGTTTTTCAACTGTTATATTGGCAAGAGCATTTTCAATCGGTCTACGCGTGTTTTGTGTACGGCTGCAGTGTGGGTGTAGCTACACCATTTTCCTCTGGAGTATTGGGATTGTGGTATTCTAGAGACCATCATGGAACACATCAGGACTCTTTTGAAGATGGATGAACACATTCTAGCGTTTTCATAGGTGAAATATACCCGAGTGTGTATGGAAATCAATCTCTCTCAGCCTCTGGAGTGTGGCTTCTGGGTTAGGGAAGATAATCAAAATGTTTTTGTTACATTCCAATATGAACGACTGCCAACCTTTTGTTATTCATGTGGCCTAGTAGGACATGCGGATGCTGCTTGTAGTCGTCGGACTGGAATGCCGGTGAGTCAGGAAAGGTCCATCGAATGTGCTGCTCTCCCTGAATAGTATTTAGGTGGCTTGCTTAGGACATTGGTGGTTCCAGAACCTCCGTTGGCTAATCAACCGGGTAATGGTGGTCCAACCTCGTCGTAGGGATAATCTGTGGGAGAAAAGGATCATTTTGGTCATGGCTGATGGTGATGTGATGGAGAAACCACGGACGAGGCAAAAACCAGAGACTGGAGGTCTCACATCATGCTTATGCTCAAGTGGAAAGTGATCAGGCTGTTCAAGTGGACCAATTTCTGGATGGGCACCACGTGGATAGGACTATACTATGCGACCGTTTGCAGTCTAGAAGAAATGGGAGAGGTAGAGGCAGTAGCAGTGTGCGTGTTCCCAATGCTCGCATTTCGCTAGCGAAGCACATGGATATAGATGTTTTCCCATCTCTACTGCCTTGTTTCGCATGCAATACACAATGACCCTCTGAAAACCTGTGATGACTTGAATCCTCCCAAGGAAGAGAGTATAGGGAACATGCGTAGCTTAAAAATTGAAACCAAATAAACAAATATGGATGGGACATCTGAGAGACTAGAATGGCTAAGTGCCTTGGAAAAAGACAAAGGTATAATAGTGTGGAGTCATGAACTGCTCAGTGCTTGGGAGAAAGGAAGGGGGGTATTGATGGAGGAACCGAGATTTGTTTCCAATCGTTTTTCCAACCCACTACTCATCACTGCTCCACAACTCCTGACGGGGATGACCTTACCTCTAGAGGGTAGATAATCACATACTATGCTGGTGTATAGGGTTTCGGAAACATTGATGAGGGTCCAAAATGATTGGGAGCATGGAGACCAGGACATGATGGAACATATGGGAGTTGATGATGAATTTTTAGAAGAAAACATTGATGGCGGAGAAGATCCGGGCAACTTGGATGAAGAGATGACCCAAGTGGATTTATAGATTGAGACAAAGAAAAAGGCTTTGGCTCAACGCAGTAGTGCCTGAGGAGGATTTGCTCTTAAGAAAGGAAGACAGGATTCAGTTTCCTCTAAATCCCCTTCTTTTCTCCGTTTGTCTTATCTTGTTAATTTTTCATATTTCTGTCTATTTTTTTTCCTTTTTGGATTGGTCTCCTAGCATTTTATTTCTTCGATGTGTTTTAATATAAAGCATCTAATTGCCATCTGCTGGAATTGTAAGGAAGTTTTAAGTGTGGATACCACTAGTAGGGTGATGGATTTAATCCGGAATTATAAGCCTTCTTTCATGTGTTTGATGGAAACTAGAGCAAATGTGAATAGAATTCAGTGATTTTGCTTAAAGTTTCGCAATTGGCAATGGGCAGCTATTCCAGCGTTGGGTTACTTGGGAGGTGTTATTGTGCTTTGGAGGCGAGCCAAGGAGTTGTTACCGGTCTAGCTATTTCGAGGAATGCATTTCATTTAGTGATCTCTTCTGATAGTCAAAAGGCATGGATTCTTTCTATTGTTTACAATGGACATAGGATCCAAGTCTAATGTGTACTTTGGAGAGAGCTTTCTGGTATGTCGAATTTAAACTTGCCTTGGCTCATTTTGGGAGATTTCAACACTATCTGTTTTTCCTCAGAGCACAAGGGTGACTCCTTTTCTTACTATGCGAATAAAGGCAAGCATTTCCTGAATTTTATTGAAAAAACTTTGCTTCTGGATTTGGGGTTTGTGGAAGTTAACTACATGTGGTGTAATGGCCAAATCGGTCTATCTCGGCGATGAGCTCGGCTTGACCGTTGTTTAGCCAACTCCCTTTAGACCTCTTGTTTTTGGACTTATTTGAATTCTCATCTTCCTCGTATTTCTTCAGACCATAATCCTTTGCTTTTGGTCGCTTTGTTTCAGGTATTTGAAAAAAGTCAGGTTTTCCATTTTGAAAATTATTGGTTTGAGCACACGGATTGTCATCAAATTGCTAGTAATGTTTGGAACTCTCATGTTCATTCCAATCCTTTGCATTCTTTTTCCCACTTGGTTAGCAGCACAAAAAATAAGCTCATTCATTGGAGATCTGTAGGCAATAATTCCTTAGATAGAGATATTAGAGATACGGAGTGAAAAATCAGGGAGTTAGAGAGAAAGGACTCTTGTAACCCCCAGCATGCTTCCACTTTGAGTAACCTCCATATTGTCTATAATAAACACACTTCTCTCCTTAAACAAAATGCTCTCAAGTGGGCGCAAAGATCCTGCTTAATGTGGTTACATAATGGGGATCTTAACACTGGTTTTTTCCACAACAGTGCTAGAATTCATAGACATAAAAATCGTATCATGCATATCATTGACACTTAGGGTAACCTAATTATTGATAAAAATCATATTAACCAAAGTTTCCTTGATCATTATTCCAATCTTTGAAAAGAACATCACCCCTAAAATGTCTCTGATTTGATTCGTGCTCTTCCTACGGATCTCAAATACATCACTGATAATAATAAGCGTGCTTTGACCAGACATATTACTAAAAGTGAGATTTTCCAAACTTTGTGCTCTTTCCCCTCTGGGAAAAGTCCGGGTCCAGATGGTTTAAATTATGAGTTTTACTGATTTTTTTGGCATGATATTGGTGACCGCCTTTTTCAAGCTATTGATTATTTCTTTTCCACTGCTTCTCTTCCTAAATCCTGGGGAAACACCTATATTGCTTTAATTCCTAAGATTGAAAATCCCAAGTTGGTTATTGATTTTCACCCCATTTCTTTGTGCAACGTTTGCTATAAAATCATCACCAAAATCTTGGCTAATAGGCTTAAAGATGTCCTTCTGAATCTAATTGGTAGAGAGCAATGTGGCTTCATTGAAGGGTGTTTACCCTCGGATAACATTTTGGATATCCAGGAGGTAGCACACTCTATCGATTGTGATTCTAATAGCCCTCCTAGGATGTTAATTAAAATCAATGTTGAAAAGGCTTATGATATGCTTAAATGGAATGCTACTCTTGCCACTATGACCAAGATGGATTTTCCTCAAATGTGGATCTCTTGGATTAGATCTTGTTTAAATTCTGCCAGATTCTCCTTTTTAATCAATGGCCAACCTTCCAACTGGATCTCTTCCTCTCGGGGGGTCCGTCAAGGGGACCCCCTATCGCCTTATCTTTTTATGCTGACTTCCCAAACCTAATGGCCATCCTTAACAAAGCCTTAACTATGGACATGATCCCTGGTTTTGATTCCTGTCTGATTCTTAATTTCAACCATTTGATGTATGCAGATGATTTAGTTCTTGTCACTAAGGCTAATAGAAGAATTGCCTGCAATTGTAGTCTCTGTTTGTCTATCTATGCTTAATTAACTGGGCAATCTCCTAATCATTCTAAGTCAGCTGTGTTTTTCCCCCACTGGCTCAACAAAACAATCTGTAAGAGCATTAGTAACATTCTCAACTTCAAAATTGGTTCTTTTCCTTTTACCTATCTAGGCACTAAGATTGCTCCCAAGAGGCTTAAGTTGAGTGATTTTTAACCCATGGTTTTGAAAATTACTAATAAGAATGACTCTTGGAACCACCACTTTATTTCTAAAGCTGGTAAAGTAGTGCTTATCAACAGTTCAATCTTGGCTGCTCCTACTTATCAACTTTCTACCTACCTTGTCCCTGATACTATCCTTGATTCTATTTCTAAGTTGGCTTGGGACTTTCTTTGGGTCAATAGTGGCAATCAAAGCGACATCCACCTTGTGAGTTGGAACACGATTACTCTAGACAAATCTCTGTGTGTGTGTGTTAGGGGGGGGTGGATCTGGGAATAAGAAACCTCAAATTGGCCAAGATTGCCTTAATGGCTCAACATGTGATGAGTTTTTTTGAATAACAAAAATGTTGCTTGGGTTGAAATTTTTAAAAATGAAGTATGGTTGTACCCAGTATTGGTTTTTAAATCCTTCTGCAAACTGCTTTTGGTTTTATCATTCCTTTTATAAAATTGCTAACCTTATTAAACCTCAACTGTGGATGCACTCTGTGAATCCCATCTCTGCCTCCTTTCTTAAAGACCCTTGGTGTTTCGAGACTCCATTAGCCTATAAACCTACTTTACTAAATATGGACCTGGATTTCGAGAGTCTGGATTTGAGGGACCTACTTGAGGAGAATAAATGGAATCGTGAACTTTTATTTAGTTTATTTGGATCCAATTTGGACTCTCCTATATTCAAGAACAACACGATTGATGCTAGTTCTCACAATGAATGGGTCTGGTACCCAACAACCAATAGGTACAAGCTTTCATCTGTAGTTTACAAGTTTCCTGAATAGCCAAAATTTGGATGATGGGTCTTGGTGGGTTTGGAAAAAAAAATTGGAAGCTAAATGTTAGCACAAGAGTTAAATTCTTTAGCTGGCAGATCTTTCATGGTAGGGTGTTGACCAAGGATTACCTGCACACTTTACGCATGGACAACTCCATGGTTTGCCCTTTTTATGGTACTGAGAGTGAGACTCTAAATCACTTATTGTATCATTGCCACAAAATCAAAGCGGTTTGGAGTAGAGTGAATCAATTTATTGCTTGCAATCTTGAGCTAAGGGATATCACTGATGGAGAATGGCTGGATCTTAAGAATTGCAAAAATTCATCTTGAATTGCTTCTGTTTTTGCAATAATGTTTTGGCTCATTTGGAAGCTCAGATGCAATATAATTTTCAAAGGCGAGCATTTTCACATGGAGAATCCTTAGTACAAGGCTATTAATCATGTTCAAGAATACACCCAAGCCCACAACATTAAAATGGGGAAGTATCTTCCCAATATTGATTACCATGCTAATTCTGGTTTGATGTTGTTTACTGATGCTGCTTGGCATTCTCTTGACAGGCTTGGAGGCATGGGTTCTTGGTGATGTCAGCTGATGGGAGAATCTTGATTACAAGTGCGCAACAAGTTAATCTACCTCAAGTTTAGAAGCCGAAATCAGAGTAGTGGAATGGGCATTACAGATCACCAGGCAGGAAGACATCAACATTAGGAGCATCTTATTGGATTGTGCTAAGGCTAAGCAAGCAATTGCACATCCCGACTCTCAGTGCAATTGGAGAATTATGGAGGCCATTAGCCATATCAACCAACTGATGAATCAAGCTCGGATTCAAACGTTGGAGTTAATTCCAAGGGAGTGGAATGCTATGGCTAACAAAATTGCAGCAGAAGGGAAACAATCTCCACAACTCTCTTTGTTTCATGAAGGCAAGGAGAAGCCGAACTGGAGTGAGAAAATCCTACAAAAATTTTAGAAATATTATTATTATCGACAAGCCACGTGCTAGGGACATACACAAGCATAGAGCGCGTGCGTAAACACAACAACGCATGAGCTGAGGTTTGAACTCGCCTTCTCAGCAAGGACATAAACACTCTAAGCAAGAGACATTTATCTTACATGAGTTAAGGTTTAAACTCTCCTCCTCCGCAAGGATACAAACACTATATGCAAGAGACCTTATGCCAATAAATCAAGCAATCAATATCTATTATTATAGTGTGTATATATATATATATATATATATATATATATATTGAAAAAATTATTAAATTGGCTGCACTAAATTTAAAAGTGGATTTATATACAATATTAAAACAATTTTATGAGAAGCATGCATATCATTATACAAATATTAGAAGTTTAAAATGACCAATATATTGAGAGGAATAACTTAGGTGAAGTTAAATAGGTGTAGTTTGTGTAGTGCACCATTGGCATTGTAACACATGTCCTAAAAGTATATAAAAATATAATAACTTTCCTATAATGCCCTTACTCGTTTCTAAAAATTACTCATCTAATGCCACATGTCAAACATCTAATGGTGAACTACACAAACTACACCTATCTAACTTTATCTAAGTTATTCCCATATATTGAGACCCACATTCTTTGGACTTTGTATTTTTGTGTTTTTGGCAACTTTAAAAAACCTAAAACCAAAACCACGTTTTTGCCTTCTTTGTTTAATATTTTCAACCTATTATTTCAATTTTTGTGTTTATGAGACGATGCATGGCACCTTATTCTTTTTTTTTTTTATAAAAAATCAAAATCACAAGGCAAGATCTTTTGCACTTCATCTTTCAAGCTACATAAAAAAAATCTAATTAACCTCTAAAATCAGTTTCAACTTTCAATCATTCAAGGTATTTTTTTCAAATATAGTGTTTTAATGATTTTTTTTGTTATTTGTATTTTTTATATTGATTTACCTATAATTGTTATATATGTGTGTGACTTGTTTTTAGTATAAATGATAACATTACACTTATATATTAACCCAATTTGATAAATTTTCAGTAGCGGAGTGCAAGCAAATATTTAAGATTGAAAATTGTGAAAGTTTAAGTTCAAATACAGTAAATTTTAATTTTCAATAAAATATATTTAATAGCTTAATGGTTAAGATGTTTAGGATTCAACCAACTTACTATAGTTGATTAAGAAGGAATATCTTCAACAAGCAAGAAGCAAAACATTTTACCAATTATACAAATTACACGATGTGTCATCCCGTATAATCAAACAATATTTGCCATATTTGACAATGACAATCAATCTCTGTATTATGGACATTACATAAATGTATATTTTGCTATAAAAGTTAGAATGCTAATTATATATCATAACAAATACTGCAAAAATAAATAAATAAATAAAAGCAACAACAACAACAACTACTACAAATCAATGAATAAAACAATACATGTAAACTTAGTCTGATCAAAATTGATTAGAAGAACAAGAAGTCGATAAATAGAACCAAAAAGTCGATCCATCTAAATGCTAGTTGATTAAGAAGGCACATCTTCATCAAAAACAAAACATTTTACACAAATTAGCCCCATGTGCTATCCCGTTTTGTCAAATAATTTTTGCCATATTTGATAACAACAACCATTGGCTTTATTTTGGACTTTACATAAATGTAAATTTTGATATAAAGTGACATTTGGTTGGGGAAATATTAGATTTCACCCAGAATTTAGATAGAATAATGTGAGATTTTTTTAATTTGTTTGCTTAGGGTGAAAATATTATATTCCCAGAATTTGATAATTGGAGTAACATTACCGATAATGTGATTATCAACTTAGTAGATGGTAATGTAATATTTCGGACAAAATATTAAATTTTGTCCAATTATAGCCTATAAATTGAATAAAATCATGATAATATTATTTTTTTTAAATTTAAAAATAATTTTTTTTTTAATGTTTCTTCTTTCAACCCATATGTCTTATATGAGAATATATTCATCGAAATATTGGGTTAGAGATAAGACAAATTTTGATATTAATTTTTTTTTTCAAATATTAAATTGGAGAAACAAATTATACTTATTTAAAATAATTAAGTTTGACTTAATTAATATTAATAAAAATTAAATATTTTAAAATTAATATATATATTAAATTTATTAATCTTTTCAAAATTATACTAAACAAGGAAAACTTAAATTCCAAAAATCAAACAAAATTAGGTTAGAAAATCATGTTTTTTACATCACATTAGAGTTTTGTTTACATGAATGAACGATTTTACCCCTACCAAAAATAAAAAAATTAACACCGTTGACTGGTTTTGCAAATGTGAAAAACCACATTAATGGAATCGAAAAAAAAACCTCAACCATCAAAGATGTTAGCTTTTTCATTTTTAGTAGGGCAAAATCATCTATTTATGTAAAAACCCTCAATGTGGTATAAAAAACATGATTTTTCAACAAAATTTTATTTGATTTTTGGAATTAAAAATCTCGGACACTACCAAGTTTTTTTTTTTACTTTTTTTTCTAATTAATAATCACAAAACATAAAATCTACATAAAATCTTACAATTAAAATAAATAATTTTTTTTGGTTGCATGGGTGAATAGCCTTATTTTCCAATAATAATAAATATTAATATATATACATATATATATATATATATATATATATATATATATATATATATATTAAAAATAAAAACCAAAATACAAGCATCCGTACCTTCAAAATGCCAGCCAGGGTTGATGATGGGTGTGACCCAACACGAGCTCAATCAATCACGGAATATCCCACTTCACTCCACTCCTCCGTCACGTCCCCACGTCACCTCACGTTACCGTCACCGTTAACACTACCGTCACCGTCACCATCACTGTCACACTAACCCTCTCAATCCCCCACCCCCTCATTTATCAATGCCAAAAGCAATTCCCAAACGGAAACCCAACTCCACCGTCCACACTAACCCCAAATTTTACTCTTCATTTTTATTTTCCATCTTTTTCAAATAACAAGGGCATTCTTGTCTTTTCACCTTCACAAAAACCAAAGCCCAAAAAAATTAAAAAAAAAAATACAAAAAGGTGAGCGATTGGTAGAAGAAAGCAATCAAGTCAGGCTTGTGTTTGAGCAATTTGCAAAGATAGAGAGAAAAACAAAGAAACAAAACAGAAAAAAAAAAAAAAAACAGAGATCGAAGAAAGAAACCCTACCTCATCACCGCCCTTCTCGATCTCCGATCTCCGCCCTCGGATCCCGATCGCACGGCTACGATGCGCAAGGCGAGGGCCGTAGCGGCGGCGGCGGCAGCAGCGGCAGCAACGGCGGCGGCGGAGGTGAGATCGGAGCTGAAGGAGACGAGGTACAGAGGCGTGAGGAAGCGACCATGGGGCCGTTTCGCGGCGGAGATCCGAGACCCATGGAAGAAGACAAGGGTTTGGCTCGGCACCTTCGACTCCGCCGAGGATGCCGCCCGTGCCTACGACGCCGCTGCACGCGCTCTTCGCGGCCCTAAAGCTCGCACCAACTTCCCCTCTCCTCCTTCCCCCGTCGCCGCCCCTCCTCCTCCTCCCTTCCCTCACCCCCAGTTCACCTCTCCCCCTCCACCGCCCCGCCCCACCTCCAGCTCCCTCAGCAGCACCGTTGAGTCCTTCAGCGGTCCTCGTCGCTCCACCCCTCTTCTCCGGCCACCGTCCTCTCTTCTCCCTCGCGCTCCCCCTACTGATGCCGCCGCTGATGACTGTCACAGCGACTGCGGCTCCTCCTCTTCCGTCATCGACGATGGTGACGCCGCTGCCTCGTCTTCTCTCCGCCAACCTCTTCCGTTCCGCTTCGATCTCAACCTTCTCCCTCCGCCGGACGATGATCTCCAGGCCACCGTTCTCCGCCTCTGAGCTCGATCCAGATCTGGTTTTCCTTCTCGATCTTTTTTTTTTTTTGGGTATTTTCATGATCGATATTATGATCTTGGATGGTATAAGAAAAAAAAAACGGGTTGGTTTGTGGTAAAAGATCCGATTTAGAGGATCTTAACGGGTCGGATCTGGTTGATGTTTTTCACTTTTTCTATCTTTCTTGTAAAAAAAATTGATGAACATCTATCTTTCTCTAATTCAACAAATGATGAGAAACAAAACCCAAAAAAAAAAAAAGAAAAAAAAAGCTAATTTATCTATTTTGTTTTAAATAATTAATTAATTAAAAAAAAGGAAGAAAATGAGATAAATTTTCTCCTTGTTTAGCATGAGTTTGTTATTATTATTGTTATTTATTTATTTATTTTTAAAGTTGCTTGTTGTTTAAAATTGTGTGCCTTGGAAATGTGGTTAGGTTTTGTGGACCAATTTAGCTCAAGATCTTTAACTTTTTGAGGCAATGTATTCAATCTTTGGGATGGGAACAAGCAACCACCATTTTTTCCTTAAAAATATTAGAGATAAATAAATAAATAATAATAGGTTAGGTTAGTGTTTGTACTGTATAAATATTTTTAATAAATGTATATATTATATGGTTTGTGACTAATGGATTTTTTAGCAACCACTGACTTTAAATTAATCCAAGTGATAGTAATTATTAATACTAATATATGAATATTAGAATATAGTTATTATATTATTATTATTCCAAGGTAGGACCAAATTCTTGGCCATATATAAATGGTGTGGTTTATGATTTATTGGTTATGGGTTTAATTAATTAGTATTTATTTAAAGAAATTAGAAAAATAAAGAAATAAATTTGGCGATGTGTTTGAGGTTGTGTATGATTTGGGGTGTCTCATTGAAGCTTCCAAGTGGAAGCTAGTCTCAATAATTTATTTGCTCATTATATGAGCAAATAAAGGGGAAAATTATTATTAATAATAGTTAGCTTTAATTATTATTATCTAAATGACTATATGTTGTATATAACAATTATGTTTTTGCATAATAACATAGTTTTATTAAATAAAAACTCAAATAATAAAAATATAAAAAATTGTGAGTCCAATTTTGGTTTTGGTCCTTGAATAAAAATTTAGTAGGTTTAAAAAAGAAAGAAGATTTGATCTTTGGACTAAATCTAAATTTTCTTAGTTGGAACTCTAATAATAATAATAATATGAAGATAAAATAAAAAAATCAGGGTGAGTTTCGGAATTTAGAGAAGAAAATAATTTATTTAAATTTAAAATAATATAATTATAATATTTTATAGGGAAAATTAATTACGAATCCCGGAAAGTTTCAAAACATTCTAGACATACACTCTGATATTTGAATTTGCTAGACAGGTTCCTTCTTTTCTTGACAGTTTACTTTTCAGTTAATGCAACTTACTTCGTAAGTTTATTCTATCTTATAACATATAATTTTCTTTTAAAATTATGAGTTTCCACTTAAAACTTTGAGTTTTCGCTTAAAATTATGGGTTTCTGCTTAAAATTATGGGTTTCTCCTTAAAATTATAGGTTTCCGCTTAAAATTATGTGTTCCAGCTTAAAAACTAAAAGACAATTCTATCAACATTAGCTACCTTTATGTCAGCATTAATTACCTTAATGTCAATAAGGCCTAAAAAGTAACCTATAAAAAAAAAGAATGACCATCTGGGAATACTTAAACTCAAGGATTTTTTTGTGAATACTTTAACTTCAAAGGGACTATTTGTTCCTTCTCTGTATTTTATATGACCTAACAGTGATTTTGATCTAAATCAGTTATTTAATTAAATACTATATACTATATACATATATATTTATATGATCAATAAAAATTATATCCCTACCACAAGGGGAACATCAATTTTAAATAATTTATAATTAAAAATAAAACTCACAAGTAAATAAATGAATTATTCTGGAAAAATATCTTCTAATATTATAATTCCTGTGATTTTGAGTAATTGTTTTTATTTATCATGAAATTTTGAAGTAGATTATATAAAATAAATAAAATAAAATTTACAATCTTAATAAAATACCTTTTTAATCCTATATATATTTATATATATAACGATTTTAAATAGACGCCAATGCTTGTGTGTGTGTATCTATATTGAAATAATTGTATATGTTTTAACTCAAAAAAAATATATTATTATGATGTCCTATAAAATATTTTCGTTAATGCAATTTTAATTAATTTTATTAAAAACTACCAAAAATGTCAATTCGCAGATTATTTTTATTTTTTTATTTATAATTTCTAGGAGTAGAAATAAAATGTGTAGTTATTTGGTAGGTCTTCAATCAAACGCCACCTTATTAAAACTATTTGAATAGATGGACAATTTATTGAGATTACATGATCAGAATCAAAATTTGTAGAGAACTTTTGTTGCAAGCTCAGTTTAGTCCCACGTCGCCTAATTGAGGTAGAGTTCGTGTGTATATGTGAGGGCAATCTCACCCTGTCATGCTGGTGTTTTGGTGTTATGGGTTTCCTATTGTGTGCAATATTGGTGTTTTCGTTGAGAACAGGTGATGTGGGGCTGGGTGAGACGTTGTGACCAATAGAGGGGCTGACTATGGAAGGTTCTTACAAGGGTTAAATCCTGAGTAAAGTGTTGTTGAGTGAAATGATGTTTGAGTTAAGCATGCCTGACCTAACGAGGACATCAGGTCTAATCAAGGGAGCAATGTTGCAAGTTTCGGTTTAGTCCCTACATCCCCTAATTGTGGGGGAGTCTATGTGCATTTATGTGAGAAGCAACCCCACCCTATCAAGCTGGTTTTTTGGGTTTATGGGTCCCCCACTATGTGCAACATTTGGCATTTGGCACTAGAGAAAGGGTTTTAATCAGCAGAATGGCTGACTAGGAAGGGTTCTGACCAGGGACAAAACCTGAGTGAAGCGCTGCTGAGTGAAATATCATTGAGTTAAGCGTGCTTGAACCAACGAGAACGTCATATTTGATCGAGGGAGCAATGTTGCAAGCTCGGTTTAATCCCATGTTACCTAATTAAGGAGAAATCCATGTGCATATATGTGGGGAGCAATCTCACTCTATCATACCGGTCTTTTGGAATGTGAATCCCACGTAAATATATATATATCTCAACATAAATCATCTATCAAATATATATATATATATATATATATATATATATATATATATATATATATATATATATATCAACATAAATTTTTATTTTATCTACAAATTTTCATTCGGATGATTTAAACCTTGTGGCTTTTCCATTTATTTTTTAATTCTTTTTAAATATTTTCTATATGATCCCATATGATCAATATTTTAATAGTATACCAGAAATAATTCTGCCATAGATGGTGGCAGGATACAGGATGACACTGGGAAGGAACATGCCAACACAAACATGAAGAGGGCAAGCTCCCCAACAAGCACCACAGTGCAAGCTCAAAAGTGAGACTGAGACTTCAATTTGGATCTAAAACTAATAGTTTTAAATATCAGTCATATTTTAAAATTTTAGTAAAATTTAATAAATTTTTTTAGGAATTGAAAGCATTCGCAAGACTTGCTATTACTCTTTTTATCTTTTTTATATAACCCACAAAAAACTTTATCAATCCATATAACAACTCTAATTCAAATTCTTTGTAACTCCGCAAATTTAAAAAAACCAAAAAAATTAAAAATGTATAAAATAAATTTATAAAACTTATTAAAAATTGCACACATTTCAATTGAACGCATGTGGCCTCATTGGGTCAAGATGAAGCATTGCTGATTGGTGAAGCAGAAGCACAAATTCAAAGGGGTTTTATATGTATATCTTCTGCTTTTTCTGTCATCCAAATATCACTAATTTTAGAAACTTCAAACTTAAGATTTATTATTCATTTCATTACTTAGTAGTTAGGGCAAAATATCAAAATGGTCTTTTTATTTTACGTTTTTCGTCCTTTTAGTTACTCTAATATAAAATTCACTTTTTTTGTCTTCATATTTACACATTTTTGTCCTTTTGGTCTCTCTAATTGACGAATTTACCCTTTTGGTCATTCGAGTTGATAAACCGGAGGGACCAATAAAAGCCAAAAATGTTTAAATACGAGAACCGAAAGAGTGGATTTTATAGCTAAAGGACGAAAATGTGTAAACACAAGGATCAAAAGGGCGGATTTTATAAGGATTAAAAATGCCGAAAACATAAAATAGAAGGACCATTTTGATATTTATACCTATATTATTCACTGATTTCACTAAATGCTTTTTGGTACCAATTTACATAAATACCGTCATAAAATCTCATACATTAGTTTATGTCCTACTATCCGGACTGATTTAACACTTTAATAATCATGGTTAGATATCAAAATAACAATTAAATACTTTTAAAAAAATATATATCTTTATAAAAAATTTCGTTTATCCTCTGCCTAATTATAAAATTCAAATTAAAACATTCCTAATAAAATAATGCTCAATTTTATTATAATATAAAATAATAATATAACACAGGACATTTTAAAAGGAGGGGTTTTGTATATTTATATTTATTTATTTTATTAAATAATTTATCTAAGTGTACAACAATGGGTTTTGTATATGCATATTTATATATTTAATTTAGATCTAAGCCTATATGCACTTTCATATCAACATAAGCATGTGTGATCACCCTTGTTATGCAAAAATATTTATTTTGGGAAAAAAGCAAATACATTTTACAAATTTATTTATTTATTTTGTCAAACAAATACACTAATTATACAAATGATAGAAACTACATTATATACATCATATATAATAAATATAAAAATAAAACTAGATTTATTACTTTCGATGTATATCTATGTGTGCTTACATACCTCAAAAGAGTTTAATGTTTAATTTATTTATTTTAATTATGTTTGATATTTATATAATATTTTATTTATCTTATTAATTTCATAATTGTCCAATTATGTATGATATAATAAATCAAATCCAACCACCATTTCCTAAGGTAATTGATTAGCCCATTTTTCTTCCAACAGGGTTAGAATGTCTATATATATATATACATTCATAATAATTTCTTTGAAGTGGTTCATAGACTAATACCTTTCCCTTTCACATTTTCTCAAAAGTTCGATATTTTTAAATTATTAAATTGTATCTAGAACAAATTTGGACATCACAAAACTAATGAAACAATAATGAAGGGAAAGATGAAAAGGAGCAAAGTAGTTCAATGGAAAATATTGGTTACCTCAAGCTTAGTCGAGGCCTTGGTAAGCCCCCTCATTCTTCTACTAGGACTTTGTGAATCTTTCAAGATATTTTGATATGCTTTGTTTTGTTGTCGGTGTTGTTTTTTTAAAGCTCTATATCCAGTGGATATTTTTTTGTTTCTATGTTTTTTATTATTTAGTTTTACTGGTTTTTGTTGGTGTTTTGTTTTGTGAACTCTTAGACTACTTATTTTCTATTAATGGTAGTAGTTTATATATATATATATATATAGGAGAAACGTCATCTGGGGACGTTCACAGCAACGTCCCCAGATTTTGAAAAGGCAGAGAGAGAAACGAGATGAGAGAGACAAAGAGAAGAAGGCTCAGGAACAGTAACATTAACAGTATACAATCATAGTATTTGTCTACACTGGGTTGGTGTGGTATTCCTTAGGTTTAACTTAAGCTTTGGTTTTCTTTCCTGTAGGTGTAGTGGAAATCAACTTTGACAGTTGAGATTGAATCAGCCACTATTACGATTATGACGTGGGGTTTAGATCAAAATACTATGCATCCCATTTTTCACTGTGCTACTATTCATAAGCACAGTAATACTATGCGGTTAAATGATCTCAACCGTTGATTGATCATCGAACGGTTAACAATCAACATACTTAGATTTGAGATCTGAGTACGTCTCTAGAAAATTCAATCCCATATATATATATATATATATATTAGTTACATGTGAAAAGTATTTAATTATATTTAAAAAAATATAAAAATTTGAATGGGCATGTAGTACCTTTCCGGCCCATTTATTATTTGATAGAGATCTGTCAAGAGTGTTCAGTATTTTCTTGCTCATTTTTTACGAACAAATCATTTTTATATTAAATCTCAACAATTTTTTTTTTACATAACAGTAACTCAATCAATCAATCCTATGTCTACTAGACCTATAACTTTTATAAAAATCAAAACACCACCCATGAGCCCATTTGTGCTTATGTCTTTCTATCAACCTAACTGTTGCCAACTGCAAATTCGAACATTTTACAAACTGTCCGTAGTTGATGCCAACTGCGAATCCGAACGTTTTACAAACTGTCTATAGTTGATGAATCCACTGTATATATTATGTCTATATTTATATTTAAAATGTCCAAATTGACTCTTTTAAATATTTTTATTATTTATATATAGTTAAATATTTTTACGCTCTAATGGTTAATGTCACCAACAGCTACTAGGTCAATTGGCACCGAGTCCCTTGCGTAGAGCGTTCGTTTCAGGGAGGGCCCAAGATCGAATCCCATGTCCACGCAAGGTGAGGGCATGGGTATGTTGAAGTAGTAACTCTATGCACATGCATGTCCATAATTGACCATTCGGGGGATGCTTGTCGTCTCGTTTCAAAAAAAAAAAAAAAATGGTTAATGTCAAAATCCTGCAACTAAGAGTGCGTGTGTGTGCGCGCGTATAAAATTATTATTGTTGTTGTTGTTGTTGTTATTATTAATGCTCATTGTTCCTTGAAACTCTTTTATGGAAGTTCATGCAGTACAATGTCCACCAACACCCACCCCAGTCCACACCATTTATATGGAGATATATCTCAGAATCCAGAGTTCGTAACTTTGTACACATCACTTATTAGTATTAGTACTCTCTCTTTCACTGCAAGCTCTGCCAACTAAATTTATTAATACATACTTATCAGCCAAAGAGGCACACTTCCTAATTCCATGTCCATGTTTTTTATTTAATTTGCCTCCTAAGTTTCTCTAATTATAATTATTATTAATTTGCTTCTCTTCATCTCTACCTTATTACTGTACATGCATTATATATACATATATGATATATGTTAACTAATTGGGAAGACATGTTCTTGATTGAAAAGAGGAAATTAAACATAGAGACCAAACTACATCGTCACTCAAACATAATACATGCATGATAGCAACTAAACACACAGATAACAAAAGCAGAAAAGCATGAACTTCCAAATATTTTAGTTCTCTTGTAACTCTAACTCCTTTCCATTCCATCCATCTTCCATGCTTCATCCAATCCTGCATGAATTATCAGAAGTAGAATTGAAGTTAAATGTTATAGTACCAACCTCTTCTAATATAATGTTTATTGTACAGAAAAGTGAAAAAAAGTGAAAAATTAAGAGTCAGGTTTATGAAGCATATATATATATAGAATAGCACTGGAAAAAATATATAGAAAGAGAGAAACTAAAGCAAGAATAAAGAATGATACAAGGCAAAATCAAATGTTTTGGAGAACAGTACTGTCGGAGAGAGGATTTAAACTCATGACCTCCCTTTTAACACATTGGTGTCATACCATTGAGTTATTCAATAGTTGACAGGTAAAATCAAATGTTACAATTTAATATCACACAAACACTTAACACAGAAAAACCAAAATTAGGTACTGTTATAATTAATAAAAAATGGCATTGAAATTTGTTTCAACTAGAGCACTGAGAGAGGGAACCAAACTCATGATCCTTAATAAGGAAGTCATAAAAAGTTCTAAAATAAAAAAAAATAACAAGACAAATATAAACTAGAGACCAGAGACATAAGAACAGAATACTAGTAGTATTAGCAGAAAAAGAAGAAGAATATATATCAATGAAACAAATATACACAAAGGGAAACCAAAATCAAGAGTAAGAATAGCAATAAAACAAATATATATAACACACAGAGAGAAGAAGAAGAAGAAGAAGAAGAAGAAGAAGTATAACACGGAGTAATAGTGTTAGAACTATATTAGAAGAAGTAAAAAAAGAAGAAAAAGTAATAGTAGTCAAAGAATAAGAATAAGAATTTCAAGTATTGGCAGTAGAACAATACAACAAAGAAGTAATAGAAGTATTAGAAGAAGAAGAAGAAGTAGAAATTGCACTAGTATTAATTATATAAAGTAAAAGTGGAAGAGTACTCCTATATATACTAGAACTAGATCAAGAAGAAGCAGAAAAGGAAATAGTAATAGTACATAGTATAAGAAGAAGTGGAAGTAATAGTAGTCCTAGAAAAAGAAGAAGATAGAAGTATATGTTAGAAGAAGAAGAAGAAGCAAAGAATAACAACGGAACAATTATATATCTTTATATA
Source organism: Dioscorea alata (assembly GCA_020875875.1). NCBI lineage: Eukaryota > Viridiplantae > Streptophyta > Magnoliopsida > Dioscoreales > Dioscoreaceae > Dioscorea > Dioscorea alata. Next base: position 16,101,025 of record CM037019.1, read on the forward strand.
TATAGAGAGAGAGAGAGAGAGCGAGAGAGGGTAAGTTTACATGGAGCAGTTGACATTAGAGTTGATAGCAATAGTAAGGTTGAGCTTGCAAAAAGATGGCAAATTTTTAGCTCTCTTTGGGTTAACTCCAAAAGAAGGTCCAGTATCCTTGAAACACTGACAAAGCTCCCTTCTTGCCTCCACCGTCTTGGCCATCTTCTTCAACCCTTGCGCACTCGCACAGCACTGCGCGCTCGGATCTTTAGCCCCGTCTCCGATCAGGTACGCCCCACACGGTATCAGGGCGTTCACTGCATCACCACATGACACTCCCTTTGCATGCTTTGCCATTACCAACATCCCCACCATGCATGCCACTGCCATGCAACTCCACCATGATAATGATGACGTTGCTGCTCCCTTCATCTTCTTCTCCATTCTCCAAAACCCTAACCCTAACCCTAATTATGGTTATGAGAGAGTTGTATGAGTTATCTCAACCTAAGGGCCTATCTAGTATTTATAGTGGTTTTAGTCAATGTGTTTGGTTTGAGACTTTAATGCATTTTCCTTCTTGGAATTTGTAGTCACAAATTTGCTCCATTTAAGTTTTAAGGATTTTCTTAGTGATTTATTAATATGGATTTTTGTTTGAAAAGTATGTTTTTTTTTTTTTTTAAATAAAAATAATACTCCTTCCGGTTACTTTTATTTGTTTATTTTAACTATTTTATATAAATTAAAAAAATCAGTTAAAATTAATTGGTAATCTAAAATTTATAAAAAATTATATTAATTTTTGAAAAATATTTTTATTTAAAATATAATTTAATAATATGTGTAGTTGAATATGATTTATTAGAAGTTGAAGAAGTGCATTAAATATGAAGGATAAATTAAAAAAAAAATATTTAATGGCTATAAATTTTTTAAATGGACAAATAAATTAAAAAAAATCTTAAAATAAGACAGATAGACCGAACCGAATGTTAATTTATTTCAATTACTACAGTTGACATTTTAAATGCCAAAATTTTATGTAGGGTAATTTAGGCTATCCACCACTAGCTATTATCTTATATTGATAGCACACCTCTGTATTATTATTTGTTAATTTGTGATAGTTTTGTGTTACCTTCACTGTATTCACTTCAATCACTTGCAATGGTATTTAATTTTTAATGATGTAGTGGTTGATAATAATGTGAAGTCACATATAGAAAAATAATTATTTTATGGTTGCATTATATATGTTAAAATTAATTATATATGCCAACGACCACTTGGTCTATTGACACTGGGTTTTTTATGTAGGGTCTTTGCTTCGGGCGTCGAGCATGTGGTTCTGCCCGAGATCGAAACCTATCACTCGCAAGGTGAGGGCACGGTTCGGTGGTGAGCGCGGCTCCCCCACGTGTCCGTCCCTAAGGTCCGACGCTTGTCGTCTTTCTCAAAAAAAAAAAAAAATTAATTAATTAATTAATTAATTATATATTACTATGTAGTAATATTAAAAATATTATTCTCGCCTGTCTTTTTTTATTTGTCCCAATTTAGAGTTTTTTTTTCTATTTACTTGTCTATTTAAAAAATTTATGTTGTTTTTTCAAATTTATTATTTATATTTAATGTGCTTCTATAATTTTCAGTAAATAATATTCAACTACACAATTTATTAAATCATATTTTAAATAAGAGTAATTTTAGAAAGTTTTATAAATTTTAAATTATCAATTAACTTTAATAAAGTTTTTTAATCTATGTGAATTAATTATATAATTATTCTCGCATGTTTTTTTTTTTATTTGTCCAAATTTAGAGTTTTTTTTTTTGTCCTATTTACTTGTCTATTTAGAAAATTTATGTTGTTTTTTCAAATTTATCATTTATATTTAATGTGCTTCTATAATTTTCAGTAAATAATATTCAACTACACAATTTATTAAATCATATTTTAAATAAGAGTAATTTTAGAAAGTTTTATAAATTTTAGATTATCAACTAACTTTAATCAAGTTTTTTAATCTATGCGAATTAATTATATATAATTATGTAGTAATATTAAAAAATTAATATAAAATTAATAAAATATTAAAATTCTTAATTATTATTTTTAAAGTTAATTAATTTCCCTTTGCCTTTGGTGTTAAAGAAGAGAATGGTTGCATTGAAGTGAAGTTGTTGGAGGATTTATGGTGAACCTATCCAAGAAGAACCTTGGAAATGTGAGGACTCTGCAAAGAGAATGGGATATCAATGTTTGAACATTATAAGTAAATAATATTTAAATTTGGAAAAAAAACATGGGAATAGCTTTCAGGTCATCCATGCATTGATTATTTGTATTATAGGTTGGCAGGTGAGTTGGAGGTGATGGTTATTAAATAGAGGGTCATTAATTCATATCAAAGAAATATTAATGGCAGCAGGACGGGGAAATTTTTTTGCTCAGAGGACTAAATGAAAAAAAAATCATGAGGGATGAAATAATAGTTTTCATAAATATTTTTAAAAATATAATTTTTATATTACATATATTTAAGTTAATCAAAAATGGAGATCAAACAATATTTATTTATGAATATTTTTTTAACACTTAATTTTTTTAAATTTTATATATAAATTTATAAAAAATAAAGTAATCAAATAATAGATTTTTATAAATATTTTTTAAAAATATATGTAATCATAACTTCTCTTTCAACTTCTTAAACCATATAAAATTTTATTTATTTCATAAAATTATTTAACAGTTTGACACAGTATATCATTGTACTATCTCTCTTCTCTTTTATTCAATGTGTGTATATTAACATATGTGGAAAGTGATGAAGCTAAGGGGCCTCCTTCTCCCACCCTGGCTTAGCCCTTGAATGGCAGGTATAAGTAGGTTCATGATTACATTTTGGCTCATATATTTTTATATTCTATATTTTAAAAATATTTATTGTTTTTTTAAATTAAATTTTAAGGGTATATTAAACACGAAAGATTTTAAGGACAACACATAAAATTTTATTGTTACGTGTTTAATTTACAAATAGAGTGTGAGTACAATACAAATCATTAAATCGGTATAACATAATTTTTAAATTTTTTTTGTACTACCAAAACTATGACATAAAAATTTTATCAAAATGCATGACAATTTGAAGGCAAAATTGTCTCTATTTAAAATATAAATTTTTATTATTATATTACAAAGATGATAGCATGATTTATTTAACTATTGATTTATTAAACTATCTATTTGTTTTTTTAGGATTAAGATTTTAATAAAAAAATATTTACTGTGCATTAAAAGTTTTTAAATTATGTTGTACTTAGATTTAAAATTACTTAGTTTATTTTCCAACTTGTTATCTTGTTGGCCCTCATTTTCTTGTGGATTTGATTAGATTTTCATAAATTATTATTGTGATTTTTTTTTTTCAAAAAGTAAAAAGGTATTATTGTAATTTTATTATTTTGTGTTCAATATTTATGCAAATCAAATTGTTGTCAATTCTTTTATTTTCAAAAATTTTAATAATAATCCTCATATTCCCATATATATATATATATATATAGAGGAAACAATATTTTTATATTTTTAATTTTTTTTAAAATATTTTCTAAACCCCTCGTCCTGGTAAATTTTTGAGGAGGTTACTGTGTTTTGGCCTATTTCAACTTTGGTCACTATTTTTCAATTTGTATCAAAGAAGTCATCAAAAATCGATTTCATTTCACCGAAAGGTCACTCTTTGATCTCCGGCCAAATTTATCTGATGTAACAGCCGGAGATACCACATCATATTAAATAAAACATTTCCTAACACCTAGCTGGACACGTCAACTCCGTTCCACGTCATATTAACTAGTCTACTTGGTATACACACTCAGCTGCACAGTCAGCATCTTCAGTTTTCCCCTCTTTTCCTTCTTTCGTGAGAGGGTCCTATGCCCGACCCCACAATCCAATAATAATTTTACTAAATAATAATAATTATTATATTTTATCAAAATTTAATATAATTTATTAAAAACCATGGATAGTTGAGTGATGATACACCACAAAATGCATAAGAAGACAAGCATTTGAAACTTTGCTCATGTAACATTGTTCGTCAGTATTGTGTACACGTTATTCATCATAGGGCCAAGACTATAGAGTACTATTAATTCATTATAAAGTGGATCTCAACATGGATCCCTTATAGGAAGAGTTATATTTTTCATCTATTTACTATTACATAGTATAAATTTATCATTGTGGGATTGTAATCCTAAATACATTATTTTTGGCATATAATATAAGCCTTCGTTGCTCCACATATTAGTCTGACTCATATGATAAGTCTACCAGTTTGCTGAACAATTTGGTGCACTTTCATATCTTCTTATCTCCTTTTACTAGCAATTGTTGCCATTGTCCAAGATATATATATATATATATATATACTAGAAAAATTCATAATAACTCTATGTTTTCTTCAATTCATAAAACTGAAAATAATGGTCGAAGATTTCAACTAAGAAGTGCCAAATAAATACTTCAGATAAGTACCTATCATTGTCTTAATAAAATATTTATATACTAACTTTTACTTACTAAATATTTTTTATATATAGAAAAAGAGTATACAAACATTTGGATTAATTTAGAGTTGAAACCGGACCCAACCGGCTTGGCACTAAGAACAAACACCCAAAACATTATTGTGGTCAAGTCTGACTGTGTTGTTCCATCTATTAAAAACAAACGGTGGTCTTAAAATAATTGAAAACAAAATCCAATGCATAAAAAAGATTTAATTATTATAACAAATAAATAAATAAATAGATAAAAAGTAAAAAAAAAAAAACACATGTGTTACTTAATTATTTTAGGACAAATAATTTGTTTTTAATTGTGAAATCTATTTTCTAAAACAATTCAAGCAAGTTTTCAAATAAACATGACAAAAACATTTTACATATTGATTTTATCATCAATGTATATGGGTTTCATATTTGACACTATTATTCATTGAATAAAATTTAATTTATTATCAAAATATTTTTTCTTATAAATAGAGAATTAAGTACTCCACATTATTTAAGAGAAGTCAAGGACATACTAAGGTGTGGGATTAATATCTCAACATACTTGTGTTCTAATCTTATATAGATTTTGATGTTTTATCTCAAATCATGTTCGACACAAACATCCTATGTAAAAAAAAAACTTAACATTAATAAATTAATATATCATTCGCAGTTACTGAAATATTATACATATTATTCAAATACTTGATATTTCTTTTTATAGAAATCACAATGTCAAATAAAAAGACATAATCTCTCATATACATTGGTTTTGTTAGATAAATAAATAGAATTCTATTTTATATTAATTTGAGAAAATTTTAAAAATAAAGGAATCGGGGTGAGAGAACGAAGAAGGAGAAAATACTTGTGGAATTTACTCTTTCGCCCTTTAATTGTTATTTTAAATTATAAAAAACAAAACAAAATGTGGCTACAAAGCAGCCATGTCTCGGTCTCACCGCTGATCCCATGGAACCCAGTCTGGGATCAGCACTCCCCAAAATTGGGGGTAATAGGATTCATGAGAGGAGTAATAGGTGTAATACCCATATTACCCCTCTCTTTACATTTAATTAATATTTGTGATTAATATAATTAATTAATAAATTTAATTATATTAATTTCAAATAAATAATAATTAAAAATAATGATATTTAAATTATTTTATAAGTGAAAATTTTTTATTTTTGTTAATTAATTATATGTTAATAAAAAATTATTACTTTAAATAATTAATTATAATAATTCAAATTTTAATAACATATTTACATATTTATTAACATAATAAAATAATTTAAACATCATTATTTTTTTAACTATTATTATTTTTAGTTATTATAATTAAATATATTCATTAAATATGTAAATTAATTATATTAAGTTTAAATATTTAATTATAATAAATTAAACAAAATAATTATATTCTAAATACTTAATAATAAATAATATTAAATATTTATTATTAAACATAATTCATTATTTTATACAAATGATTTTATTTACACAAAATGATATACATATAATTTTCAACATATCTCTCTCTTACTTTTTCCTATTCTTAACTCTCATTCCTTCTAGCCAAATACCTTCTTTATTATCATCCCCATTCCCCTTATTCTTATTCTCATTCTCATTCCTCCCTTCTTTTCATTCACCCTCTTCTCATTCGTAATCTGCAATCCAAACAACCCCTAATTTATCATCTTGGCCACATGTAGTTCACTGTTATTGTTTCATATGCTAGTATGCCCCATATGATAAACTTTTAAGGGCTCATTAAACTATCATAACTGCTATATCTCCGTACTTGCATGTCCCATCCCTTTGACACCATACATTGTCCATATATATATAACACATAAAAAATAGATGAACTTAGAGTAATTTCAATATCTCATTTTCCTACCAACGACCAAGTAGTCTACTGGTAACCGAGCCTCCAATAAAACCCTTCACAAGTTGTGAGAGTTCAAATCATGGGTGAGAGCACATTTCTGAGAGTGTGAGTAGTGGTTGTATGTACTGCCTTATTCCCACTTGCTTCACCGAGACTTGTGCATTTCCCTGCCTTTCTCAAGGGTTAGGCCGCTTGGGAATAAAAATGCCATCTTTCCTATTTTCAGAATATAATCAAATTCAAAGACAGAGTTGAAAAGATTCCAATAACTTCTTCTAATTTCATTCCATTTCATGCAGCTTTGTTTGCTTGTAGAGCTATGGAAGAAAAACAAAGAGAAATAAAAAATAAAAAATAAAAACAAGGCTCAAATGGCAAAACAAAGATACCAAAAAGAGAGCTAACAAAAGCATCAAGCCAAATAAAAGAAATGAAAAAAAAAAAAAGAAGAAGAGAGAATGAAGAGATTGTTAGATTGCAGGCGAGTTGGAGCAATTCAGATGCATGGATTTGGTCAAGACTTCGCTTTCACTACACATTCAACACAATGGAACCATTGAATGAATGGACAAATGCACCACGCCATGGCATCAATCATATTTACTTGCCTTGCTTCTCTTCTGGAGTTTCTTCAAGATTTTCTTTTGGTTCTGCAAAGTTCCTGCTTTTGGGTTCATCTCTGCAATATTAATGGCTGTGAGTAGATGTTGTTTCTTTCTTTTGTTATTTTAATTTTTTGGTGGAATGTTTATGCGTTGCTTGTGTTGTTTTTAATGTCATTGATTTTGGTTTTTGATGTTATATTATGTGCTAAGTATGAATAAAGGTGAGTTTTTTTGTGTGTATTTAGTGATTATTTTGTTCATCTTTTGTTGGGGTTAATATTATATATGTCACTGACTCATGTTGTATTATGTGACAAATGTGAATATAGGTGTGAGAGTTTTGTGAGTTTTTGGTGATTATTTGTTGAAGCTTCCTTTCCCATTATTGGGTTCATCTTTTGTTGGAATTTTTTACTTTTTGTGTTGCTTTTATGTTTTTTATTTATGTTTTTCATGTTTATATTACTATGCTCTAAATGAGATTTTTGTGTGTATTTGTGATTGTTTTGTTCATCTTTTGTTGAGAATAATATTATGCCACTGACTCATGTCATATTATGTGACAAATGTGAATAAAAGTGTGAGATTGTTGTGAGTTTTTGGTGATTATTTACTGAAAGCTTCCACTCCTATTATTGTGTTCATCTCTTGTTGGGATTTTTACTTTTTGTGTTGCTTTTATGTTTATGTTTTAAATGTGAATAAAAGTGAGATTTGTCTGAGTATTCGATGATTATTTTTGAAGCTTCCTCTGCTATTGTTGTGTTCATCATTTGTTGGGAATATTATAAGCCAAATTTGAATAAAGGTGATGTTTTTTTTTTTAATTCTTCTGATACTAAATGATTGATCGAACTATTTTGTACATCTTTTATTGGGAGTGTTTCTTTATGTGTTGCTTTTATGACATGAATTTTAGATGTGCCAAATGTGAATAAAGTTGAGACTTTCTGAGTTTTTGGAGATCTTTGGTTGAAGCTTCATCCTATTAATTCGTTCATCTTTTATCCAGAATGTTTTAGTGTTGCATTTAGTTACTTAATTTTGACCTTTCTTGTTATATTATAATCTAGTGTGAATAAAGATGAGATTCTTCACAGTAAATCTTCATTTTTATTTTTGCCAATGTTTTGTGTGTTGCCTTTATTTCCTTGATTTGTGTTCTTCATGTTAATACTATTTTCTAATTGGGATTAGTGAGAGTTTTCAGTGCTGTTTCTATTAATGCCATGACATTCAAACTTTTAGTTTCTTTAATTTTTTTTTTTTGGGGGGTGAATTATATCTATTGTGTTCCAATGCCGGATTTTGATTTCAGTAACTGTCATCTATTTTGTGGATGATGATTGCATATTCTGCAGATATTCATAGTCTTCAAGTCATTTTTCTGTTCTTTTTGTCGAAATTCACCACTTGTTAGAAGATTTCCTGAGTCTAAAAAATACAAGTAGAGTACCTTTTTACATCACTAACGTGCTCGAATTATGTTATTTGATCTTTGTCTGAACAATTTGAGGTGCCATAAGAACAGTTTTTTTTCGATGCATATGTTTTTCGTCGTACTCCCACTAAATCCATACTCTTGAACATACCGATTTTGATAGCTTTTCCACTTTCATAAATTTCAATAGTTTCATGCTCATGCAAGCTTTATGTTGGATTTCCATATTGACCACTTAATCTAGTATTGTCTAATCATGTGTTTGTATTTACAATTTACTCAAGAATTACTTGTATTCATTAATCAATTCTTCTGCATTTCTCATGTTGTTTTCAGCAAAAGGCTCATGTTCCAAAGTTCGGTAATTGGGAAAGCGATAACGTTCCATACACAACATACTTCGAAAATGCACGAAAAGACAAAGGTGCCGGAGGAAAGATGATCAATCCAAATGATCCCGAACAAAATCCAGACGCATTTGTATCCGGCATTTTCCCTCAAGCCTACAAATTCGCAGGGCCGCAACAAGATGACGATATGTCCTATGATTTCGGCCATGGTCATTTAGCTAATGTCTCTCCTAGTAAAGCCATGCATTCAGTAAAATCGCCGCAGAAAGAAAATTGTTTCAGACATGATTCTGCATTCCAAGGATTCATGAAAGTTCCGTCCCCCCAAAACTCTACACATCTAAGAGGCGACTTCGATACAAAAACTAGTAAAGCTCATAAAAGTGGTAAACCGGATTCCACTGAGAAATACAGCTCTGATGTCGCACTTCTGTCGTCGTATCAAAATCGCCGTAGCCCTGCTCATTATTCTCCTGAACGCAGTTATATGCTTTCACCGCCACGACAAACTACATTGAAATCTGAAAACTATCATCATAATTCTAACGTATGGTTAAGTTTTTTTTTTATATATGGTTGATGAGTTTTCTTTTCTGATTGTTTGTTTGGTATTGCGAGTTTTGTAGCCACAACAGCATCAAAGAGGAGCGTCGGTGCCGAAATTTGGTGCATGGGATGAAAATGATCTAAAATCTGGTGAAGGTTTCACTATCATTTTTAGCAAAGTTAAAGAGGAGAGGCAGATAACTGCTGCAAGATTATCGGCAACTCCAACAGAGCCAAAATTTATTCCTGCAACACAACAAGAACACCGTAATTCTACCTTTCTATCAAAGGTGTGTGTGACATTTGACAGTAAAATTCTCGGCAAAAGAATGACTGGACAAAGACTAAAATTGTTCTTTAATTTTGCAGATATGTTGCTGCTTTCCAGCTTAAAGTTATCTAATTTCATCTGTCTCGATGTGCAATTCTCGATCTTGTCGAGATGTTGATCTGCTTTGATGTCTTCTAAATGAGAAGAAAAGTAGAACTAATTTGGCATATGTTTTATAAACAAGTTATTGTGATTATGGAGAATGTGTTGTTGTTATGTGAAGGAATGCATGTTGATATGTTTTCAAAAACAATGTGTTTGGTGTATTCCTTTGCACATATTGAAGTAAAAACGAGAACATCTTTATATCATAAACATTTGGTTAATGAATTTGGATTCAGTTTGCACATATTGAAGGTCTCATTTTCAGTACACATGTCAACAGTATTCAGCTCCAAACTAAATAACAAGTAATTGCTGAATATTATTTTTCTTTGTGAAAAATTAAATTACAGTGACCTTGCCACAAGGTCCAAATAACAGATACAAATGTAGCAATGTGATATTTTAGTTTGAAAAAACCAATCAAGCCAAAGGGCAAAGGGTTCATAACCAAAAGACATTAGCCTCACTGTAAAAGATGTGGTGTTGAATATTTAAATGTCTCAAGTTCAAATTATGCTAAACTGGATGTAGTGTTAACAGTCTATGGTGTAGGTAAGAACTTACAGTCTAAATCCCGTGTCACTAAATGAAGGCACACATGTTAGAAGACCAATTTGCAACCTATGCATATACCTCTAACTAATTGTATTGGTTGCATTTGTAAAAAAAAAAAAAAACAATTAACAACAAAAAATTATTTGAACCAGAAATAAGAAAAACCTTCTGATTCTAAGAAGTATTAGAATCAAATTCATAATGGTAAAAATATCAAAATCCAACTCCATATTAACAAAAGTAGGTTTAAAAGTAAATGAGAATATCAAAACATATATGAGTTAAGTTCAAATAAACAGAATTAAGCCAAAGAAGAAGAATTCTTGTAGGACTCAGTCTCATAAATGTCCAAACATCCATAAATTTTAACCCAATCCTTATCTGATTTAATAATTGTAAAACATTCTTAGACATAAAAAGAAATTTTAGTTAAATGAAAATTTAGAAAACCCAATCCTTACTCAATTTTATAAATCATAGTTGTCTTTTCTATTGCCACCTCAATAAAGCAGATGATAAAGATAATAAGGAACTATTGAGAATAATATGATAAAGACAACAAGGAGCTATGAGAATAATTAACTTTTTTTAAAAAAACAGAAAAAGGTTTAAAATCCGTCTAATCACATGGGAGAAATACAAATCCAATGATAAGAAAAAGGAAAAGACCCTGCTGAATTTCTAAAATATTCTTACTATAGGAAGAAAATATTTATTACACCAAGAAAGAAAATAGACTCCGAACTAATAGTTAGAGTAAATATAAATATTAGTCCGACTAACTAATAGTTCTCAAAAGCCCTTTGGTTTTATAGTACTAATCTCACCATAGAAAGTGTTTTATGTGAACTTTTATTGCCCAAAATTCAAATATGCTAAGTAGTAGTGTCAAAAAAAAAATCTCCGTTGTGGGACTAAGCTTGCATCCCTGCCATTGCATTTGTTGAGTATGTGCATATGAGCCGAACGATCAATTTTTAGTGGTGTTTACGCTTTATGATTAAACAAAAGTAATTTGATTCAAACATAGGTATAGCTCAAGGAGTACAATACAATACAATACAATACAAATGTCTGAGTACAACACAAATGCTTGTACTGTTTTTTGTTTGATATTTAGTGGACATTACAAAAAATTTTGTACTATTTTTTGTTTGATTTACTTAAGTACTGGGCTAAACACTGTAAAATTACTATAATACCCTTTAGGGTCGTTTGGTTCGTCGTAATGTTTTCACATTACCGTCTGTTACGTGATAATTTGAAAGCTTACCACGTTTGGCTTGGTATTGGTGGTAATATTGATAGTAATATGTTATTATTAACTTTGGAATATTACCAAAAAACTTGATAATCCCATTACTACCAAAACATGTGACTATCTTCGATTACCAAGTTGGTGGAAAGGGTGTGCAAAAAAAACCCTGATCCGATATCCCAAATTTTACAGTATTCGATCAGAAAAAAAGGATCAAGTACCTGATCCGAATTTTCAAGATGAAGACCAGATCTAATCCGGGTCGAGAAAAAAATAAAAATTGGGTACCCGAATTTGATCCGATTTTCAATATATTCTTACATATATATTAATAAATTTAAAGTTTACATGGGTTAAAAAGTTAAAAAAAAATCTAAATTTATAATCTAACCTTTTAAAAGTTTTATATATATATATATATATATATATATATATATATATATATATATATATATATATATATTAAAAGTAAAAAAAAAAAATCCAATTTCCTAATTTAATTCCTTTAAAATGTATTTACTTTCTTTTAATTTCTCTCTTCTAGTCCTCATCAACCATAGTCTTTTCTCTAACTTCATTATTTATGAGATGTTTGATGCTCCCGAAAATATTTGATTTTCTTTTGTATTGTTTAGAATTGATAAAAAAATTTATTATTTTTATGGTGTAGAGAATAACATAAAATTTTAATCTTTTCTTTGTAAACTATAATAGTAAGAATTACATTCCATTGAGATGTCATAAGCTTTTTCCATATTAACTTTTAACATCATTTTGATTAAAGATGGAATATTTGATTTAAGTGTGTAATTCAATCTATTAGCAAGAAGCTTAACTAAAATTATGTAACAAACATTAAGATGGAAGTTTGAAACCTTTTAAAAATGAATGTTATTCCTTTTTAGGTATTAAAATCAAATAATGAGTTTTAGGAAGATAATTCATCCTTAACAAAATAAAAAATCATAGAACACAAAGAATCACTAATTTTAGGCTAATAACATTTATAAAATTCAAAGACATACATATTATCTAGGCTTAAGTCAACCCAAAAGTTTAAACTAATTAAATGAGAGGCCAAGACTTATATGTTTACATTTATAATTTTAAAATTAACTTATATGAAACTATTGTATTTTTCAAATCAATCAATAAAAGTATTAGTTACTTTGGGGCTATTTGGTTACCCATAAGTAGATGTAATGTAATTTGATTTACAAGTAAAATGCCAACATGGTTGTTTGGTTTACTATAAAAGCATATATGCAGTGAATTGACTTACAAATTTGGGGTGTTTGGTTGCATTTGGATTTATGGGCAAATTGGTCGTAAGTTTAAATGCAACATTTGTTTTTTATAAAGTTACCCCTCTCTTTCACCTGATCTCTTCTTAATCGGTCTAGATCCAAGTCTTCTTCATCCTCATAATCCCCGCGTCCAAAAAAGATATCCTCTCCCCAACCTGCTCAGCCTCCCAGGGCTTTGTCGCCGCCTCCTAGAAGGTCATCTTGAGATTAAGTTAGTGTGAGCTCTGGGAGCCGTTCTCCATGTCCAAAGAAGGAATCCTCTCCCCCGCCTGCTTCGCCTCCAGCGATTCATCGAACCGATAATTGATCGCATATCCCTCTCTCTAATTTGTTGTTTATATACCTTTCTCTTCTTTGAATTTCATTCAATTGTTAGTGTATTTGATCCAGTACTTTGTTGATGCATATTGATCGAGATCTTGGATCTTTTTATTTGTCATTTTTTTTCTAAATTTGATGATTATGTTTTGATATATTCATGATCTACATGTGTTTTTGGTTGATGGATTATTTTTGATTGATTCGTATGAGGTTGGTTTGATTGGTGGGTTATCTGAGATTTTAATGGCCAATTATTGTTGATCCGATTGATTTTCAACATCTTTTTAATTGATGTTTATCGGGTTGTTTGTTTGTGCTTTTTTTTTTTATATAAGTATTATTTTCGGAATTGAGTTATTTAATTATCAGGTGATTCATTCATGATGCCAAGTATCAAATTTTCATGACATTCTATGAATAACAATTATCATATCGGTCCATTATGGCACAAGCACTCTCATTAGTCTTAACAATACTTTACTCCTTGTCTATGCTTTCTGTTAACAAGGAACAAGATGAATTGATGTGGAGATCAGGAGAGGAGTTTTAAGAAAGGGAAGAAGCTTTTCTTCAGAAAAAACTGGGGAAGCATGATCCTTCTCCACAGAGCCTTTCTTACTCACTTTTTGTCATATACAATGATGAGACTATATACATATAAAAAAGTTTAAACAAACATCTTAGCTACTAACTACATTTAATTACTGTTTCTTAAATGATTTGGAACATTTGCACCAATTAGTATTGCGCGTGCTGTTTCCAATATATGCCGATTCTTTCTTTCCGCAACTCCATTTTGTTGTGGTGTCTATGTACAAGAAGTTTCATGTATGAGACCATTAGTGTCAAAGAAATCATGTAATGATCGGTTGTCATATTCACCACCATTGTCTGATCGGAGAATCTTGACTGTAGCTGAATATTGTGTGTGAATCATTGCACAAAATGATGCAAAAACATCAAATACTTCATTCTTATGCTTCAACAAATACAACCAAGTCATTCGAGTACAATCATCTGCAAAAGTTACAAACCAGTGAATGCCAGTAGATGAAGTAATTGGTGAAGGTCCCCAAACATCCGAATGCACCAAACCAAAAGGAGTGTTGCACCTACTAAGACTGATTGGATAGGAGACTCTATGACTCTTAGCCAAAATACATGTCTCACACTTCATGTTGGCAACATTTACGTTTGAGAATAAATTAGGAAACAAGTGCTTCATGTATCCAAAGGATGGATGCCCCAATTGTTGATGCCATATCCGGATCTCTTGATCTTTAGTATTATGAGAGCTCCTCATTTGATTTGCTTTACCCTGACTGAAGTCATCCATGTAGTATAAACCCCCTCTCCTAGTACCACAACCAATTATCTCCTTGGTGAGAATATCCTGAAGAAGACAAAAAGTTGGATACATAAGTACTACACATTTGAGATCGGTTGTTATTTGGCTCACAGATAGTAGCTTATTTGATAAAGAGGGAATTAGCAAAGTATCAGGTAAAGAAAGAGATGAAGATAACACTACTGTGCCAGCCCCTGTAACTGGATATTGAACACCATTTGCATTGACAATCATTGATCGCCTAGGATGCGCAACAGATGAAAAATCATTTGAATCATACGTCATATGATCAGTTGCTCCTGAGTCGATAATCCAGTCACTACTACTTTGAGGGAAACCACAATTACCTTGATGCTGGTATGTTGTTGAAGTACTGGATGAAGAACTAGAAGAAGGCAACTGTGCAATGTTGAGAGCTGTGGCTAGTGGCATTGAATCTGTGGTTGTTGTACCTACTTTTCCATTTTTATCAATATTCATTAGATTATCTTGCCAATTTTGTACTTTCCTTTCTTTCCACCAAGATGGATACCCATGCAATTTGAAACAAGTGTTGCGAGTGTGTCTTTTATTCCCGCAATAAGTACAACTATTTCCTTCAGTTTGCATCTTAGTTTGAGGTAGTAGAACCAACCCACCTTTTTCTCCTTTAGAGTCCTTGACAGAACCAATTATAGTGTCTCCCCCTGTCAGCATTACTGACTGTCTGCTATCCTCACGTCGAACATATGCATACGCCTCTTCTACAGTTGGAAATGGCTTCATTCGTAGCACATCGCTTCGAATTTTGTCAAATCGGTCATCTAACCCATCCAGAAAAACATACACCCTCTCTTCTTGAATGAGTGAGTTATATTTCCCAATGTCAGTAGCACACTCCATTGGGTTTGGCCGGCGGAAGTCAATCTCTCTCCACAAACATTGAAGATCATTGTAATACTTCTCAATTGGACCTCCAGCTTGTCTCATTCTACTCACTCTCCTCCGTAGATCATACAATTGAGATGAATCTGCCCCATCAAAGTATGTCGTAGCAATAGCATCCCATACTGTTTTTGCTGTAGGAAAGCGAATGAAGTTGGCAATCAAAGAAGGATTCATGTTGTTTATCAACCATCCTTTCACAATTGAATCTTCAGTTCGCCATCGTCGATAAGTTGGATCTGTCACTGAAGGTTGAGAAATATCACCATTGATGTATCCCAACTTATCTTTACCAGAAATATACATTTCAACAACTTGAGACCATAAGGCACAGTTGGTGTCATCCAACTTGATGCCAATCTGAGCCATGGAGGAGTCATTGGTTGGCGTAGGATTCTGGCATCTGCTCAAGATCTCTGTCATTCTCACGGCCAGGTCTTCAAGAATAGAGCTAGTTTGCTCTTTTCCTCCTTGAATAATCTCAGATGATTCTGCCATGATTAGAATTCAGGATGAATGAAATTTACACTTGAACACAAATAGTACCTTAGGTCTTTCTTCCAAATCCAAAGCAAATCAAGATTCTGATTGCTACAGTACACAGATCCAGAAAAACAGATCTAATCTTCATCAAGTAAAGATCTTTATACCCACATCTTTACTTGTTGCATAGATCTGTAAAAGATGAAGTGATTTCACAAGAAATGCAAGATCTAGGAAAATCTGGTTGGACTGATCCCTAGATCTGGAAAAATAGAAATCTTGGAGCAGCGATGTTGGCGTAGGTGCAGAGAAAGGTTCTTTGTTGTCGCCTTGGGCTCTGATACCATGTTAACAAGGAACAAGATGAATTGATGTGGAGATCAGGAGAGGAGTTTTAAGAAAGGGAAGAAGCTTTTCTTCAGAAAAAACTGGGGAAGCATGATCCTTCTCCACAGATCCTTTCTTACTCACTTTTTGTCATATACAATGATGAGACTATGTACATATAAAAAAGTTTAAACAAACATCTTAGCTACTAATTACATTTAATTACTGTTTCTTAAACAACTCGCTCCAACACTTTCTAGCTTCATCATCATCTTCTTCTTCTTTTTAAATAGTTTTTAAATTTGTAAGTATTCATAAATATTGATTATATATATATATATATATATATATATGCACAATGCATTAATTTACAATGTCTATAGTGGCAAATTTTTTTGCCACTATAGGATACTAAACAAACTTATAGGATTTATAGCATCAGAAATTTTCCACCACTGTAAAATTTTATAGCGGCAAAATTTTCCATCGCTGATCATTGTGTAGCTCCAATTTTAACATATGTAATAGTTGCAAAATTGTACATTTGTCGAAAAAAAAGATATAGGATTTAGTGGCTAATTGGTTATCCGCCGTTGTAAAGGTATTGGGGCTAAAATGGGACTTATAGCGGCTGATTTTTTCACCGCTATAAGCCCTTTTCTTGTAGGCTTTGTTTGGTTCAAAGGGGGAAGGGGGAGGGGAGGAGTAAGGAGGAGAAGAGAATGGAGGGTTCGAAAAGAATTTATATAAAATTGATCATAATAAATTTTTTATACATACTTAAGATTATTTTGTACCAACTTTGTTAATATTAATATTAATGTTAGTAATAATATTATTTGTATAATAATAATATTATTATTATTATAAACTAATACTATAATCACTCATTTTTATATAAATTTTATATTATTATTATTATATACAGTGTTTTTATTAATATTAAATTCACACATTACAAAAACATGAGAGAATAAGTTTATTTTAATAATTAAACATATGATAAAAGAATAAGTTTATTGTCCATTTAATAATATTTATGGGATATAAAAGCATATATATATGGAGGGGTGATAGTTAATTAGTGAATTTTTTAAAGGCATATTTTTCCAAATAAAAACTTAAAAATTCAAATTTTGTTAGTATTAATAAAAAGTAAATATTTGAATATTAAAAATTATTTTCAATATTATTAATAGAATTAATATTTTACATTAATTATCAAATAAATTTAATAAAAATTAAATATAATTTTTTATTTTCAAGCTTAAGGTGAAAATGAAATTTGAAAATTTAAAAACTAAAATGCTCCTGCTCAACTGTATTAAGCCCATTGTAAAAAATAAGTGTGAGATATTTACATGATATGGAGTGATGTAATAGTGGTAACAGATCTTCTAGGTGCAGGCTTGCTACCCAAATCCCATATTATAGGGTAAAAGCGTGCTAGTTGGATGATCAATTTCTAACTGGTCGCTTTCATAATTTTTTTTTAAAATTAAAAAAAATTATAAAAAAAAATTCAACTGCTATTTTCATTTCATATTAACTGTGACATTTAGCTTTGCAAAAATATTAAGATGGTCATTAAAACTTCTAAATTTTTATGAAAACTTTTATCACAACACATTTTAGTTTTTTTAAAGTTATTTACTTTTATTAATGCACATACTACTCTCTAAACAAAATAATAAAATTAAAAAATAATTAATATCATATAACTATGAAAAGTGGTAAATAAATTTTTTTTTTAAATTTCAAATATGACAATTAAGAAATTGGGTCTAAACAAAAAAAAAAAGTACAAATAAAAAAATAATTAATTTTGGTTAATGGGCCAAGCAAAGTGGCCATATACGTTGGCAAAGCACCTTACAACCCACAACACGCGGTCCAGAGAGCTCCACGCAACGTCACACGTGATCAAAACCGTTAAAACCCAATCAAACGGCTCACAACGATCCCTAAGCCCATAATAGCCGCATTTTTTCAAACACCTCTCGAGCGCCATCGACGTCCCCGCTCGCCTTTCACTTTCCCCAATTCCCCATTCTCGTCTTGGTTTCTCTTCCTAGATCTACGTCTCATGGATCTCATCTCCCCTTCGATCAGTTCTTGCTCGAAGGAGCACCAGAAGATCTATCAGCAGTGGTTTTCCTTTGCAGATTCAGGTCTTTTTCGTCTCTTTTCTCAGTGATTTGTTGTTTTTATTGTGTTTCTTTTGGGTTTTTGTGTGGGTTATTGTGAATTTAGGGTTTTTGTTTTGATTTGTTTTGGTGTTGAAGATGGTGATGGGCGGATCACGGGGAATGATGCTCTCAAGTTCTTTGCCATGTCGAAGCTTTCGCGGCCTGAGTTGAAGCAGGTTTTTTTTTTTTCAATTGATTGTTTTCTTTATACTGTGTTCTTGCTGTCTTCTTATTTTTTGTTGTTCTTCTGAGATTTTTGATTGAATTGTTGGTATTAGGGTTTGGTTTTTTTTTCCTTGTTTTCGTATTAAGGTCTTGATTTATCAGCATAGGTTCAAATTATTTTGTTTTGTGGATTTTTTATATTAGATTTCTTGTTTAGCATGGATTGGCTTTTGGAATCCTCTTTCAGCGACCATTTTTAGGATGCTGCTTAATGGTTTAAGCTATCTATATGTCAAAGAAATGTTATATGACTGTTTGCATGTTGTTTATTACATAGCATGGCTGCTGATTTGCTCTGATAGATTAACAAGTTCATTCTGAAGGGCAGCATTGCAATTTTTCATTTGAATGATTTTAATTGAATGAATAGGTTTTCTTATTTTCTTATCTATTGTTTATTATTTATTATTTATTTATTTTTAACTCCTGTGAAAGGAGTTAAATGGGGTTCTAGATTGAAACTATTGTTGACTAGATTTATTGACAATGAGCTAGTGACACTGACGCTTAAAAGAAGTAATATATTTATCATGGAGCATCAGGGCTGAGATGCTATTATTAACATTTGTTAGCATCTTATGTGATGGTGTTGTCCTCATTTAATGATTGTTTACTGCTAAACTAATTTTCTATTATAAGAAAAAGACTGTCCTTGATGGAATTGTTTTCAACTTTAAAGTGGATCACAATGATGAAAGATCATTTCTTATATTTCAATAGTGAAGCAAGAAGATAGCCTGATAGTACACTCTTAAGTTCTCACAGTTGAAATTTGAGGAAGTAAAGTAAGTTACAAAATAGAGTAGATGCTTGTGAAAATTTCGAAGAATGTAGGTAGATCATTGTTTTTTAAACCCAAAAAAAGGAAAATTGCTATGAATGGAAGCTTCATACATTACAAAATAATTTCTTAAGTTCATGGTGTTGTAGTTCCTGTTGCTAATAAATGATTCTCCTTTTGCTTTGTTGTCAACTCAATATCTGTACTGATGCTCTGCAGTCTTTGGTAATCATTTCATCTATGCTTGCAATAGTCCTTCACCCTTCAGGAATTTGTAGAAACTAGTCTTTATGTTCAAGATTGATCATGTGTCTTACATGTCCCATTTATACCTACATGCAAATGCAATATGTTCCTTTGCCGAAGCAATAGTTTCCGAGTAAAAGCAGAGCATTTCTTTGTGCTGGGTCTACATCTCTTAACATATCAGCTACCGGAGATTTAGCTGTCTTGTCAGGAAATGCAACTTTTGGTCACAACCAAACTTTGAAAAGAAACTCAAATGCTTTCAGTCCACATAGAGAAATTTTGTTTTCTAGGACGTGCATCTCTTGCAAGCCTTGATTTTGTTTATATAGGCTCTCCAATGTATGAAATGCTGTTCTAAACCTGATCATTGGGTATAGAAACATATGGTTGTTACCGTAGTACTCCATTGGTTCAAAACACAACAATAAACACAATTGTCTTTAGAATTTTTTTCCTCCGCATTTTTTAGATTGTTTGACAATCATTTGCTGAATATGTTAGTGTTCCATATGAGGAACAATAGGGGTTGATTCTTGGTTGAAGCTGATATTTTCTTACCCTTTTTGTTCATCTAACATTTGTTAGCCCTTAACTTCTTTTCTTGCTTGTATATTTATTTCTACACAACAATGAATGGTACATTTATAGTCTTCCAGAGTTTTATATGATTGATAAACCTGCATCTTGATAGTTACCTTCTAATTTCTTGTGAAGATTTGGGGTATTTCTGACTCTAAGCGTCAAGGTTTTCTTGGCTTGCAAGAATTCATCACTTCAATGCAGGTTTTGTTCTCTTTCTTTCTTTCTTTCTTTTTTTCTTTTTTCTTTTTTAAACTTATTTCAAATTTGTTTTATGTCTATCCTTTCAAACTAACCAGAAAGAACTTTGGCCTTCCTCAATGCTTCCTTGTTTCTATGACAGCTTGTTGCCCTGGCACAAGCAGGAAATGAGATTACAAAGGACACCCTTAGCAGTGCAGGTGAGCTGTAAACAAAGAACAAACATCAGACAGAATGGACAGTTTTAGTATCATAATCAAGTCTTACTTTACTTTCAAAACATTTTGATCTTGTTTTGTATACTGATTAAAATATATTTCTGAAACAGATTTGGCGAGCTTAAACCCACCTGATATGGAAGGTTTGGATACACTACTAGCTGTATGTTTACTTCATTTTCCACTCATTATTGGCAATATCCTTCCCTTGTATCAATTTAAGATCTCTAACTTTTTGCTACTCTTTGCTGTAGAAAATGAAAACTAAGCCTTCACCCAAGAAAAGTGATCCTGATCTAGATGGTATGAATCTTTTAGGTAATGCATAACTTGTGTTGTCAAGTGCAATTGTTCACTTAATCTCTTGCCAATACTGCAGGAACTTCTCAGCCCCAACGACCATCAGCTAATTGGTTTTCCTCAAAATCTACAAAAAAGGTATTTCCTTTAAAAGGTTCACTTTTTCCGCTCTCTTTTAGGTGATTTCCTTTAGTTGCAAATCCCGTTTAATCTATACTAATGCTATTGGAGCTTTTATAAGTTTTTTTCCTTGAATCTGTTGACTAAAGAAGTGTTGAATAACGTGGGAGTTTATTTTTAAGCTTCATACTCCTTTGGTTTGCCGCAATTATTTGATTTAGAGGTTGTGAAATTACAGGGATGAGTTATTTGGTGTAAAGATATGCTTTACATGCTTTTGCATATTTATGATTTAATATGCTTGCTTTCAAGTTTTCCTCCTAATACCTGTTATTGATTGCTATATGTCTTTGCCAGTTAGCTGATTTACCTTCATTATCACTTAACTAGTTGGTTTATAATGTTACTTTAATTTCCTCTACTATATTTGTTAAAAGTTGATATTTTGTAACATGACATACAGTTATTGATTCTCTTAAGTTAACCTTATCATTTTGGTATTCAAAAAAGTATATGAAGTATGTATACTGTAGTCTGTAGGCATGAATCCTGCTTGTGTCCTTAAATGCTGAGCCCAAACTTGTCTTACGCTGGAACTTTATATGTTTCTTGTCTTGCATGAGATGCTGGTGTTGTTTTGATTATGATGCTGTTTCATGCTTTGGTGCAGATACCCTTGAGTTCTGTTACATCAATTATTGATGGGTTGAAGAGATTGTACATTGAAAAACTGAAACCTTTGGAAGTTACTTATCGCTTCAATGATTTTGTCTCTCCATCGTTGGTGAGTTGAGATCATATGTTCCTATAATTGGTCCTGCCTTGTTAGTAAATCATACATCCAATTACAAGGTCTTCTGGAGATAATGGCTTATCATTTCATCTCCTTATTTATTTATTTATTCTGGTAGACAAATAGCGATTTTGATGCTAAGCCCATGGTTATGCTTTTGGGTCAATATTCTACTGGGAAGACAACATTTATTAAACATCTGCTGCAATCAGGCTATCCAGGTTGGTTAAGTTATTCAGTGTACTTTATTTGCTTATATGTTTTTCTTCAATCTACATAAAAAAAAAGTTTAATATGTACTTGCTGTATTTCTATGTGTAGGTGCTCATATTGGACCAGAGCCTACAACAGATAGGTTTGTTGTTGTTATGGTATGTCAATCCTCCTAGCCATGCACAACTGAATTTACGATAGTCTGGTCATTGGGCAATGTCTAATTTTTGTTTAGTACGGTTTGAAGTTTCCTCCAAATGCTTTTTTGTGCCATTTTTTTTTTTCACTTTTGCTCATTGTCTGACAGTGAATTTGTAGAAGTTTTTATGAAATTAGTCCTGTGATAATCATAAAACTATATAAAGAGCCAATATATGCAAGGAATAATAGAGAAATTTTACTCCAAGCGCTCAATTTTGTCTTTTGTGGTGAAATAGTTGATGGATACATTGAATGTGGTTCAGCAATAGAATTGCTTTTTGCAAGTTAAAACTTAATCATGAGCTCACACATTATGCTTGTATTTCCGTTGAAAAAATATAAAATATCGTTACCACCCTTTGGGAAATATTGTTTTCTATGGGAACATATTCCTTTAAATTCTGTGTTACCTAAGTGTCATAGACCCACATCACTCATGTTGCCTCTTTTTTAACTGCTACTATGTTCTGCATAGGATAAGTTTTGACTGAGCTTTCATTTTTGTCTAGGTAAATTTCTAAGGCCTTGTTTAGTTGGAGTTTGGGATAATGAAGTTGGTTGATTGAATATATATTGGAAGAAAAAAATTTATATGAAGTTACTCTTGGATTGCATGATGATCTTGGCTGTGATGCACACATCAAAATATCTAGGGTGCTGTATTCGTTTACATTGCATCTTTATTTTCTTGGCTGCGGCTGGGATAATGGAGTTAAGGTTTGGTTATTTGAATTTGTTTTGGAGAAAAAAAAATTATTTGAAGTTACTATCAGATTGCATGATGATCTTGGCTGCAGCGCACACATTTTTAATCATGCTAAATACCAGCATTTTGTTTGATGTCTTCATTGTCTTTGCCTTTCCTTCTTCCTCCTTTGTGAGTTATGATCATTGGTTTAGTATAATGGCTCCAGCATAAATAGAAGTGTCACCTAAACTCATCAATGCCACTTCTGACAAAGGAGTTGGTTTGTGAGGATCACGACCAACATCTTTTGCTAACGTGGTTTCATTTTCTTCTGCAGTCTGGTCCTGATGAAAGAAGCATTCCTGGAAACACCATTGCGGTGCAAGCAGACATGCCTTACAGTGGACTAACAACATTTGGAACTGCCTTTTTATCAAAATTTCAATGTTCTCAGATGCCACATCCAGTATGCTTACATTTTTTTGCTTTTATGAGAAAGTTTATGCACAATAATTTGATTTAGCTTTTGAAGCTAATTTCTATTTATTTTTTGAAGCTTCTAGAACATATTACATTTGTTGATACCCCGGGAGTTTTGTCTGGAGAAAAACAACGAACACAACGCAGCTATGATTTTACTGGTGTCACCTCATGGTTTGCTGCGAAGTGTGATCTTATTCTTCTTTTGTTTGATCCTCATAAACTTGACATCAGTGATGAGTTCAAACGTGTTATTGGATCTCTTCGTGGCCATGATGATAAAATCCGTGTTGTTCTTAATAAGGCAGACCAAGTTGACACTCAGCAGGTAGAATGAAGCAGCAATCATGTTTATCTGCTGTCCATCATTATTAGATCACTTTTCATATATCTTGTTTCATCATTGGCATTTTCCTCATGTAATAGTCTTTAGCTGTCTCGCATTTTTCTTCTAATTATTGCAAACTAAATTGTTTTTGCTATAATGTTACAGCTAATGAGAGTATATGGAGCATTAATGTGGTCACTGGGGAAGGTTCTAAACACCCCTGAAGTTATGCGTGTTTATATTGGGTCAGTATATTCACTTTCAATCATTTCTATTGAATTCTATGTCCAGAAAAACTATATTCAAGGCATGCAGCTTGCATTCTGTGGTTTATTTTTTTCCTCGTCACAGACTCCCTTGCTGTTAGTTTTATTTTAGAATTTCATAAATGGTTTAGTTCTCTGTGCTTTGTGATCAATGGTAATGTGAAGTTTTTGAACTATTCTCTGCAGCTCATTTAATGACAAACCAGTAAATGAAGCAGCCATTGGTCCAATCGGGAAAGAGTTATTTGAAAGAGAACAAGATGACCTTCTTTCTGATTTGAAAGATATTCCTAAGAAGGCTTGTGATCGCAGGGTAAGTTCATTTTTGACTTTTGATAAAAGTTTTTTCAAGCTATTGAACTGATTCTTTTTTGATTTTGTATTTGAGTTGGTAAATGTTACTCCCTAAAGAAGTCTCCTAAATACCCTTTTGCTGTCATTCCTCAGAAATGCAGCGAAATTTCCTGTTAATTTGTTTAGTTATGGTTTAAATACATTATTGAAGTTGATGTAGATTTATAATCGTCTATAAACACTAGTGGCTAACCTTAATCCTAGCAAAGATTGATTACATTTGCATTAATGCTATCATAGAATTTGCAAGATAGCATAAAGCATAATCCTGTTTTCTGAGTGGAGCTGTTCTTACAGATACTATCTGTTTATAACTTCTATTTCTGTATTTGCAGATAAATGAATTTGTCAAGCGAGCAAGAGCAGCCAAGATTCATGCCTACATAATCAGCCACTTAAGAAAGGAGATGCCTGCAATGATGGGTAAGGCTAAAGCTCAACAACGCCTAATAGATAATCTGGAGGATGAGTTTGCCAAGGTATAAACTCTTTCCTTATTCTAATCTCACATTTTAGCAAATTTTGAGGCTTATCTCAGTGAATAATTTAAAATTATGATCATATGCATTCTAGCAATTTGTTAGAGCATTTTTTCCCTGCAATATTCTGAACCATGAGTGTAGATAACATATATGATAGCTGGATGTAGAACTTACCCTTTCCACTTTTTAGCAATGTTTGCAATCACATTAAACTCTGTTTAAACTTTTCTATTTCATCTATTCAACTTTAAATCTATGTGTCACGTCATTTTTTGCCTGATCATCCTTCTGAATAATTGCCTGAAGAGTTATCAATCACTTTTAGTCAATCCTGTCTAATGTTTACCAACCCTAGGTTGTGTTGATATGTATCTGCCATAACAATGCACATTTAATCCTACTTGTACTGTACCAATGCTTGTTTATAACACAGAATTTGGAATTTTCTTTTTCCCCCTAGTTTCTTAGTTTGTAATACTCCCTTACAATTTGTACTGGAGATTCATTAGCCTGCAAAGACCAAAGTACCTTACTATCCTACAAAACAAAGCCGCTGAATACTGAATATTGCTCCAATCCTACAATGCTTGGAAATTTATTAGACCTTCCCGTCAAACTCTAGTGTTCAGGACTTTATTTCATATCTAATGGCACATAGTTTCTTGCATGCAGAGTCTGACAAATTATTTTCTCTACAGGTACAAAGAGAGTTTCATCTACCAGCAGGGGATTTCCCCAACACTGAGCACTTTAGAGAGGTGCTAAGCGGCTATAGCATCGACAAATTTGAGAAGCTGAAGCCAAAGATGATACAGGCTGTCGATGACATGCTCGGGTACGACATTCCCGAGCTCTTGAGGAACTTCCGTAATCCCTATGAATGATCCATGCAACAGAAATCTATATTCAGCTTTGTGAAGAAATCTTTGGAAGACGAGTTCTACATGGATTTCCTTCTGCAGCAGGACACATGTAAATTGCAGGTCTCTTCACATTATTCTGTGACAATTCATTGCATTGTTAGTGTCAGGTTTAAGTTTCATAAAATCATCAGTCTATCTTTACAATGAGAATGTAAAACTGCAGAGAAATTTTATGTGGAAACTGCATTTTTAGCAACTGAGGGACTGTAATATATATATATATTAAATAAACATTTATATATCTAATATGAAAGCAATGTGATTTGTGTCGGCTTATATATAATTAATTACTCTTATTCGCTGTTGAGTTCCTAATCTATGGTTGCTCATATGCTGCATTTTTGAGGTTTGCTTGAGCTTTCTAAGTGCATGTAAGTTCATCGGAAGTACATAAGCATTGAATAACTCAAAGGTTCATTAATACTGCTAATCTATAGATTAACGTCTTATTAGAGCAACTAAACCAGCAAAACAAATAAAGCAAAGATTAAAATATTTGAAGAAATTCATGTGTAAAAGAGCACGGCAGGAATTTTTAGTGTCAAATATCTGCAAGATACCAATTTTTTTTTTTTAATTTCTAATTTGCAACTCTATACAATACTAATATATATGAACAAAAGTAATTTGATGTAATCAAGAATATCAAGAGAATAATTGGATTTTTAGTTCCTAATTTGTTCTGCAATTAATCAAATTCCAATTAATAATTATCCTAAGCATTCAAAGACATGAGACTTAACGGATTGGAATCTATTCTTGAAAAATACATGCATTTCAAGCTTCTTAAATGTAATTATTAATGAGCCAATGCAGAGAGAAGGTAGCTTTGGACATCCTCATGAAATCACTTATCAAGTTAATGCAAAATTCCTGCTGAAGTTTTATAAATTCATAAGAAATGAGAAATCAAATTTAAAACTATTAACTAATCAAACATGATCCAAATGTAAACCGTATTCATGGCCAATAACTTACTTTCACACAAGCAATACAACAACTGCTTTTATTTTTATCCATCAAAGATTCATAAGGGAATATAATGCAAATACCAATCTTATGAATAAGAGATGCTAAATGAAATGGCGTAAGTTTTTTGAGTGGGTATCGTAATATAGTTATTTTTTATTTTGAGTATCAAATTTCAATTTGTATTATTTTAGTCATCTATCTTTAATTTGTGTTCACTGAGAGAGTACCGAGGGGGTTCCTTGGAGAATTTAATGATATATATATTAGATTTGTCATTTCAATACTAGTTTGCAAGTTATCTGCATATGTGGATATGTCACATCATCAAAAGAGCCACATAGCTAGACTTATTGATCAATTCATCAAGCCGATGTGGTATGTGCCGTGTCAATTAGAGCGGCCAGGTGGCCCTCTTCAATGATGTGTCATATTCGTGTATGTAGATGAGGGGTGAACTGGTGTTAACATGGCAAATCCGGTGTACATGTCATTAAATTCTCAACGAAATCCTCTCTAAACTCTACTAGTGAACAAAATCTAAAATTAAATTGCCAAAATGATACAAATTGAATTTCAATGCTTAAAATGAAAAAATCACTGTATTACGATATTCACTCAAGATATTTACCCAAATAAAGTGCAAAACTCAACTAACATTTTTAAATATCAAAAGTGTAAACAATGCCATAATTCTAATTCAACAATACATTGAACAAGTCTCAACAACATAATCATTCGTTGATAGTGGGTCGCAGGGATGGTGAGCTCAACCCCATATTCTGATTGGTTTGTGCCAACAAAACACTAAGGAAGCAATGAATGGTTTTGTTTATTGAGAACCTATTTAAGGAATTATCAAGGCAAGACAAAAACACGAGATGCACTAATTACGACAATTTATTGATCTTCTAAAAATTTATTAACTTTATTAATAGGCACATACGACAATGAAAGTACACCACATGCATGCCTAGAAAATTTGCAAAACCATACCAAGTCCTACCATGCAACTTTGAAAGGGCGAAATACGACTTTTCTCACAAGTGACTCATATAAAATCCGTTTAAAACAGTATATAGTACTTATGCCCGAGAATATTTGATGAACAATAGTGTTATGGTATTGTGACACAAGATTTTGACTCTACACCTACCCATCCACTGTCAATGTGACAATCCACTGTCTTATGTAATAGTTGTCATGAATAGATATTTTGTTATTATAAAAAATTATCAAGATTTTAAAAATTAATAAAAAAAATTCAAAAAATACGGGGTGACAAGTTGGAAAAAAAAAAGGGAAATATATATATATATAGAGAGAGAGAGAGAGAGGGATTTATCAGGAAATTTGTAAACTTATAGGGACCAATAGGTAATATTCTCTTCAAAAAGGCCAATAACACACTCGGGTTTAGAGAGCAAGAGGAAGAGAACAATGGCGAGGAGGCTCGAAGGGAAGGTAGCGATCGTGACGGCGTCCACGCAAGGCATTGGCTTCTCCATCGCCGAGCGGTTCGGCCTCGAAGGAGCCTCCGTCATCGTCTCCTCTCGGAAGAAGGTTTGCTGCAATCTCTGAGCGCACACAGCGTGAGTTTTCATGCTGAGTTGTTTGATCTGTTGTATTTGCAGAGAAACGTGGATGAGGCTGTTGAGAAGCTCAAGAAGAAAGGGATTGAGGCCACGGGAATTGTTTGCCATGTTTCCAATCCTCAGCAGAGGAAGGAGCTCATTGATAAGACCATTCAGGTTTGTTTGTTTTCATTGACTTTTATGGAAAAAGAGAATTGCTACAGTAATATGAAATTCCTTTTTTCTTTTTTTCTGATGTTCTGGAATGAGAGCTAGCGCAATTTTTCATTGAATGATGATAAATATAATTTATTGAAATTATTGGAGAGGATGTGTTTTATTAAAAGGTTGCAGGAATTTGTGTTTCATGTGAAAATAATAATTTTTGTTGCAATTAAAGATGATAATGAATCTTATGGCTACATTATAAATGAATTGAGTTGTTCATAGATAAGAGCATTTAGGCTTTGTATTTTCATTGAGTTCTGTTGACAAAGAGAATCTAAAGTGTTTTGTTTGTTTGTTTTTATTTATTTTTTTTTTTTTCTGAAATTTCTCATGTTGTATTAAATTCCATGTTAGCTATGTAGAAAGGGATCAAAATAATGGAGAAAGGAATTTTGAAGAATAATGGATATGTTTTTATGTTTAATAAGTTGCCTAATTGATAAGCAAATCATATCAAATAACAGTTCATTTTATAGAGCCGAAATCTGTGTGTTTAATTGCTGAATTTTAGCTGCATGCAAGCTGCTGATTGATTCTAACATGATCTCTTTGATTGGTTGTTGAATCAAGATGCTGATTGATTGATGCTTATTTGTTCCAACACCAGTGGGTAAGTTGTCATATACGGAAGGGTCACCCATATATAATTGACTGTAAAGATTGGGGATGCTGTTCAGGATGTGAGTTAACACAAGATTGGAGAATTTGTACGTGATTTGAAGATTTAAATATTGTTGAAAAAATAGCCTTTGATTGTAGAACAAGATAGCTTGAAAATTTGTCAAAGGACATTATGGATGCATCATAATTCATAAATGAGGTGGTTGGCTCTTTCTCTGGTGAATATGTGAGGGTGATCGTTGAGGCATTTGAAGTACCAGCTAGTATAAAACTCAAGTGCTCTGCTGGTTCAGGGACTATTCCTGCCTTATGAAAGCCCTCCAATCACATGAGATGATGACAGTAGCACTCTTTTCATCTTAATTTAACCAATAGAATATACTCTTTTTCTTTTTGACTTAACAATCTTTAGAACCCTATTCAGGTATGATTGTTTTCTAAGATATTTGCTCCAATTTCTTCACTGGATAAAAGAATAAGCGCCAAGCAGACTAGGCACCTAAAATTTTCTAAGGGAGAAATTTCCCTAGAACTTCTTATACCTCAAGACTCAAAGTCTTGTTTTTCTGTTTACGTTTAAGTTTATAATGTTCTTGCTGGATCCTTTATTTGAAATAAATGGTGGATATTATGAAAGATGAATTAATTAACACAAGCTTGGAGAATTTGTACTTCATTTGAAGACTAAATATTGTTGAAAGAATAACCTCTGATTACTGAACAAGATAGTTGAAATAAGTGTCAGAGGACAATAAGCATCATAAATGAGGTGGTTGGCTCTTCCCCTGGTGAATACAAGAGGGTGATAGTTGAGGTATTTAGAGTACCAGCTAGTTATAAACTACGGTGCTCTGCAGTTTCAGGGACTATTCCTGCCTTCTGACAGACCTCCAATCATATGAGATGACGACATTAGCACTCTTTTCATCTTAGTTTAATTAACAGAATATACTCTTTTTCTTTTTGACTTAAAAAAATTTAGGAACCTATTCGAATATGATTATTTTCTAAGGGTATTTGCTCTAATTTCTTCGTTGAATAAAGAAAAGTGCTAATCAGTCTAGGCACCTGAAATTTTCAGAGTGAGAAAAATTTCCCCATACCTACTTAGACCTCAAGCCTCAAAATTTTATTTCTATGTGTATGCTTAACTTCATAATGTCCTGATTGGCTCTTTTAGTTAAATTAAATGTTGGATTTTATGTGTATGCTTAACATTATAATGTCCTTACTGGCACTTTTAGTTGAAATAAATGGTGGATTTTATGAAAGATAAATAAATTGTCTTTGAAGTTTAATTGGTGCTTATGCATCATCTATGTTATCTGTTGTCAGGAAGGTCAACTTCATTCTTAAATAGAAAATGTAATCCTTTTGCGAACATGATGGTTTCTAGTTGCACATTTTGCTTTTATTATCAAGTAATGATCATCTTTCACGAATTTTGGATTGTTTATTTATTTATTTATTTTTATTTCTCAGGATTACACTTGCATAAGGATCAAATATCATAGTAATGTGTAACATGTTCAAGTTAATGGATGGTCCCAAATGTTAAATCATAGCTCAGCTTATTAATAAAATGTAGACATGATCTATTCAACTACTTCTTAAGGGCATTCAAGATTGACATTGCCAATTATTTTTGTTTTGAGCTTGCTTAAAGTGGCAGTCGCCGCAGTCCATCATCTGGTAATTGAATCTGTTCCTTGAAGAGGTTGATAGAGAAGGAAATACCTATTTGCAAGGCCATGATCTTAAAAACCATGCAGCTGACTAAATGTTATGCAGAAAGAAAGTTAATCCTAAGCAATGCTACTCTACAGTAATCTTTGGTGAAGGATGATGTAATCCTATGTCAATCAATCTATCTAGCTTTGTTGATTTGTATTTGCATAAGATATACTAATTATAAATGTGGCTTCACTGCAGATATATGGGCACATAGATATTTTTGTGTCAAACGCGGCAGTTAATCCAACAGTGGATAGCATTTTGGATTCCCAAGAGCAGATTCTTGATAAACTCTGGGAAGTTAATGTTAAAGCAGCTATTCTTCTTCTGCAGGTATTGATTAATGTCTAATTTCAGCCATTTAATTGCTGGGATTTGTAGATACATCTTATTGTTAGGGCTTTTTTTCAACTCTAGCTTGTTTTATTTAGGCTGCTGCTCCCCACTTGAAAAAGGGATCATCTGTTATTCTAATATCTTCAATTGGAGGTTATTTTCCACATGCAAAATTGGCCATGTATGGTGTCACAAAGACAGCTCTTCTTGGGCTTACGAAGGTACTTTATCTAGCAATTTATTTACCATCCTGAACTGTTAGTTGTAGCACAAGAGTATATGGAAATGCTTTGTGAGTTTCTGTCCATGGCACCCTCAAAAGATATTGTTTCTTCAGACCTATCATGGACTTTGTATTCTCTGACTTCAAATCATGGCCTTTGTCCTCACCATCCTGGGGTTCTCATGAGCAGGATGAAACCCAAATATGAACCATAGGTGTCTAGAAGTTAGGATATATGGTTGAGGGGCATCAAATACATTGTAAGTTTATAAAGATGAATAGGAACCATCCTCTGCCTTCCTCCCCCTAAAGAGAAGATCCTTCTCCTGCAGGATCTTTGTTAACTTTTCTCCGAGGAGTTGTTGATTTTTTCTTCAACAAGATGGCTAACCAATTTTGTTGAGGATGGATGGATAAAAAATAAGGAAACTTTAGTTTCTTCCTCATTTAGCCAAATGAAGTATTTGCCCTCCATGGATGTCAACAAAAATTGGATTGCAGATTATGTCATTCAGATTTGATTTCACATGCTGTGTCCATCACCACTGACAATAATATATATATTGTTATCTTGTAAATTGTTGTTTTCGATTATGTAGTGGGTACAAGTAAGTTTGTGCCTTGAGATAGAAAATTTGTTAAAATTAGCGCCTTTCTAATAGCTACTTAGTGAAAAAGTTTTCAATAATTTAGTGAAGAAAGTGTAGTAAAATAGCTTCAAGCATTTAGATTACTTAACCATGAAGTCATAACCTCTATATATAGAGCTATTGAGGCAATATTCTAACAATCAATATCATCAACCATCAATCTAACCCTCTCCTTGCTATCAGTTTATTCCAATTTTGTCCCATTTTAATATTTGCCAGACTTCCGAAAACTAAAATTCCAGATTGTATATTGATTGTTACAATACTGAACCTCATTAATGCTATGTATGGAGGTTAAAATTTAATGTTTAGGTATTTTAAAAGCCTTCTTAAGTAATGCACTTTCTTCTTCGTAAGTTTCAAAACTTCATGGCGAAATTTTCAAAACTTCTTCAAGGATTAACACTTAGAGGGGTGTTAATTTTAGCAGTCCTTTTCTTGATTTTACTGAGACTGCAGTCTGGAGTTCTTCAAATTTTGATGTTTGCAGTGGCTCAGTGAATATTATCAGAATTAGTTCTTCAGTGTTGCTGTACTTCAGCCGTTTCCTGGAATTAGTAACTTCTCTAATTAGTACTACTTAATTCTAATTTTTCAAGTAAGCCTTGTTCTTAATTCAACAATGAAATGCTGAAGAATAATAAGTTGCTGATATGTTCACTAAGGCAATGCAGAGATCAAAATTTGAACTGCCAACTCTGCTATTAGTAATACAGAAAACTGAAGGAGCAATGTTACTCTTTTAATTATCAAGTTTAAAGTGGTGCAGCAATTTGGTGAAGGGAAACTGCAGTACTAATTACCCAATTACTTATTCAATAACCTTATAAATTACTTGATCATGAAATTGTAACCTTACACAGAGCTAGTGAGACTCAATATCTTATGATCAATATCAACTACCAATCAACTCTCATCTTTCCATCTTTTTTTCTATTTTAGTCTCTCTTTTGTCCACTATTTGTGATGACTACCTTAAACTATTCTAAGGGATGCATATTATACTACCTAAGTTTTTCAACTATTACTCATTTTAATTGGATAATTAGGAAGAACTGGTGCGGAAAAGTTGTGATCATTGTGTGAAGTACATCTGAACGACACTGCTATTTTGCCATTTCATTTATGCCCAAAGTTGTGACTTGCGTGTTTGCAGGCCCTTGCAGCTGAGATGAGTCCCGACACCCGTGTTAACTGCATAGCTCCTGGGTTTGTACCAACTCATTTTGCCGATTTCATCACAAGAACCGAAGCAGTTGTAAGTGATTCTATCTATAATCTTGTTTATGAATCAATCAATAGTTTTCAAATGTCACGTATGGACTGTGCTTCTGTATATTCAAGTTCTTATATTAATTGTTGCATTTGATGACAAAGACTTCCAAAACATTGTGATTAAATGCAACAATCTAATCACAACTGAGTCTACATTTAAAAAAAAAACCGACAGTTATGATTACAGATTATCATCATCACACTGATTATGTTGTCGCAGAGGAAATCAATTGAAGAGGAAACTCTACTTAAAAGGCTCGGTACAACTGCAGACATGGCTGCTGCTGCCGCTTTTCTTGCATCTGATGACGCGTCTTACATAACCGGCGAAACAATTGTGGTCTCTGGAGGGATGCCATCCAGACTCTAAGACTTCAAAATTCGACAATTGAGCTTCTCATCAGGTACTCTGGAAAAATGTTGTAAATTATCAGTATGAAGAGATTGTGCCTAGACCTTAATGTGAAGTATTTTAACTACAAAAATGTTTTTACACAAGATGAAATATTATAAGTTGGAGGTTGTTTGGTTACTTGTAAGATTATGTACCTCAAATAAAAGTCTCATCTTTTCTGTCAACCCTTTTTATCACATTGAGGTTATTTGGTTTGTTTTAAGATGACATAGCTGAGTTTCAGGGTTTAGCGTTAGCTGAAGTGCGTTTGCTGATGCATATATATATATATATTTCAACATTAAAATTTATATTTAAACTTAACAATGAAAAGTTTAAAATTAATTACCAGATCTATTTTTAAATTACTCAATTTTGCAAGAGGGATAAAATTTTTTATATATATAGGCCCAGTCATCTACAGACTGATTGAAATTCAACGATTGTGTTATCACACACAGTACTCAGTAAGTGAGGATGAATAGTTCGCATGGTCCTTAGCAACAGTGTAGAGAGTGATAAACACTGTAGCGTGCTTCATGCATTGATAGCCATTGGATCATTGATCCAAACAGTTACTGTGCAATCTGAAACGTCAAACCTTATTTGTGCCTCCTCTCCAAATGCAGTGGAAAAAAAAATGATGAGCACCCTCCTAGCCCCACCATAAGTATTATGGTTTTGGCACTGTTTATGCCCTTGTTTAACTCTCTCTCTCTCTCATCCTCCTTATGTGTTTGTTTCTCCTTCTCTGTCCTCTCCCTTGTTTTTTCTTTTCTATGGACATTCATAGAACGTCCGTGTAGTTTACGTTTTTGCTACACACACGCATATATATGTATGCGTGTACCGAGTGATTTAACTACTTGACTCTCATAGTTGAAGGTTTGACTCCTTCTCAATGTATAGTTGAGGTTTAAGGCTTAAAATAAATGTGGGATGGTTTATCCATATTGTATACACTTCCTCCGTTTTTTTTTTTACTTGTCATGTTTTAGAGCTCTTTTTTTTTTTTTTTATTTACCTATCGCATTAGAAATTTTGTGCAACATTAAATAATTTTTTTTCCCAAATTTACATTTTAATTTAATGTATTTATACAATTTTCAATAAATCACAATTAATTAAATATTAAATCATATACTTCACTCAATGGAGTTTTACATATGGGTAGTTTTGGAAAGTAATGAATTAGATAAAGTTGACAACTAAAATGGTATATATGGATAATATTTTTTATTACTTGTTAAAATTTTTATATATATATATTATGAAAGTGACAAACACTTTCAGTCAAGGAACAAATAGATACATAGGTGCACATGTTATAATAAGTTGCAGAGTTTTGAGGGATAAATCCTTCTGCCATACAACCAACCTTATACATTGTGAGTTGAGAGACTCGAACTCATACCCTACAATCACAAGGTATGGTGGCCCTGATTCTCAAAATTTATATTTTTTAA
Organism: Dioscorea alata; assembly: GCA_020875875.1. Classification (NCBI taxonomy): domain Eukaryota; kingdom Viridiplantae; phylum Streptophyta; class Magnoliopsida; order Dioscoreales; family Dioscoreaceae; genus Dioscorea; species Dioscorea alata. Next base: position 16,136,434 of record CM037019.1, read on the forward strand.
AAAAAATTGTTAAATGTCAAAAACTTGATAAAATAAAATTTTGTTAAATGTCATTCAAATTTTATTTAGTAATTTTATCCTATTTTGGTCCAAGACCAGCCGCCTCACATCATGGATATTATATCCGTGTCATATCGCTCATATACATCTATACATTAAGTTAACATCATTAAATAGTTTATAAGCATCATTATCAAAATTAAAACCATTTTCATCGAACAAATTAATTTTTTTTTCCTCAAAATATCATCTAAAGTTTGACCATAAACTGATATCATCTAAACTTTTTTTATTAGCAATTATTACTTATTCTTGAAAAATATTAATATTATTTAATATTAATTAAATGGTCAATAAAAGTTTCCTCCAACTCATTTTAAAAAGAAATATATAAAAAATTCTCTTTCAGTGTTTTTATTTGGGTTTTGAGGTACAGTAACTTTGGTCCAATCTACAAAATCTATCAATATATATTTAAAAAAAAATACAAAGATATAAGACTCGTTTGATGGAGAGGATAGGATATAAATGAATATGATATTAGGACTGGATAAAAGTAGAAAAATATATATGTATGAGCACCAGATAAACAATTAGATAGTATCTTGTTATCCTATTTTACGTTTAAAGTGAACCAGATAATGATAGGATAGGATATGAATAGTATGTAAATATACAAAATTACCTTTTATTATATATTTTTAAAATAGACTTTTTTTTTTTTGGATTTTTCTTTAAAAATTTATTAGTGTCAATTATATTTTTAAAAAATAAATAACATATAAATAATGTCCACAAATATATTGATTACAACATCACCAACTTTCAAAAATTATAGTTCATACCTTTTTTTTTTAAAGAAAATCATACACAAAATCATCAATATAACAAAATAAATATCAAAATCAATTTGAAAAAAAAAAGACACGATTAAAAAAAAAGATTTCAAATGTCAAAAACCCTACTTAAATAGGGAAATCAGTCGTATCTAGTTGTTGGCAAGCTTCTTGTCCCAAGTATTGGATTTAAAAGATCAAAAATAAGAGATACAATAAAATCCTAGATGAGGGAGAGAAACTAGGGTAAAATTGTGAATTTAATTTTTTATCATATCCTACCTGTTTCTATCCTGACTTCCCATAGGATTCATTATCATGTACTAAGCAGGATAAAGTAGATCAATAGGATTAGCCTACATATCCTATTGGCACACTAAACAAAGGATAGTAGCATAATATAATAGTTTATCATATCCTATCATTCTTATCATGTCCACCAAATGTACCCATAATGTATTTTGAAAAATATAGAAAAAAAAAATATTGAGGTTAAATACAGGGTTAAAATTGACTTTTTCTCCGGTAAAAATAAAAATAAAAATAAAAGTTTAAGCCATTGTCCATAGACAAACGGATCCGGGGTTTTTTTTTCTAGTTTATCCTAACCCGGATCCGATTTAAAATCCGACCCGTTAACGGCCGTCTTCATAGTTATCACCGTCGGCGTGCTCTTCAGTCAATAATTAATACCATCTTTCTCAAGAGTAGCAACGAGCGAAGAAGACGAAATCAAGCAAGATTCATGGCGAGGAGACTTCAAGGGAAAGTGGCGATCGTCACGGCCTCCACTCAAGGCATCGGCTTCGCCATCGCCCAGCGCTTCGGCCTTGAAGGAGCCGCTGTTGTCGTCTCTTCTCGGAAGCAGGTTTGCTGTGATTTTTGTGTGAAAATTGTTTGTGAGTTTTGATGCTGAGTTGTTTGATCTGTTTTGGGTTGTAGAAAAACGTGGATGAGGCTGTTGAGAAGCTCAAGAACCAAGGGATTGAAGTTATGGGGATTGTTTGTCATGTTTCCAATCCTCAGCAGAGGAAGGAACTCATTGATGAGACCGTGAAGGTATGATTTTTTTTTTTTAATAAAAAAAACTTTTTTTTGTTGATTTTTGTGAATAATTTGAAGTGGGAGATGAGTTTGTAAAGAAAAAAAAAACTTTGAAGGCATTGTAGATCATAGATTATGGGATTTGGTGATAAGTGAGTCAAACAAATAAAAATAAAGAGATATATTTCTTTTAATTTTACATTTAGAGTATTGCTTGATGGAAGTAAGCATTAGCCATGTACAGTAGCTCATCTACTTTTGAAGTATGAAATTAGAATTTCAAGCATGCCCCCTCGATTGAAGTATTTTAAGATTGCATTACTTTGTTATTTGTTAATGAGTGCGAGAAGTTTACTGTTTACTCTTGGCAAGTTTTGTGTGAGCATCTCCAAGAAGATAAAACTGACATTATTAATTCTTGTTCCTCGTGCATGGAAGATTATCTAACATTTTAATTAGTAATTTCTGTATGGAATATAGATTTTTTTTAATTGTTTAAGTGTATGAATGAGCGATTTTTTTTAATTGAGCACAGTATGTCTAGTGTCTAGTTTGTAAATCACATTCATAATCTTGGCATGGTTTTAGAAAATTTGACAGTAAGGCTTGGGAAAGTGTAAATGCAATTTGACATATGGATCTCATGCAAAGCTGCTACTTTATGAAAAAGTGGTAAACTTTTCTAATTATAGGTCATAATATCCTTATCTGATATGATGCTGATATAGTTTAATGGGCATGTTAAGAATATTAAAGGGTTGTAGTGTTTTATGAGTTTGATTTTCCTTTGAAGAGGTGGTTGAAGCAGATATTTATGGGTCAGATCATGAAAATCATACCTATGTGGTTGGCTCAGGTTGTGCAGAACAAAATCCATTCATTTCTTTGGCAATGCAAGTTTTTAGTACTTTTTCAAGTTTTACAATAGAAATCAAACAATATAATCTTGATTGATTTATTTATTTTGCACTCAATATATATTGATAATCTAATGTGGTCTCACTGTAGAAATATGGACACATAGATGTTGTTGTGTCCAATGCAGCTGCTAATCCAACAGTAGACAACATTTTGGATACCAAAGAGGAAACTCTTGATAAACTCTGGGAGATAAATGTGAAAGCATCAATCCTGCTTCTGCAGGTAAGTTCTTTGTGTTTAACATTTTGTCACGTCCCTACCTTTTGGAAGTTTCTTCAACCCCTATTTTCTTCTTTTCCTCCTCTTTTTTTTTTTTAAAAAAAAATTCTCTTCAACTCTATCATTTTTGCAGGCTGCTGCACCCTACTTGAGCAAAGGATCATCTGTTATTCTAATATCTTCTATTGGAGGCTATCATCCTCGAGCCACAATGGCCATGTATGGTGTCACCAAGACTGCTCTCTTTGGGCTTACAAAGGTATTTTATGTTGTGTTTTATTCACTTCTTTTAATTGATGACCAAGTAAGGAAATTATATATGGACATTTTTAACTTTTGGATCAGGTGTCATCTGTTTCTTTTTTCATTTATTAATTGTTTCACAGTTGGGCTCATTCTTTTAAATTGGTGGGCAGTAGATGTTATTTTATCTACACTAGCATCATTTTCATCAATAGTATTGAATTGTATTGTCTCCGTTCTGTGGTTGACCTAAATGAATGATAAGGGAATGATGACTTGGATGTAGGGATATAAGCAACCTGAGCTCAATGGGTTGGGCCCAGCTTGAACTTAGCTTGAAATTGAGTAGCTTGATCTTGAAATTTGCTCAAAAAGGTTTTTTTGAGCTTGGCTTGATTTTAATTTTGAATGCTCGTTTGAGACTCAATTTAGCTCAAAGCTAAAGGCTTATTTATAGCTTGGCTTTTGTTCTATATGATAAACAATAGAAATTATATAATATTTCAAAATAATAAAATATCATATAATAATATCTCATATCATTGATATATATACTTTTTCGAGCTATCAAGTTGAGCTCAATCAAGCCCGGTTCAAAATTAATTTTGAGCTCTCAAAATTTCAAGTTGAACTTAAGCTGCTCATGAATAGCTTGATGAATCAACAACCCTACTTTGATGTATATGAATCCAATGTAAATGTTCTCCCATAGAAATATGATTTAGGTATATTTTTATCATGGTAAATGATTGTTGGATTTTAAAAATTTGTTTTGATTACTATGAATTGAAAGACTTTCATTGATGATATTGACATATCTAGTTCAAGTCAATAAAGCTGATCGCCCTCCATCGCTATGCACTTCCATTATCTTGATTTCAGTTGATATGTATCCCTTTTTTTGTGGTTTTTTTATGACCTCAAATAATGCCAAAATCACTCAGCTGCCCCCTCTGTTTCCCAAAATTACTTTTTAGCAATGCATTCAATTTTTATTTACATGTTGTCCTTTGAAATAATTTGGAGCAATAATCATGATTTAACCTCTACTTTTAAGTATATGGCTTTATCATTTATCCCAATCATGATCACCATGTTTGTATTTTATGCATTTCTATATTTATTATTATAATTGTGTGTGCGCCTCTGCTTTTGACTAATGATCGGCGTGATTGTTGCAATATTTTCCAATAATTCTTCCAAATATCCTATAAAGAAAGTAGAGAAGTGTACTTTTCCTATGTTGTCAGTTATCACTTGAGGTGAGAAGGTAATTTATTCATTTAATTGGCTAATTAACCCAATTCTAAGTAAATGTTCTTGCCAAAGGGCAGGAAGCAAATAAAATTTAACTGAGAGATGATAAATAATTTTTGAAATGCGATGTCTGATAGTAGTTTGATGTAGTATTTCATGTGTGGGATGAATAAAAGTTATAAATGTATACATATGATGAATCCCCAATTTCTTGTTCAGTTTTTCTTTGTATGAAAATCTGAATGTGAGCATGATTAGAAAGAATTCAATTACTTTGCAGACAACTTTATTGGTGTGCCTTGGATGATTTAGGATGAATAGATAAACCGCTTCAAATTCTTTACAGTTTGGGAAAATGAGGGATAGATGACATCAGTCACATTTGACTTGACAAATTATATATGACTATCACTCTACTTGGAACAACTTTATGTGGCTTTTAATGTAGAACATTTTGTTGTTTCACCTTTCAAATTTGTGCCTGCATCTTGTGTAATTTTGAATTTTTTTAATTACTCTTATTATGCATTTAATCATAATGCTATACAGGAATTGAGTTTAGAGAAATTAAAACCTACCCTTTGCATTGCATGGAGATGGGGCGAAAAAAAGCATACTCTTGATCACATCACTCTTGACGACAATTCTAACATCTCTATTTCCAAGTCACATTCTTCAAAAGAAGAATTAAATTTGCCATCTTATTTTATCCTTGTTTGAATTTATTAAATTTGTTTTCGGTGCAACATTGTAGGCCCTTGCCTCTGAAATGAGCCCGGACACCCGGGTCAACTGCATAGCTCCTGGATTTGTACCAACACACTTCGCAGATTTCCTCGTGAAAAATGAAACAATTGTAAGAAATTCTCATTCTAATCTTAATTATACATCATTCAATAGTTTTCACACTTGGGATTGTCAGGCTGATCATGTGCAACAACTTTGCCACATCTCAACTTTCTTGGCCAAATTCACAATGTTTCATATCTCAATCATATTTAACATCCAAATACTTTTGCTGCAAACAATGATGATTACTGCTAAAGCATTTTAGCCATATATCTCAATTCATCTGTTTCCATCCATTTCTGGTAAGAAATTTGATCACAAATTATATTGAACTTTTTTATGATTGTGTCGCAGAGGAAATTGATCGAAGATCAGACTTTACTTAAGAGACTTGGTACCGCAGGAGACATGGCCGCTACTGCTGTCTTTCTGGCGTCCGAAGATGCGTCATACATAACCGGAGAGACTATTGTGGTCGCCGGAGGTATGCCTTCCAGACTCTAGTTCTCCTGTTCAACCTCTGCTTCGATCAATGCTCATCGGCTTAACTTTTTATAGTTTAATGTTTTGTGAAATTCTTTACAATCTTAGCAATGTTTCAGAATAAACAGGCCATTGAAAAATTTATAGCTCTTCTTGTAAACCCTAAATCTATATAAGCATAAGATTATTTCTTTCCTTTCCCTAATTTGTAGCATATGAGACATGCTCTTGTGTTGATTGAATCTTTTGCAAGGAAAAAGTTGTCTATATTTTTATTATTTGAGTATTTGTTCACATTATCAGTGTTTTTCAATTTTATTTGTTTATTTATTTATTTTGGAAATTTTTGTTGTTTAAAAAAATAATTAATAAAATAAATAATTGCATATAGTCTGTTGTTTTATGTGCTTATTGTGATTTAATACCTATTTTATCAATATTTAAATTTATTTTTGTGAATTTTAATAATTGTAAGTCTGAATGAGGAATATAAACTCAAAAAAATTTAGTTTGTAAGTATTTATAATAAAAGGGTATTTTTAGTATAATCTTTTATTTTATTTTATTTTATTTTTTTATTATATGTTTTTTTCTTTAATGAAAAATAATAGTTTGGATTTATAATAAAATTGAAGATTTTATGAAAAACTACCAAAAAAAAATTATGTGTATATCCTTGTGAATTTGGCTTGACTGGTTGCAACCGGATGAAGTTAATTGTTATATTTAGAAATTTTTGTTTTTATTTTAAATTTTCAAAAATATATAAATTCAAAGTTAATATTATTAAAATAATAAAAATATAAATCTACATAGCTAAATATTAACATATTACACGAATTAATCCAATTATAATATATATATATAGCATGATTAAATGCGAATCAAAATCATAGCAAGCTCAAAATTTTCTTTTTATTTCCATTCCACTCCAATAAGTGAATTTTTATCATTTATTTATTATTTATTTTTTTTACTCTATCTCAAAATTTTTATGGAGTCAAGGAATTATAAAACGTCCCCATTTTTTTTTCAATATTTAGTGTTATAAAATTCTTATTTTTATTGTGTAATAAATAATATAATAGAAGTCATTTAGAGATGTTAAAGCCAAGACCAATTTCACTTAATTTTGGAGAAAATGAACATGAGGTCACTTAGAACTAAAATTCTAATTATCTCCCTTTTCTTTATTAAATCAGTTTTTTTTTTATGTAATTAAATTAGAACAATTCAACTTCCAACCAAACTCAATCAACATAGTTATGTACCTCCACACTATACATTTCTAAATAATAATAATAATAATAATAATAATAATAATAAATATAAATGTTTACTTAATAATTATTATTTTATTTAAACATATTCATAGTATCATAAGTAATACTATTTGGGTTGAATTGATAATCCGAATGATCTAAATGCCAAGTTAGCATCCATATCAATATCTACGATTTTTTATCTCTTTTTTGTTTTTTAAATAAAATTTAATTTTTTTATAATCTAATAATTATAATCCTTTAATATTTTATAATTTTTAAAATTTGGATATTTAATATTTATCCCAAACTTTAAATCTTAATTCCCAAAAATTTTTAATTCAAATATTATAAAATCTTATACCTAAAATTCAGAAAACCTAAACCCTAAATTTTAAACACTAAGCCTAAAAGGAAAACAATTTATCTACTCGGTAAATCTCTCTCTCTCTCTCTCTCTCTCTCATCAAAACAATTTTTCCCAAAAAAAAAAAAACCATGTGATATATATGGAATATATACTATATATAATAATATAATATAGCTTTTCAGAGCTTATACATTTCAATCCATGGTAAATCACATGTTTATTCCTAAAACGACAAACACAAGTTCCCTTGTTTGGTTTTAAAACAATTTAAATATTAATTTATTATAATAAATAATTAATCATTACAAACTTACTCCATAATGGTAAAGTTTTAAAAATTTTTAGGATATTGGGGGCCGATTAAAAAAACCACACTTTACTGTTATGGATATTTTAATAGCGATGCACTGTAGTAAATGTCTTACTGTAGACACAGCCGCCAGCACAGTTACTATTCCACCAGCTAGGGTATTTTGGATCGTTAGATTGAATGAATTCTGACCGTTCATTCAATTTTTGGAGGCCTATAAATACCCCCAGCATTGTATGTATTTTGAGATATAGAAAAAAGAGGAGATAGAGAAGAAGTATTAGAGAGAAGAAGAAGAGGAGATTCAGTGTAATTATTGGTGATCGGTACACTTTCTTTCCTTCTCTCTTTATATTTTTTTCTCTACTTATTTTTTTTCATGGAAATCACACTACAACACAACTTGCTTTTAGAAGCGTAGAATTAGAGACAATTATTATATTTACCTTTAAATTTAACTTTTAAGAAACAAATATGACATATGTCTCTATATATAAAAATATTTGCCTCTAATTGACGTATATTTTTAATTATAATGGCATAACTCATCTAATTATTTATTGAGGCTATTTTAGTTTTTTTAATTGCCTCTAATAATATTGTTGCTATTAGTACAAAAATATATACCTTTTAGAGGTAAATTAATATATTAATAGAAACTTTATTTAAAGGTCTCTAATTAAGGTCTTTCAACAACAAATTTTGAGATAAATAGAGACTTTATTTAAAGGTTTCTAATTAAGGCCTTGTAGAGGCAACTTTTAAATTGTCATTGGGTTTTATTTGGTCTCTATTACAAGGCTTTCAGAGACCGAAAAAAATATCACAATTAATTATTATTTAAATAATGTCACAATTGAAGGAAAAGAGTCAAATCCTTTAAAATTTTAATAATTTTTACTATCTTACGCTTTTTCATTAAAAAGAGTATGAGAAATACAACATAAATTGTCACTCAAGTTTAATTTTTATTTTAAAGTTATTGGTGTTTGGGAATGAAGAACAATTGAAAAAAATGAATCGCTAAAGTTCTCACAAGATTTATATGTTTCTAGAGCTGAACCGAGCTTTAACCTAAAGAAAATCATGAGATCAAGGTTGAGGACTTCAACCAAGTTTAAAATAATTTATATTTAAATCATATATACTAAAAAAACAAATAATGAAAATAAAAAAATTACTTTTATATTACATTAAATAAAATTGAAAAAAAAAATTTAATGTAAAAAATTTTGTTTAGACTTTTTAAAATTAATTTAAAGATCAATATGTCATAATCTACTAAGTAATCACTATTATTATTTTGAAATAAATCAATATTAATTTTTAAAAATTATATAATTATATTTTAAAATTTTAAAAATAAAAAAAGATAGATTGTAGATGTGTTTCGGATGGATTTGGATTTTATAATTTAAAATAGATTTGGATTTGAGAATTATATATATATATATATATATATATATATATTTACCAGTCCACGTGGCTTATATATATATATATTTACCAGTCCACGTGGCTTCTCGAATTTCTTCTTGCAAAATTACTAGCCAATCAAAAATAATGATGTTGTAAAACTTTAAGAGGACTTTTAATTTGTCATGGCTAATCTGGAGAGGTTAATTAGACAAGCTTGCCTAATTCAAAAAATATTATTTGAAATCACCTGAACAAATATGAACCATCATGGTTGAACCAGGCTTGGGTTTCAACCTACATTGTTTTTAAAAGAAGACCAGAATACCATAGCAAATGGGTCCGGTTTGAATGGGTCAAAGTGGTAAAGTGGTCCAACCCTTCTTGTTAACATTAAGTGGGTCAATTAGGGATAATTAATGTATAATTTCTTGTAATAATTAAGCGCTATAGTAATCCTTAGGAACACATATATTAAAGCAATCCTAACAAATCATATCATAGCCATTTGCTAGGCAGATAATTTATTGTGAAAATTAAATTTTAACAAGCAACATTATCCTGATTATCGGATAAAAAGACATAATCTCAAAGCAACAACAACTGTTCAGATCATAGACTAGACGCATCTATAATCTCCAACCTATTTCAAATTTTGATATTGAGAGAGAGAGAGAGAGAGAGAGAGAGACGTTGACGTGATCAAAGTTTATAGTTCTTCAGTGTGAAGCTGTTCACGTAAGATATTAATTTTTCTTTTCATATTTGTTTTTTTTTTTTTTTCTTTTTGAGATGCATCTTGCTCATTAGTATCAATTTGGATTTGATGGAATTTGATATATTTTGATAATACTATTGAATCTTGTGTTGCTTCCTTGCTCCATGATCAATATATATATTTATATTGAAGATAAATTACTTGTTGTTTATTCAATATTTACAAAATTTTGAGGAGTCTTATATTTGAAAAAATTGGGGACTAATTAAAAATTGTGGATTGATTAAAAAAAAAAGGAAAATTTTAAAAAAAATCTATCACCATATAGAAACAATATATTATTGCAATTTTTTATTTTCTTTTTATTTTTTAATAAAATTTTGTGAGGGGGTTAATTGAAAGAAAAAAAAATTATATACCAGTTTTTAAACAAAATAATGATTTTATTCTTTGAAAAATAAGGATATATTCGTCTTCTGGAAGGAGATGGGTTAGGGTTAGATATTAAAAAAATTAATAATATTTTTAAATTCAATTACAAAAATACTGATTTTTTTATCCTTTGATTAAAAAAATTATATAATATTTTTGAACAAAATGTAATAATTATTATTTTAATCAGGGAATCCGAAATTCATTATTCCCTTTTCATTAATTTTAAAAGAGTTGGTTTAATATTGTTATGAAATCAAATAATTTTACAAATGAAAATGGAGTTATTAATAATATTTAACAAAGTAATTAATTAAATTAATGGAGTAATTAATAATATTTAATAAATAAATTATTTAAATTAATGGGGTTATTTAAACAAACTAAATTCTATAGATTGTGCCCTAGCTTCATCAGACCGCCAGCGCTTCATCATCCGGCCATAGTTCAAGCTTCGCGATTCCGGCCATGGCGACGGCCGTTGTTGGCTCAAAGGGCGCCTCTTTCTCACCGGCCGACGTGTACGGCGTCTCTCGTGGCCTGAGCAAGCTTGCCATCGACCCCGCCGCCCTCGAGAAGCTCTCTCAGCGGAAGAATCAGTCTCCTAAACCCGTCTTTGATGCCACCGTTGTCCAAGGATCCATCCTCACCTTCGAGGAGTCTCGTGCTGCCCTAGCTGTGCTCCTCAACAAATTCGTCGTCTCTGAATGTTCTGTCCGCCCCGTGATTCCCCTTTTGATCCAACAAAGCCTTGATCTTGCTGCGGGGTTTGAGACAATCGATTTCGGCTCCTCACAAGCGTTTGTCGCCTCATTGTGCCGGTTGAATGAGAAGATATTTGATGAGATCGGGGTCACTGGAGAGGAAATTGGTGTGATTGAGAGCTCCTGCGCTGCATCGATCGCGATTTGTGCAATTTTGGATTGCTGTGCTTCTGCTCTGGTGAGGGTTTCGGATGCAGTGGCGGCTTTGTCCTCCGAGGCAGTGAGGGTGGATGTGGATCTATTTGATTTGGCAGTCTCCGGCGATGGGTTTTCGATTAAGGATGAGACTGATGTAGCTGCGGACATGAAGGTTTTCCTTTCTGGATCAAAGCTTGCAGGAAAAGTTGATTCAGGGCCGTTTTCAGAGATCCCTGCGGTTCATGGTAGTTTAAGGGAAGCTGTTAGATTGCTACATGGAAGAACTCGAGTTGAGTTGAATGCTTCTGTTAAGGGTAAGAAGGCTATGGGATCTGGAATTCATGGGAAAGAGAAGGCTTTTGTGGCTTCTGTGCTACCGTTGGCCATGGCTATTCAAAGCATGAGTGAGGCAAGCTATGGCCGGGCTGAATTGGTTATTGCATCTGTTGTTACTGAAGATTTACGGTCGAAGGTAGGGGACTTGTTTCAGAAAGAATGCCGCTGCATTGATGCACTGAAAAATGATTTCAATTCAAGTACAACAGCAAGTTCTAATTTTGTACTAGTTCTTCATCAAGTGTATGATCTGTTGGTTAAGTTCAGGGAGATTCTTGCTTGGGAGGCAGCATTGGCTCTGTTTGCAATTGAAGTAGATGAGTCTGTGGAGAAACCAGCAGTAGTTCCATTGGAGAGCTCTAAGAGTGAAAAGAAAAGTGAAAAGAAAAAGAAGAAGACTTTGGGGAAGGGGACTTCTATAGTAAGACAGCTGCTTAAAGAGAGACTTTCACTTGAGGCTGATGCTTCACTTGAAAATGTGATGAATTTGGTACGAGTGGCACATGACCTCGCAGGATCATTTGATCCCAAGGACTCGGAACTCGACACCTTGATAAGAAAGTTAAAAGAGATTGTTGAGAGCAACGGAGGTAGAAGACTCCCCAAAATTCCCAAGGTATGAACATATTATGATTTAGTTCTAACGTGCGAATGGAAGACATTACATATTCTTAGGTCTTGAAAATAAGGATACAACAGTTAATAAGTAGTCTAGGCTAAGGATGTCAAATGATTTATCTTTATATGATGGTTTAAGATCGATCTAGTTCTAGGTATGCTTTCAATATATGGATTATTACCATAATTAGTATCTTGGTGGGTGATTGCAAGCCTTTCTTAAAGAAGAGGTGATGATGGTCTTTACCCAAGAACCCATGAACTCAATTAAACTCTTGAAAATATTGATTTGTTGATGTGATGCTACTCGTCTTAAAGATCACTGTTAATAGAACCAGGCAAAAAAAAAAAAAAAAAAAATCTTCAATAAACATGCTTACAACAGATGTCATCCTCTTGATGAAGTAGTTAAATCACTGGGCTATTAAGACACAGTTTCCTTTTTCACCTCATGACACAGGAAAAATTAAGTTGTAGATTAAAGAAAAATTCCACAATTGTATGCACGCTCATGAAAATGAACATTTTTTTTTTCTTTTTGAAAGCATGCATACAGAAAGCCCAAGAAAGTTAAAGATAAGCCTACACAAAACAATGCTCTTTAAGGTATTCTATGTCAAAAGCACAACCCAAATAAATAGCATCACATTTCAAAAACTTCATGATGTATTTACGTAACATGTGTTGGGAACATAGACTGCTAGAGCTCAGGAAATTAAAAATGAATTTGAAGATAAGATGGCATGATCATATTTATAATTAAGTAGTGATAACAATTAATTAAGGAAGCAGTTAGGTCATACAAACCTATAGTTTGTCAAAGGGACAAAATCTGCCAATTTCCCATTCCCTGATCCATCCTCAAGACCCTGTGTATCAACAGCCACTCTCCATGCATCACCGTCATTCCAAATAACAAATCAATAACAGGACCCCGATCATCGTAGTTCTAAAAGATATTATTATGAGTGTTCTTCTAGACAACATGCTAATTCATCAAAAATAACATTTAAAAAAAATCTCAACTACCTCAGCTTCTTTTCTAAGGAAATCAAGTCTATTCTGAAGATCTTCACGGGCCTTTTTTAACTTCAAGTCTTCAGTTTACTGTGTTTCTGAAAACAAGGTAAAGCTTTCAAGAGTATAATCAAGATATGGATGGAGTATATAATTTTCGATTTGTATGTGATTTGCTTAATAGTTTGCTTGCGTTGTAAGACTCTTTGTTGCTTCATGTAATTGCATTTCTTTTTATTAGGGCACGCGTGACTTTGGGAAAGAGCAAATGGCAATAAGAGAACATGCATTTTCAGTTATTGTTGGTGTTTTTAAGAAGCATGGGGCAGTGGCACTTGACACCCCTGTCTTTGAGTTGAGAGAGACTCTCATGGGCAAATATGGAGAGGATTCAAAGTTGATATATGACCTTGCTGACCAGGTATGTTGCACTTTGTTATCATTGTGCTGATATGAATGTGTTGAAAATATTTTAATGCATCTTATTATTTCTGTAAATATGAATGATGCATTTTATGGTCGTTTATGTAAGTGGTGCTTTGTTTTTCATATTTGTAAGTGGTGCTGGCTGGCACTTGATGCACTGTAGGCAGGGGTGCACAAGCACAATTGACCATTTATAGACATAGAGATAAGTGCATCCTTAGTGGTCTTGAGAAAAACGCATGTGCTTGTGGGAGCAGGGGATGACAGTGAGACTCAAGTGTTTCAAGTTGTCAATGCCAAGTAATTCTTAAACAGTGAGAGTTAGTGAATATCTTTAACATAACATTCATTAGAATAATGCCATCTCTATAACTTGATTTACATAATAGATTTTCAATGTATTGATAGTTATTATTAACTTGTTATCTTGACACCATTGAAGATTTATCATAATATATAAAACAAAAAACTCCAAGATATTATTAGATGTCTCATGTCAAAAATAATATATTTACCCGAAGAAAATTTGAATTTATTGATTTGCATTAATTTTTTTGTTCATTGTAAAGATTTATGATATTAAATGCCATGGAAGATCTATCATATCATAAATAAAAAACAAAAATATTAATAGATGTCTCCTAGATCTGTCACAACACAGATGAAAACCCAAGATATTAACAAATGTCACATATCAAAATCAATATATTCATAGGATAGATTTTTAATGTATTGATAGTCAATTCTTTTTATTTATTTATTTTCAAAATCAATATATTCTGTAAATATGACCATGTATGTAGCTTCTTCATGTACACATATGATACATTTTATGGTCTAAATCTTGATTCATTTTACTTAAGTTTTGATATTGTGGATAGTATGTCTTAATCTCAAATAAATGGTTCTTATTTCTTTATGCATAAACCAATAACTTTGTAGATATGCTTGGAAATGTTGTTCTAAGGATTGATTCAAGGTCTTAAATAAATACATGGCTTTGGTTTTATATTGTCTTTTACATTTTTTTAATTATATTTCTCATTTTTAAGTTTGTATTTTACTTCTCAGGGTGGTGAACTTTGTTCACTAAGGTATGACCTCACGGTTCCCTTTGCCCGCTACTTGGCCATGAATAATATCAGTGCACTGAAGAGATACCAGATTGCTAAAGTGTATAGAAGAGATAATCCCTCTAAGGGAAGATATCGTGAGTTCTATCAATGTGACTTCGACATTGCCGGGCAATATGAGCTGATGGAACCTGATTTTGAAGTAGTTAGGGTTTTGACTGAATTGCTAAATGAGCTATCTATTGGTGATTATGAGGTATTTTCCCCGGTTAATGCTTATTGTCTGATGTATTATTTTGTTATTTACTTGACTTTATTTAGCAATCCTATGCTATTTTCCTGTGCATTAAATTAAAGTTGCTTTAGTTTAGGTGCTTGTCTGTGCCTAGTTTTTTATCAAGTGTAACAGTTCCTTTGTCATTCTTGCAGATTAAGTTAAATCATCGAAAGTTGTTAGATGGTATGTTGGAAATTTGTGGTATTCCATCAGAGAAATTCAGAACAGTTTGTTCAAGTATTGATAAATTGGATAAGCAGACATTTGAGCATGTAAAAAAGGAGTTGGTAAGATTCTAATATTCTATAAATTGAAATGAGATGATTTTTTCTGAAAACATGTATTAATTTATATATTCTTTCTCATTTAATTTTGATTGTATTGCAAGGTTGAGGATAAAGGCTTGACTTCAGAAATAGCCGAGAGAATTGGTGCTTTTGTTAAGAAAAGAGGGCCTCCTCTTGAAATTTTATCTGAATTGACAAGTGAGGGTAGTCAATTTTTGGGAAATAGCGAGGCTGTTGTTGCACTGGATGAGTTGAAGATTTTGTTTACAGCCCTTGACAAATCGAAGTGCCTAAATAAAGTGGTTTTTGACTTGAGCCTTGCAAGAGGTCTTGATTATTACACAGGAGTTATTTTTGAAGCAGTTTTCAAGGGCACGACACAGGTAAAATTACTTTTCAGTGGCATCTAACAGAGGGTACTTTGCTGAGAGCACTAGACCTTCTCTCTTTCTGGATTGATTCCTACTCACTGCCTGATAGCTGGCTTGGCCCATGAGACCTATTGTCTTATCTCCATTACTAATCTTTTGTGTACCTTAGTGTTTCTAACCGTCCACTAATTTTTTATTGATCCCTGGTATGGTAATACATACAAGACAGTAGTAGAAACTCCATACAATTGATTTCGCCCGCTTCAAGATATGATAACTAATCAAAGAATCTCAATCTTGTGGTGGGGTGGTTTACACTGCTTATGTTTACTTCCACTTTATTCTTGTACATAGGGAATGAGATTTTGTCTTCTTACCTTGCATTGTTAAGCTGTTTTGTTTCACTCATATGACTATCTGGTTTAACTCTGTGTTTCTCAATCTTATTCTGTAGTATGCAAATATAAATGATTCAT
The DNA here is from genome assembly GCA_020875875.1 of Dioscorea alata. Taxonomy (NCBI): domain Eukaryota; kingdom Viridiplantae; phylum Streptophyta; class Magnoliopsida; order Dioscoreales; family Dioscoreaceae; genus Dioscorea; species Dioscorea alata. The sequence continues at coordinate 16,152,517 of CM037019.1, forward strand.
GTTTCCTCTCCTATTTTTCCCTTCTCAGACCATGCATTTCACTAAATACAATAAGTCAATAGCAGATGGTGTTCCCAAATACAGTAACATTTTTAAGGCTAGTTATATTCTTAACTAATATCTTTGTTTCCTAGGTTGGTTCCATTGCAGCCGGTGGCCGTTATGATAGTCTGGTTGGAATGTTCAGTGGAAAGGTAGTCCCTGCAGTTGGTGTCAGCCTGGGAATTGAGCGAGTGTTTACGATAATGGAGCAATTAGAAAAGGACCAAAACCAGGTATTATTGAATCTTCATAATTTAAAGTGATGACAAGGTTGGTTATTTGTGTAGCCACTGCTAAATTTTTATGACATTGGATATATCAGTGCTATGATATATGGCTGCTGTAAACAGTAACCTTTTACATGAGATACCTGTGATATGTGACAATTTTGCAATTAGATACTGATTCTTTTCATATGATACCAGGTAATTCGGGCAACAGAAACACAAGTTTTGGTGGCGATTTTAGGAAAAGATCTTACTTTGGCTGCTGAGCTGGTCAGTGAACTGTGGGATGCGAAAATAAAAGCAGAATTTGGGCTGACAAAAAGAGTCATGAACCATATAACTCGTGCCAAACAATCTGGCATCCCTTGGATGGTGATCGTCGGGGAGTCAGAGTTACAGCAGGGTGTTGTCAAATTAAAAAACATTGAAGCCAGTGAAGAGGAAGTCGTTCGAAGAGACAAAATCATTGAAGAACTGCAGAGAAGACTGGGCATAAACTGAGAGCCCTACCACTCTATTCCAGGCCTTAATGTCTGGCTTGCTGATATTTATTTATAGCTGTGAGCTCCAGCTTATCCACCAAAAATTTAAAAAGAATGATCAAAAGAAAGTTCAAAAGAAAGATGTGCAATTTTGTAAGTTGATTCACAGGTTATCATGTATTGGATTTTTCATGAGAGTTTTGTTATAATTTAAGTTCATTAGTATAAATTTCATTGGAGGTGAATTAGGTATTTAAGTTACATTTCTGTTTCAAAGTGTTTTATATTGTCACACTACACCAAAAGTTATAGAGGCAGGCAAGGAGAGCCGGTTTTAGAAAACCGGCTCTAATGAAAGGGATTAAAAAATTAATCTCACTTTTAGAACCGGTTTAAAGCAACCGGCTGTATAAGTGTTTAAATATTATAAAAAAAATTAGCCAATCTCACTATTTCGGATTGGTGAGAACTCCATCCTCTCAGCCGATCTTGCAGTTCTATTCATCGATGGTGATGGCGACAGCGACGGCGGTGATGGGGATTTTGATGAGGACCCTCTCTCTCTCTTTGGTATTCTCTTCTTAATTTTGTTTTGTTAAGATCCAAATTTACACAATTTCATGGTTGTGTTATTTTTAGTTTTTTGTTGCTAAATTAGGTTAAAATGCTATTAATTGGAGTGTTCTTGTGAGGTTGTGCTATGGATTTAAGTTTAGCATGTTGTATTATCTCACCTTTTGCTTTGATCGATCATGGGTATGCTCAAATTTTTATTGGTCCTGCTGGTAGTGGCAAGGTGATTGATTTTATTTTATTTTTTTTAACTTTATCTTGGGAAATTTGTAATCTTCGTAGTTTAGATGGATAGGGTGGCTGATAAATTACTGGTTTTGTTGCAGTCAACTTATTGCTCTGGCTTGTATCAACACTGTGAAACTTTTCAGAGGACCATGCATATTGTGAATCTTGATCCTGCTGCAAAGCATTTTGATTATCCAGTTGCTATGGGTAATATTGTCTTCTGAGCATGTTCTTGGTGTTTTCCCCCTTGTTCTCCATATGTTTGTATGAGTTTTATATGATATGCTGATGTTTGTGCAGATATAAGGGAACTTATTTCCTTGGATGATGTTATGGAGAAACTTGGTCTGGGCCCTAATGGTGGCCTTATTTATTGCATGGAGTATCCTTTTAGTGTAATCTCTGATTTTTTTTGGATTAAATAATGTAAACGGTTATACATGGACTGTTCTAGTTGTATATTTGATCCTTCGGATATGAAACTTTAGCAATAATGTTTTTTTTTCCTTTACTCAGATTAATTATAGATTTGAGTTGAAATCTTATTTTCATTATTGAGATTTTTGATAATTGGTGTAATCATAGATATCTGATTAGTTTGCACAGTTGTTTGTTACTTTGGATTGCTTACAGCATCTCCAGGCATCTTGAAGAGGATCTTGATGATTGGTTGGCAGAAGAACTGGATAACTATTTGGATGATGACTATCTTGTTTTTGATTGCCCAGGTTATTTTCTTAATATTCCTATGTTTTAAACATTTTATTACTTATGGACCTGTTATTGCATTGTGTTAATGACAATTGGGTGGAATTTTTCAGTGATCGCATATAAAACTTCATACATTATTATCCTTGTATGTTTTGAGTTTCCAATTCGTTTTTCTTCAATTGAATTTCTGTAATATGTTTAATCCTCTATTAGATTAGGGTAGAATTTGTGGTTCTCAAGGTTTCTTATTGGCAATGTAATATGATTTTAAAACTAGTAAGCTTACTTTAGACCATGCAAGTGTATGTACCTTATGCACTTACCTTTCTACATTTGCTCGTATCCCTTAAAGTTGGGGCTAATGTGTATTTTCTTATTGTTTGGCAGGGTTATTCCAATGAGTTTCAGATAGAATCAATCTTAGATTTTATTTTACTAAGCTAATGGACCGCACGATTTGCTTTTTATTCATTGTTTCATCCATCACAAGAGTGCACTTCAATCAATAATAGGGTACATTTTGCTTTAATCTATATGAACCATAGAAAAATTCTTCAACGCAACTTGTTACTTAATCCATTGCATTATCATCATCATTTTCTTCTTACCAACATATTACAATATTCTTTTATTTTGATAATATATTCCCATGTTCACTATTCTTCAAATGTAGTGATTTGGATCTGGTTGAAAACTGTGAACCATTTGAAGCACTGCTGACCACTGCTAATATGGAGGCCTAATTACTAGCATCTTAAGCAAAGATTTTGGGCATCATTTTGAGCTTATCTTTTGCTAATATTTAAATTAAGCATTTGAAACCAGGTTTTATCAGGCAGGTTGATTTGCGATTGATTGTGTTAGAATATTGAGTTAGTGGCCATCAACTGATGAATTATGATTGATGATTTTTGATGATAATGCCAGCTCTTTAAAGTACTACACCAGATGCTATCATCGGCCAATTGGGCAAATTGATGGAATCAGTTGATGTGTCTTCTTCATCTAAAAGGAAATTTGTGTGGTTGACCAACTTTTTTGTAAGGGGCACTTGCATATGTACCCCAAAACAAAAAGTTTGAAATTATATGTATATCACTGTAAATAAGGAATTTGCTTATGTACCCTAGAACTCTAAAATTTTTTGATTGTACTAATGTCCAGGGGTGTAAATGGTATATTTGTTGACATACCCAAGAAGCCTTGAATTTTCTTTTTTTTTTCTAGTTGTCACATTCTCTTAAAAACAGAAATCCTCATGGATCCATGCTGTTGTGTTTTCCATATTCATAGATTAAAATGTGAGGATTAATTTGGATATTAGGTCTTTTAAGTATGGTTTCTCATTGGATATTATCTATCCATAAAGATTCATTGATGCTTCTCGAAATCAACTGTTATTCTAAGGTTTCTCATTGGTGTTCCTTATCTTTCATTCTTTTGTATAAATCTCAGGTCGTGGAAGCTGAAGAAAAAACTCCTGCTAGCGTGCTATTGACAGGGGACCACCACCAAGGAAAAGTCTCCCATAGGCACAGTGAGTTTTGATCTTCCTAGTGTGATTCTAGTGGACTTTTAAATAGCCTTCTGGTTAATCTTTAGTGAAATTTGAGTTATATAAGTTGTAAAATTCTCAACTGATATTTTGTGTGGTGACTAAGTTAAAAATGAAGAAATAATCTTCCATCTAAAAATATAATCATGATGGTAAATATGCTGCTAACTTGCATGTTTATATGATACTCTCATTATCGACTCAGAAATCCTATTATGAGAATGATGATAATGAATTTATACTTATTTACCAAAATGTAGAAGAGAAACTAATGATTTACAATTCTATTTAATCATTTAGTTTGTCTATTCTGCGATGCAGACTTTGAATCTTACTCTGACTTCAGTTTAGGCCTCTTCAGATTGCTGTTGGGCAGCATTTGTTGCTGCTAAATGTCTGAAATTTGAACTCACTTCTTAACAAATTATTTGGTGTGAGTTTGAGACTACCCATCTATACTATAAGGTATTGCAGTTATTTCTTAATTTTGATTCACAAGTATATGTTCAAGTGCAAGGTTCTCTATTTAGAGTAGGTCTCATTTGGTTTTTGTTTACTACTCTTGAACATAACTTTTCTAGCATTCTGGAAAAGTAAAGAAGGCACTTGTTTTTCCTTGAATTTTATCTGAAATATATTGATGATAATCCATGAGAATGTTTGGATATGAGGCAGTTCTATTTTGGTTCTTCAAAATATGAGTTTCTAGTATTGTTAGGTTGAGGTCTGCAAAATATGATATCCAAGTGGACGGTCCATGATACTTGTTTGTTTGGTTGAATAGTGGCATTGGGACTTCGGTTGGGATTTTGGACTTTGGGAGAGACATGTGGGGCAGCTCCAATCTTGCAATCAAGAGTATAGAACAAAGAAATTAACAATAAATGCTCAAATTAGTGCTTAAAATTAGAAGAATAACACACTGTTAAAAGCCTCAAATGCCTCAAAATCTGTAGTAATAAAAGAAACAACAATGAAACACAGAAGAGGAAAGCAACTTAGAGATTCTCACAAAGGGAACCGTAGAACACAAAATCCAAACTAAAAAATGAACAGAGCCTATTTATTTTCATAAACAAAAAGAACCAGAACACCCAAATATTCAACCAAGAACCACGAAAACAGCACAAGAACATGGAAAAACTCGAAATAATCAAGAAGGCATTGACCAGATACATAGGAACTCAATCTTGCACTCAAGAGTACAGAACAAAGAAATGAACAAGAATAAAAATAGTTCTTAAATTCGAAGAACAACACACTAAGAAAAACTCCAAACACCTCAAATTAAATCACTAGAAATAAAAGAAACAACCAAGAAACAAAATATTAAGTTTGGTGTTCTTCTTTTTCAAATAAGTATTGAAATAGCACTGTGCTACTTGAGTTGCAATCTTTAGCCGCTGGCAACTTTTTTTCAGAGTTTGGTGCTTCTTATACCTTGTAATTGCACATCTCTACTTTCTTTGGAGATTGTGAATCTTTTGTACTTATTTTTTATTTTATTCAAGCTGTGATTTATCTCTTTTCTTCAGTTATATATATATATATATATATATATATATATAGATGTTTGTGTGCGCATGAGTGCACAAGTATGTTTCATTTATAAGTATTCTCTATCCAAGGTTAGTAGAAACCCACCACCTCGGAATCTAAATTTACTATTACCAACTATATCATTTTAACATTTTAGGTCTATATAATTGTTTTTGGTTCAGTTCTTGGTCTTTCTAATATCATTTTGTAAGCATGTCAAAGTACTGTAATTTAGCAGCGTTTTTTACTATTGCGGCGTTCAGTAAAAACACCGCTAAAAACCCATTATGAGAAAGGAAATCCAACAAAATCTTGCTAAAATTTGAGCTCTTATTGGAAAATGTAGACTTAAGAAATGATATGAGCTATATCTGGATCGTCTTGTCACAAGATTCGTGAAATATAATTTAATCATGTCTTTGCTTGCAATTTTGATTATCGAGAACTTTCTAAGTTAATGACCTTGTGTATTCCAGATCTGGATTGAGATGCAGAATAATTTCTTGCCAAACTTTATCCTCTGTAATACCACGCAACGGTTTGTCCGCTCTCCGAAAGGAGCTAACCATATCACCTAAAAGGCCTCCCTTCCCAATTTAAAGCCTTACTATTACTGTGGAAACCAGGTAAATTATTTTTTATTTTTTTTTTATGGATTTAATTGTTGGCCTACTTTTCATTTTAATGTATCCCTTATCTGAATACCATGTTAATGCCATATTGTATGACAATAGATGAATATGAAATATAAAAGTCTTTTTGCTGGGTATCGAGAATGAGATCAGCAGAAGCAATTGTGTGTGGCAGTGTGCTTTTTTATTCCCCAAAGGAACCCTTTTGCATACTCTGAAGTTCTTGAGATTGTAGCTCAATGAGAATTTGTTGATTTCCCATGAATATAAAATTCATCTGCTTTGGTGATGATGAGTCCCTGTGAATTTCTGGTTTTGGGATCAATACGTACTTGGGAAGTAAATAATGGTGGCACTCATTGTGTTTGTTTTCTTTTACAATTCAATGCAAGCTTATTGTTCACATCTTCTTGAGCATAGAGGTTGTGGTTTAAACTTGAATCATTAAGCCAAGGACATTATGTTAGGTGTATCGTTCTCTTTAATAATTGGACATAACTTATTTTTAGTTTGTATCCGCAGCTAAATGATGTAAAGAGCTTTTAGATGAACTTTCCTCTTGTGGATAGTGAGATTTTGCTGAAATTAAATGGCTGTGATATTCATGTCTTATCAAATCTTCACCAATTCAGGTTCTGAAATTAAATGTCTTGGTTTTGTGCAGAGCTCTTATACAAAACAAACCTCAAAACAGGAAGTGTCGTAGAATACGCTCTTGCCTTCACAAGTGCAGCGTTGGATAAACACTACAGTAATGGAGCACCAATCCTAAGACGGGGTTCATCGACATTACCACTTCAAAGGATTTCTATCGTATTTTTAGTGGCCTTCAGTTTGTTACTTTGTAAGTAGATATTACCCTGCGACTCCATGATTTTTTTTCAGCCTGTGATTTACTGAAATTCCTGAAAATCTCAGGAATATTTGGAGGAGACAGTTATCAACCAATCAAAAAATCATGATATCTTGGGTGATTCAGTAGCCTGTGCTGGTTGTACAATTATGTATTTACTTGGTCAACAACTGCACTTTGAGCTTTTCGACTTCTCATACCAATTGCTCAATGTCGCTGAGGTTGAGGGTACTACACTCATGCAGCACGGTGCAGCCAAGAGTTCCGTTTTCCCAGGTACCTCCTTGTGAAGATTTCCATGACACTTTGTTTTCTAAATACGTATATATATTTTTTTCGAGTCATGTGAGTAAATGAGCTGACTCTGTTCTTTTAGATTCTAACTCTTTTTTATCTCCTGCTTGAGAAGGGATACAAAAACTTATTGGAAGCTGCGAGGAAAGCAAGAAGGCTGAACAACCATGCGTTCTTGATGTTTTTTTTTTTTTTGCCAAAATGAGCGGCGTAGCCGCTAAGACAGGGGCGTGCATAAGCCTCGGCGGAGCAAGTGGGAGCGGGGCTCGCGCACACATGGGCGCAGGGACCACCCGCACACAACCACTACTTACACTCCCAGAAATATGCCCTCACCCAAGATTCGAACTCTCACCACTTGTGAAGGGTTCTATTGGGGACTCAGCTACCAATAGACCACTTGGTCGTTGGTCATGCTCTTCTTGATGTTAAGAGCACGATGCCCTCTCGAAGACAAGGTAGCCTGTGCGATCAAGCAAAGCGGGGCACGGATTCCACGGATTAAATTTGTCAATACTGTGTCTGCATTCGAGACATTGCCGCAGAAAGGTGACTGAAAAGCTTTCTGAGATGAAGATTGAAGAATTAATTTCCCGACATGGCTTATTTAGGGCAATAATAATTTAAATATGCCTCTGCCTTCTTCTCCATTACCCACAGATGGAAGCAGCAGCAACTGGGAGGGAGGTGGAGGTCCTCTCTCGTGGCCATGGCGAGGGTTCGAAATCCCATTCTCTCTCGATCCAATCATCAGCAAAACCCCAATGCTGTCCTCTGTGTCGATCTCCTCTCTGAGCTCTCGCTTCCCCCGTTCAAGAACCCTAGGTCTCTTCTTACTCTTTCCATTGTGTGGAGTTTTTGATTTTGTTTTCTTCTTTAATGTTTTGATTGAAGCACAAGTGCGTGGTCCTTTCTGGTTTCTATTCCACATTCTGGACTATTTGTTGATTCTCATGTTATCTTTGGCATTGTTCTGGTTTCTTGTTTTATGTTGATGTTTTTTATTCTCATGGAAGCACAAGTGGATGATCCTTCCAAGAGTTTCATTGAGGTTCTTGATATTGTCTGTCTGTTTATCCAAAAAGGATCAAGTTCACTCATTCTCTATAGAAACCCTTTCCCTTTTAACTCTTTCTTGATTTTTTATGTTATTTCTTGTAGGAGTCCATATTCCAGTGGTGAAGAAAGTGTGAGGTTTGCCGGCCGGAAAGTACTCCTTCTCTTTTGTCAATTCAAGAGTTAGTAGAGTTAGTTCTTTGTTGGATTTCCTTTCTCGTAATTGATCTAATATTATCAATGCGTACTTGGATTCTCCATCAACAATATTAGAAAATGTATCAACTAACTGATTGGTGCATATTAACCAGAGCTAAATCTATGTTGGGTCTCAAAAAAAAAAAATGGTTTAATTGGGATAAAGCTAAGTTATCATGTATAACTTTGAATAGACATTTTTTGGTCAAAGATCTTAGGCATGGAAACCAATGGGATGACCTCAATCTTGATCTATTTGTTCAATTCTAACATTAACTTACTTTTTATGCATTGAATTCTTACAAATTGGTCAACTCTAATGAGGAAACTAGTGAATGGTTTGGCTAATTCCCAGGCATTGGGGGAGAATTAGAATTGCAGATGTTTCTGTTACTTCTCTCATCAGAACTGCTGGGTCAGGGACAACCAGTTTAGTGTGCACAAAATTCTAAACATCTCCTATGGTAAAAACTTTTTATGAAAAATTCTTCTATCAAAGAAAGCCACATGGGGAGTTTTGACATGCTTTTGATGTGTATCATTCTTCCTTGTTGTCTCCTGCTGTTCGACCATGAATTTACTATCTAGAGTTGTTCTAGCAAGCAAGACAAGTTCTTTCCTACATTTGTGTATCTCTGTGTTTGATCTTGGTCTATTGTTAATTATGACACAAAGCTTTATGAAATTCAGTGTCATTTTTCTTCTTCAAGTTCACAATTGGTTGTGATATACAGGTCTCTTGATCAGGCTGAGCTTCTCAAAATCTTTTCTTGCTGTCTGATTCCAAGATGTGAGTATTTGTTAATTACCGAAAGAGTAAGAGTTTTTTTTTTTACCTTGTTATGTATGCCTGTTAGGTTTGGCTAAACATTAATTGGAACACTGTTTATGGTGAGTGAATCTTTTGGCTATTGAATTTTTCCAACAGGATCACTCAAGAAGTTGGTGCTGTGCTCACCATTGTTTGTGCTATTCGATCCAGATGGAGGTGTCATGATAGACAGCATGGTTTGTGGTTGACATTCATGTCATGAATGATATTGTCAAAATGGCTATATAATAGCAGTGAATCTTTCTTGGGCAGTTAAAGAGGATTCAAAAGTTCACTTGGGCTTGTTTAAAAGATACTCCCTGCAAGAGCTACAAGTTGCCACTGATAATTTCAGAGAAACGAACATTGTGGAAGTAGATGAATATGGAAAAAGGTTTAAAGAGGGGTCATATGAGCAGGGAGAAATTCAGGCAGTGGGTGATTTGATTAACTATATCTGTTTCCACCGAAATATTCTCCGTACGTGTTATTGGATTTTGCATGACATCGAAGGAGCAAAGTCTTGTATATCCTTTTATGGCAAATGGAAGAACCCTATAAAACTTGCTTGAGAGGTAGATACTTATCATTCTTCTGCATTATGTACTTATGAGATGATGCATGTCACCATTGTGTTAATTAGTCAATTCTTATAGGCTCTTCAGCATCCAGGCCTCCACTTGATTGGCCAACCAGGATGCAGATTGCACTAGGAGCTGCAAGAGGATTGTCTCTTGCTTGCATGAACTTTGCGATCCAAAGATCATATATACATGTAGATACCATCTAATATTTTTTTGGATGAGGAGATTGAGGCTGTTCTAGGAAATTTCGGCTTTTCCAGACAGATGATCTACAAGGATGACCATGCAATCATTGAAATTGTTCATGGTACTTCTAGTAACATTGCTCCAGAGTATGTGCTTAGTGTGAAGTTTTCAGAGAAGTGTGATGATGTTTTTGGATATGGGATGACACTTTTGGAGCTCATCACTGGACCAAAGTCTTTTTACTGAATTTAATGAGGATGTCTTGTTACAAGACTGGGTAAGGATATCTACTTTTAATTCCCTTCATATTCCCCATTTGTTATCATGCTGTGTAAGTTGTCAGAATCATTGAATAAATTCTTGATAATAGTCAGAGAAGGGTGTTTAATGCCTGTCCCTTGTAGTGGCCACTTTGTTTGGTACAATTGCTATTAAGTTTGTAACTAGCAACTTTGCAGCACTTCCTACTGATTAGTTTACCTTGTGAAATCTGATGCTATGGAAATTCATGAGATTTTAGAAGGGGTGAGACTAAATTTGGGGTTGTTTGGCATTGTTTTTTTTTATTTTTTATTTTTTGTCAATTTTTTTAAAACAAAAACATGTTTGGATACACTAGCTATTGTGTATTTTAGGCTGTAAATAAAAACATGTTTAGTTAGTATAAAATTATTATAACGATTTTTTTTATCGTTTTTCTCAAATCCATATTTTAAAATTTTTTTTATAAAACTTTATTTTTTATATTAGTTTACTTGATTATATTATTAAATAAAATTAATAACATAGACTGGTATTGTATAGGTAAAAAATATCTTATAAAAATTGCACCATTTGAAACTAAAAAATATTTAGGCGTTTACGTTAAAAAATTTAATATATATTATATTATATTATATTATAGTTTATTAAAATCAAGGGTTAAATAATGATTTTCTCAAATAATTTCTAAAAATATAATTTTTTATACTGTATCAACTAATTTGTAAAATATCAAGTCAAAATAATAATTTTTTATAAATATTTTTCTTAAAAATATATTTTTAAAATTATTATTATTAATTTGTAAAAAAATTGATATTATAAAAAATAAAAAGTTTCCAAAACAGTAAAAAACATGAGGATTGTTGCCAAAATTTTTAAAAACAAAAATAAGCTGTTAAATATGTTTTCACAGTTTTGTTTCCAAAATATGAAATCGAAAACAAAAAACAGGAATTGACAATAATGCCAAACGACCCTTTAGTTTTCTTATTTGTGAACATTGTCTTGTGTTCAGGTGGAACAGTTACTTAGGCCATCTCCAACCCAAAACTCCGCTTCAATACTTAAAAATACAGTTTCTACAGTGAAAGTTTCTCTAACCATCATCTCTATTTTTAACTCTAAAATAAAATATTCTAAAAATATTCTTTTTCAACCACCATCTATATCAATAAATTTAATATCTTTAAATCTTTCAAAAAAATATAAACTTAAATTATAAGTTAATAATTTAATTAAAATATAAATTATAATTATAAATTTTAAAAAGTAAAAAACAGAATTAAAAAAAGAATTAAAAAATCAAAACAGAATTTAAAAAAAGAAAATAAAAAAAACATATAAACAGAAATTATATATATATTAATTTAAATTTAAAAAAATAAAAAATAGAATTTAAAAAAAAAGATAATAAAAAAAGATAAACAGAAAATTTTTAAATATATATAGATAATTATAAATTTAAATTAAAAAAATAAAAAACAGAATTTACAAAAAATAAAATTAAAAAAAAACATATAGCGTTGCTAAAATAGAAAAACAAAAAATCAAAATCAAAATACAAGAGAAAACAAAGAAAACTGGAAAAAAAAAAATTTATATAGCGTTGCTACAGTGACGCGCAAAATATTGCGCGTCACTGTAGTAAATCTCCAATTTGGTGTCAGATTGGAGTAATCCTGTGCCAAATCTTCAGATTTGGCCCAGGATTGGAGAAGGCCTTAAGGAGAAAATGTTGGACAACATGGTTGATTATAAACTAAAGAATAACTATGTGAAGGATTAGACTTAGAAATGGGTAGAGCAAGAGCTAAATTTAGAAATGGCTCTCTATACAGAGCTTTTCACACTACTTCTGATTAAAGTGACTGATGCCTCTGATTCAGATGAGAATGAGAAAGAGAGAAATTTTCACAATTTCATGCATGAATCTTCATAGATAGTCTTCCTATGATTTACAGAAATTTATTGTTTATAATGTGGTTTTATTTTAATGTATTTTGAGGACTTTGTACTGCAGTTATTCTTCTCTGTAAATTCAGCATTGTTATCATCAGTAATAAATTTACAGATTTGAGTAGAAATAATAATTCTCATATTGATCTTCTTCCAATGCCATTTGTACTCTTCAACTGTATATATATTAATTTTGAGGTCATTATAAACGTTTGGTTTTTAAAAAATATTAGTATTTGAGGCTGTTATAATCTTTTCATTTAAATGAAGAAGTGTAAAAATGGGGGAAAATTGCTTATAAACCCTTCAAAAATTCTATAATTGCATATTTACCCTCAGAAAAAACATAATTGTATATATACCCCTGAAAAATATAGGTAATTGTGGATATGTCCTATCTTTATTAACTATAGTTATAACTTGAATTAAAATATACAAAAAGTTCAAAATAACCTTTGTAAATGGTCATTTTACAATAAATTTTTTTATCAAGGGTATATATGCAAAGGGTATAATGATCATTTTATATATCTAATATTTGTTAATAGATGGTTTTGCAGCCAATTTGGACGCCAGGAGTATATACATAATTATATGTATTATTCAGGGGTATATATGCAATTATCTTTTATTCAAAGGTAAATATGCAATTTCAAAATTATTCAGAGGTACACATGTAAAAACCCCAAAAAATTATTAGCTTAGAGGCGGTTATAACCGTATTTTGTACTTCCCAATGTAATGAAATTTCATTGTCTTATCTTGATTGTTGTCATTTTTTTTTAAAATATAATTTTTAATATTTTAATTTGAGCTTGAAAGATTTTTACTTTAATCTTTCTGTTAAAATAAAATCAGTTTTATTTTTATTTTTATTTTTATTGTTTGTATAAAATCTCTTTCACAAGAGCAGAGTAGAAAGCAAATTCACCAATGCTAACTCATAATTAACCATGTATTATTGCTACTACAATGCATCTGATCCATTTATTAAAAAGACCTCTTTGTCCTTTACATGCCTTTAAATATTAATCACTTATTAATAGTAAAACACAGATGAGTAATTTCACTTAATAGTAAATATATGCAGTTATATACTTTCTACAAGTATATAAGTAGTTATATATATATACAACAAAACCCATAACCATACTTAGCAGTAAAACACTAATAAGGGCCCACATACACAAATTATTTTTGTTGTTGGAAAAAAATTTTCATCAAATTAATTAAAAAAAAAAAAAGAAGAGATTAGTCAAATTGCAAGAATTAGGTTCATATATAGTTTTTACAAATACCCCTAGTTTTTTTTATAAATTTATATATAGTTTATATTTACTTATATATTTTCTACAAATCCCCTGAGTTTTTAATAAATTTATTATGTAGTAAAAACAAATTATAATTTTAGAGGGTGTTTTTTTTACAAATAATTATAGTTTTTTATTAATTAATATATGTGGTTAAAAAAATATTTTAAAAAAATTATTTGTAAAAAGAAAATCTATTATTTAACCTCCTTTGGCAACTGTTTAACCTCATACTCAATTTTTTTAAAATTATTTGATTTTCCCTCCCTACTTTGAACTTTCATAAAATTAAAACTTAGTCAAAACCTGTGATAAGTGTGTATTTATTATATTGGAGCAAGAGTGATGTTACTATCAAGCTTCTTTTCTCAAGCGTGTCTAAATACTTGTTTTAAGTGAATAGTATTTGAGGATGAAGTCCAAGTCTCACTTTTGTATAATTGCATGAATGTCTTTCTCATCTTCTTCAATATTTATCCTAGGAACATATATACTTGGTCAAATCTATAATTTTCATCATTCACTTATTTCCACTATGACCTCTTCTCTTTTTACCCATTCTAACATACATCTTGAATGTTCCAATGCATCAACATCCCTTTCAAACCAATTAAAATTTTAATGCTATATATATATATATGCCAAAGGGTTAATAACCCAACAACATTGACCCCTTGTAAAAGATAAGTGTGAATATTTGAGTGCCTTGAGTTCAAATCATACTTGAGCAATGGTGATAACAGATCTATCTCCAGTTATAGATTTAGAGCTTATAACCTGTATCTCGCCCCATGTGCAGATACAACTTATAGGGCCTAGGGGTGGCAATAGTCTGTCTGAACTCGCTGGCCAGGTTTTATCCGACCCAGAATAAAAAAAGTTTGGATATAAGTTTTGCAAATGTGGGCTGAGTTCGGACATGGCTTGGTTGTCCGGATTTAAATCCAGACCGGGTCCGGATATGAAAATTCAGATAACCGGGTCCTTTTAAAAGCCCACAATCTTCTATCAATTTGTTTTAAGCCCAATCTTTTAATAACTTCAAATATATATTGTTTTTCTGACTTAGATTTTTGTATGATTTGAGTTGAGTTTTAGATTGATAACGTTCTTTTTTTTTTACATTTAATGTAAATGAAATTATTTTTGCAAAATATAATATTTAAGTGAACTTAAAAGTAACTTATAGAATTCAACAAATTTAGACTCTGGACAACCAATTTTAAAATAAATCGGGTTTGGACATGTTAAGTTTGTCCGGATTTAAAACAGAGGCGGGTTCGGACACAAATTTTTCTATTTATATTAGTAGTTATTCGAACCCGATTTTATTCGGACCCGAATTTTTGCCACCCTATCAGGCCCCCTTTAACTAATAGGGCTTGCTTGTGCCATTTGTAATTTATATAATATTTAATTAAATGATTTGCATGGGTGTTGATGGAAGAGAAATTGTGTAAGGATATGTGTGTAATTTTAAGATTTTACAAGGGTGTATATGTAAAATAAAAATTATGTAGGTTTTGTGAGAGAATATAATTATACAATAAAATAGAAAGAAACAAGAGTAGACCTGTCCATGGGCCGGGCCGGGCCGGGTTTTATATATAATTACTAAAATTCAACCTTGTCCAAGCCCGGCCCGGCCCGAAAATTCGGGCCTTAACTTTTGCCAAAGCCCGCCCAAATTTAATAACCTCTACCCAAGGCCCGCCCAAGCCCGCCCAAATAGATTTTTCATCAAATAATATATAAGTTATAAAAAAATTAACAATAATATTAATATGCGAATATGACAAAATATTATTCTACAAAACACTTAAAAATTAAAATACCAAAATGCAAATATTTATATAATTACAACAACTAAAATTCAAACCATTATACTCAATGGCAATCAACAATAAATATATATATTATATAAGTATATATAAAACTAATTAATAAATAATCAATGGAAATTCACCATTATATATATAAAAGTATAAATAAAACTAATTAATAAATATATTTTATAATTCGGGCCGGGCCGGGCCGGGCCGGGCTTTTAACATTGAAAACCAAACCCGGCCCATTTTTAAAATGGGCTTCTTTTTTTGTCCAAGGCCCGGACATCGGGCCTTAGATACTTGTCCAAGCCCTCCCATTTTTCGGGCGGGCCTTCGGGCTTGGGCGGGTAGCCCGGCCCTTGGACAGGTCTGAACAAGAGCTAGTGCATGTGAATAAATTATGTGAAGAATAGAAACAGGGTAAAAAGTTGTAGAGCAAAAAGATCCCTCTACTTTTTGGAAATTCCAAAGTAGCCATTGCTTGCATAGATTGGTGGCAAGGTTCCATGCTTTTCCTTTTTTTTTTTTTTTTGGCTTTTTAGACTTCTTTTTTCAATAATAGGACAAGAAACAACTTGAGTCTTACTTAGATACCAGATCCGCAAAAGAGTTTAAAGAAAAAGATATATATATATATATATATATATATATATATATATATATATATATATATTTTTTTTAAAATTTATTTATTCATTTATTTTTAATGTATATTTATTACAAGCAATAAAAAAATAGTTTACTAATTAGAGGAATTTTTTTTAGGAGTGAATATTTAATTTCACTATTAAAAATACTTATTTTGGAATTTCCATTAAGGGTATTTTTCAACTTGAATTATATTTCATTAATTAATAGATAGTTTTTAGAAGAAAAATTAAAACTGAAGGACATATACAACAATGAAAAGGCAAAAAGGTTTTGGGGATTCAGAAAATAACAATATTATAAATCAGTAGCATTTAATTAAAAAAAAACTTAGATTTAATCGTTTTAGAGGTTTGATAAGCCAAAAAGATTGATAAAAAGCAAGGAATCAAAGACAAGCATAGTAAATAAAAATTAAAAAAAAAGTATGGAAATTAGAAGATTTTTTTTAATATTTATATTTATATTTATATTTTTTATTGCAAACTAATTTAAATGTCGGTGTGATAATAAAATTATTAATGTTATATTTTATCTATACATAATTATATTTCTATAGATCAAATAAATCACTGAAAAGAAACCATTTATTAAAGAATTAGCTTTAATTATTGTACTTTTCTAACATTATTGAACTCAGTCCTACTAAATTAAATAAAATTTTAAAATAACACTTACTTATCTTTTCTATAAACCCATTCTAACATTTTTTTAATGCAGTAAATAAATAAATAATAATAATAATAAAAGAGCTTTAGATCATTTCTTAAACGTTCATTACATATTTTTAACTTGCAAAAATTTTACCTCAAAAAAAAAAAAAAAAAAAAAAAAAAAGATTAACTCCAAACGGCCCAAACTTTCTCACCAATAAAAGTCACCAACCTTACAACAGAGCTCTTATTCTCACCGGCGTTACCAGAACCAGCACTATCATCACCGCCACGACGACGATGATCATCATCAGCACCATCCACGTGTCCATCCAATGAATCAAAGCCCTTAATCTCCTTCTCCACAGCCTCAAGATCGTCACTCACCGGAACCCCCTTCCCACTCCGGCGCCGACTCCGCCGGCCCTTCCTCACCTGAAAACCCTTCTTGCCTTCATCCTCAAGCTTCTCCTCAAACGCATCAAGAATCCGGTGGATCAGATGCCGATTTGGCGAGGCATCCCAACGAGCCCAGAAGCTCTTATAGCAACCAAAGCAATCACAGCTGAGCTCCGGCTCATGCTGCCGCGGCGGCGCTCGCCGTTTCCCCTTATCGCCAGAGATAAGGTACGCGAGCACCTCTTGTTCTTCCGGCGAGAGGACGGCGACCAAGGCGAGGATGGCAGTGGGCAAAGCAGCCATCGATGGGTAGGTCGGCGAGGGGTGGACACGGCCGCCGCCAGGCTTGGATTTGTGGGCTCGCTTCATGGGAGAAGGGTTGGTGGGGGGGTTGGAGAAGGGAAGGGGGGGTATATGAATGGAGGGAATGGAGGATGGCTGAGAAATTACGCTGTCTAAAGATGGGATTAGGGTTAGGGTTAGGGTTAGGGTTTGGGGATGGGGACGGGGGAAGCGAGGTTTGGAGGAGTGCGTGAGAGAAGGATTCGCTTTGGAGGAGGAGTGGTCTGAGATTTCATTTGAAATTCCTGCGATGTTTTTGCAAATAGGTCCTTGTGAATTTTTTTATTTTTATTTGGACGGAAATGCCCTTGTGAGAGGGATTCATTCCCTTGCTATATTTATATTCTCTTTGATCTTTTAATTATATATTTTTATTAATGGGGAGTTAGAGTTAGTATTAAAAGTTTATGTCTGTTTTGTGTATTAGTATTAGGCTTGTCTTGTTAAAAAGATGAGTTTAAATTTTAACTTGCATTAGTAGAGTACATGAATGTCGTAGAGCTTAGTTTTTCGTGTGTTCATTCTTTACATGTGGTTTGTCCATATTTATCAGAAAAAAAATTTTATGGTTAATATATCATTATTTTGAATGTTTTTATATATGAAATTATTTTATTTTTTTTATGTTTTTTTCGTCTATTGGTATCAGACTTATCTTGTTGAAAAGACGAGTTTAAAACTTAGCTCATATAAGTAGAGGACACGAATGTTGTAGAGCTTAGCTTTTGGTGTGTTTATTTTTTACATGTGGTTTGTCCATATTTATCGAAAAAAATTTGTTATGCTTAATGTATCACCATTTTGAATGTTTTATATACGAAATGATATTATTTTCTGTATGTTTTTGTATATGAAGTAATAATGTTATTAAAGTAATGTTTAGATTTATTAAATAATAAATATAGAGAAAGCATATAATTATTTATGGAATATGTGTAAATATAGAATATGTTTAAAAAGATTGATACTTGTTTTCATCCAAAATAGGTAATTTTTTTTATGAGTGAAAAGTTAACTATGAAGTATTAGGGGTAACATAGAATATTTAAAGTTATTTATAACGTCTTTATGTAGTAATTTAAATAACTAGTGTTGATTTAGTAACTGAAGGAAATGATTTTTAAAATTTTTGTTATTACTTATAATAAAAAAAGAATTTTTTTTTATAATTAAAAGAGAACTTTGGATTTTGTTAAAAGGGGTGAATTTGAAATTTCTTTGAAAAAGATTTTTTACACTTTTTAGTTTGTGTAATAATAATAATAATAATAATAATATAGAGGGAATCCTGTGGAGAGAAAATCAAAATATTTTATGAAGATATATAAAAAAAATATGAGATGAATATATTGAGAAAGAGAATGTGAGGAGAGTTTAAATTTTACATAAAAGAATTAATTCTACTAAAGTTTAGACCCCTATGCAGACCTAATAATTCAAGATAAAGGTGCTAAAATGTTAATTTCACACCTATCTCTTCATTAAGGCCATCTCCAACCCAAAACTCTATATTTGGCGCTTCAGTACTCAAAAATACAGCTTCTACAGTGGAAACTTCTCCAACCACCATCTCTATTTTTAACTCTAAAATAGAATATTTTTAGAATATTCTTCTCCAACCACCATCTCTATCAATAAATTTAATCATCTTTAAATTTTTTTCACTTTTAATCATTAAATTTAAATATGATACTATTTAAAATATATTTTTAATTTTTATATATATTATAGATATTTATTAAATATAAAAGTGATAAAAAAAAATACAACAACAACAAGAAATTTTACAGAAAAGAGGTCGTTTTCAACAACCACCGCCTTCTGGATCTAATATGTTTAATGACATATTCGGCAATATTGGTGGAAGTGGCGATAACATGCCAGACTATTAGCCCATCTATGTAGACTTCATATTCGTATTTTGGGTGTTATCTTTTTTTTCAGTATCTTTGGTAATGTATGTTTTAGAATTATTTTCTATGCTTTTTATTTTATCGTTCATGTAATTTTCGTTAATTTTAATGAATATTTCGTAAATTATTTTCTTTAATTTTATATTTCTTTTAATGGAAGAATATAAACCTAAATTATAAGTTATTAATTTAATTAAAATATAAAATATAAATATAAATTAAATAATTAAAAAACATAATTAAAAAAAAGAATAAAAAAATCAAAACATAATTTAAAAAAGAAAATAAAAAACGGATAAACGAAAATTTTAAAAAAATATAAATAAAAAAATAAAAAAAGAATTTAAACAAAAGATAAAAAAGAATTTAAAAAAATATAAATAGAATTTAAACAGAAGATAAAAAAAATTTAAAAAATATAAATAGAATTTAAACAAAAGATAAAAAAAATTTTAAAAAATCTTAACAGAATTTAAATAAAATATTAAAAAAAAAATAGCGTTGGCTACAGTGGCGCGCAAGGTTTCGCGCGCCACTGTAGCCAAATCTTAATTTGGTGCAAGACTTGGCGCAGGATTGGAGAAATCCTGTGCCAAATCAGTTATGAAACGCTTTAATTAGCGTTGCGTTGGAGATGCTCTAACACATGGGCTTGCCCTTTTGTCCATGTATATAAAAGCAATTAGGCACTATAAATAGGGTGTATTACTTAGGGGGTGTTTGGTTCAGAAGTGGTCTACCGAAGTGGCTGAAGTCAGGAAGTGGCACTTCAGTGGAAGTAAAGACTTCAGCTGAAGTC
Source organism: Dioscorea alata (assembly GCA_020875875.1). Taxonomy (NCBI): domain Eukaryota; kingdom Viridiplantae; phylum Streptophyta; class Magnoliopsida; order Dioscoreales; family Dioscoreaceae; genus Dioscorea; species Dioscorea alata. Next base: position 16,172,601 of record CM037019.1, read on the forward strand.
CTCACTTCAGTGTGTTTGGTTACAGTTGGAAGTGGCAGAACAGTGTCCAGTTCCTGTGTTTGGTTGGTGGAAGTGAAATTCTGGACGTTCTCACTTCGACAGTTCATGGTGTTTGGTTTGCTCAGAAGTGGGGATCCAGTCACCACTTCAGCAAGTGGTGAGATTACCCCTTATATATATATATTTTTAATATTTTTGTTAATTTTGTTAATTGACAAGCACTTTATAATATTAATACAAAGTCGTTATCTTCATACATTTCGTTATACGATGTAATAATTTTTTTATACGAATATATTACGTATTAATACAAAATCTATATCGTATTCGTTATACGGCATAATTTCGGGACATGATTTATGGAAACTAATAACACAAAACTTACAAATTAATAAAATTTATTTTATTATTTTTTACCAATGAAGTGTTAAAATCTGTATGTTGTAATAAATTTTTACCAATGAAGTGTTAAATTATCAAAACTAAAAAAACAAAACTTACAAATTAATAAATTTTATTTTACCAATTATTAATTGTCTTAACATTGCTACTTGGATACATGGTTTCGATCTTCTTTCAATTTATCAATTGTTTCCATAGAAAACTGACCTGCTTTCAATTATTTACTATTGGCCTACTATTGACCTGCTTTCAATTATTGACTGATGAGAAATAAAGTTACACCTGCACTGATAAGAAATTGGTAACAAGGCTGCATTTATATACTTCAAAATTGACAAAAATACAAGGACTTTTGATGTTCATAACGTAAGGATAAGAACTTTTACAAGCAATTTGACTATACACGGCACCTGTATTTTGTTTCTCACATGACTTTACATAATACATTGTAACACATAATACAGATCGGTGAAGAACCACAAAATCCAAAAAAAAGCACATTAACACATAATACAGCTCCCACTGCATCCAGACAATAGACCGCGGATAAACCACAAAACAGCTTCCCCATCTTCATTTGGCGCAGGCAGGAATGATAAGATATCCAGTGGGCAGTGTTCATGGCTCAGGAGGCATGATACGCACATGGCACTTCATTGGCAAGAAAGGTTCCAAATGTTCCAAAATGTGTGTGAATATGAACATCTCCCACAAAAAAATACGGAAAACAAAACATGCAAGAACTGGGAAAAAATAAAACCAAACACAACTACAAAAAAACACATACCACTGATTAGGAAAGAGTTGGCTGCAGTGGAGCCATTGCATGGCCACTGCCCCGCCAGACTCTCCCTTCATCATAAGCCAACATACACAATTGTCTTAACAATTACCAGAATTGCATGCTTGGCTGCAGTGTACTGCCCCGCCAAAAACATCCAGACCCCGGATTGTGTCAACACATTTGTTCACACAACACAATAAATAGGGAACCCTCTGCCTCGGTGCAAGCATTAGACATTGCCATCATCATTGCCAAAAAAAAAAAAAAACCTGCAAGAAATACACACACATTATCAGTTGAAGGCTATTCACAACAGACATAACAAGTAAATTTCAGCTAATTTGAAAGCCATTAACTCAGGCATACTATCAAAGCTATTAACAACAGATGACAAGTAACCATAGATGACTGCAATATAGAAACCTATTAACAACAGATATAAACATCAACAGCTTGCATAATATGAAACCTATTAACAACATATATAACAAGCAATCTTCAGCTTCCTAAGCAACTTAAACAAACATCGACAGGTATAAACATCAAGAACACAGTTAACATGAACTTCAAAACAAGTATAACAAACCCTATGGATATTAACAAGAAGCACACAATTAAACATAATATGGTGATAAGCAACTTAAACAAGCATGCCAGATGCAATAGCATAAGGATACTACAAAATTAGAAGCACACAGTTCATAATACCACACCCTAAACCATAGTCATGCAACATGATTGACGGCCCAAACCAAAACGTGCAGCAAATGCAGCAACAGTGGGTATCTAATGTTTGTCATGCGCATGCATGCAATAAAAGTAAATCATGGTGCATAAATGAAAACATAGATAATGCAGGTTATCATAGTCCAGCTGCACCCCTCCCCCCCAACCCCCTTAGATCTGACTTCAAACTTGCAATGACATCACTGTCCACGATTGAGGAACCTCTCAACCCAAGCCTGTCACATTTCAATTCGCTTTACCAAAAATCTGCGGCCCTCATTTTCATTCTCGTGCAAGTGATCGAAGACCTCCTCCAGGGATTGTTCACTGAAGCCCTGAAGCTCCATCACCTTGCCATATAAAATCTCTGCCCAAGGTGTTGGGCACTTGATTGCAGCAGCCATTTCCCCAACGACAGTGACAAGTTCCGCCATGATCGAGTTGTTATTCCCTCTTTTTGCCCGTTGTGGCCGAAAAGTAGAAGAAGTTGCAGGGCTGCTAGGCACAGGAGGGGCAGAATTACCATCCCCGTCACCCTCACTGTTTTGTATGTCAGTTGGTGATTCGTCGTTGTCATTTTCGTTGTCCTCGGACCCATATTTCTCTCCCAAGTCTGAGTAAAGCGACGTCGCATATGATCCTGTCGCATTGTCATCACCACATATGATCTTAAGCCCTTCATAATTCTCAATTGGTTTGTTGATGAAGGGCTTAGCTGCTGGATGGGCCTGCATTGAAAAATAATTTCATAAGTTCAAGTAAATTCAGCCAAACATACACAGTTGCAACATACTTGGAAAAGTATACCATTTACGAAGACGTACCTCAGTGTATGTGTACGCCACAATTGGGTCCAAGGTGATCATTTTGTTCTCATCATCCCAACCAACTCCGCTTAATTCCCTGGCTTTCTTAATTTCAACATACCTTGCTTTCAATGTCCGGTAATGATTTTCCACATTTTCAGTAGTGAAGTCAGTGCCGAACTTTTCATTGACAGCATTGGCTGCATGTGAGAAGGCAACTCGTTTGAAAGATTTGTCACACTTGAGTCCTTTGTTGGCTTGGTCAACCAACAAAGGAATCAAGAAATTGTCGAACTCATTCTTCCACCTCTTGTTAGGGGTGCCACGCTTCCCTTTTGCAGCCTTTGCGCTGGTACTATCAACCGGGCAGTTCACGCCATCCATGTCTGTTGAAATTCTAAGCCATACAGAAAAAAATCATGGAATGGTCCATATTAATTATTTTACTAAGTAAAACACACACATATGAAACCATATAGGCAAACAGGAAAACGAAAACGTTGGTCCATGTTGAAAAAACCAAATCACAACATATTCAAACTGGAACGGAAAAATCAAACTAATGAGGGGCAGCAATATAGCTCAGCCTCCAGAAGTATATTGCCGCCACATCTCATTGGCGATGTTATCCCTCAATTCAACCCATTGTCTGTTTTCCTCGCGCTGCTCTCGCTGCGAACGAGATTGAGATTGAACAAGTTGCTCTTCTACCATGTTTCGATCGACTAAAATCTGGTCATTTGGATCGACCCCAGCTATGTAGTTGTGGATGATGCAACATGCAATCACTAGCAACACTTGGGTCTTGTATGGGAAGAAGGGATGGGACGTTAGGATTTTGAATCGATTCTTGAGAGTAGCAAACGCTCGCTCCACTCTCGATCTTAACATAGAGTGCCTAAGATTGAATAATTCCTTAGGATTTAATGGTGCCCTTCCATTGTGTTCTTTGAGGTGGTATCTAACTCCACGATATGGGGCTATGAAACCATTCATAGTTGTATATCCCGCGTCTACCAAATAGTATTTTCCTACAATGAACATTAACAATAAGGTAACTAATTTTAAATTTTTAAAAGAAATAATTTAATGTTCGCAACCTTCTATTAATTTCAAACCCTCGGGTTGTGGTCGCGAGAGTGCATCTCTAAGGACGGTGAAATCGTTTGCTGATCCTTCCCAACCAGCCAGCACGTATGTGAACCTGAGGTCAGGATTCACAACGGCTAGCACATTTTGGGTTGGCCCTTTCCGTCCCCTAAAACGGGGCAACTCATGAACGGGGACCGACGCGTCTATGTGTGTGCCATCCAACAGACCAATACAATCCTACACAGGAGAAATAATTATTTCCTGAAACCTACACACTACGGATAAATCACTAATGAAATTCAATGTGTTCATTATGTACTATTACCTTGAAAAAGGGATACCAATTAGGGTTGGTTTCAATCTCGGGATGACAAGTAGCGGAAGGGGGCTGAACAAATTCATCGCGCAATGCGCACACTGCACGTAGGACATTATTAAAGTACCTGCTAATTGTTTCACCGGATCGTAGGAATTCTATGCGCATTGTTCTATTTTTTGTGTTGTGGCCAACAATGTGCAGGAATATTGCTAGCTGTTCCTCGACGGAGACATGTCTCGTGTCAACAAGCAGGTGGGTGTCACGCATAACTGAAGCGAAATACATGAAAGGACCTACGTCCATCCTAAGGTAGCTAACACAATAATCTCGCCCACCCCGTAATATTCGAGTCATATGTCTTTTCCTAGTTAGGTCCCTGAACAGTGAAGGCATGGGGCATCTTGATGTCCTAGGAATGTGCAACTCTTCAAGTATAATCGTAACAATGACAACTACAGTTGCAAAAGCTGCTGCGAGGGGCCTAGCACGTTCATGTAATGCCCAACTATCCATCTACAAATTTGCAGAATAACAGTATTGAAAACAGAATCACTGTCTACTAGCAATTGTGGAAAAAATAAACTAGGCAAAGTAAACATAAGTGCAAGCCAATTAATAAATAGTTTGCAAGCATATACAGTTTCAGGATGAAAACCCAACGAAGTGTAGCAATATAGAAAACTTGCAAAGACACATAACCCTTGTATACATGTATCACAAGCAAACAGAAAATAAATGAAGGACAAGCACAATATTTCTGCAGAATTACAGTATTGAAAAAAATCACATCACTGTCAAGTATCGATTTTGGAAAAATAAACTATCATATACACATGGCAAAGTAAACAGAAAATAATTGAAGGCCAAGCAAACAAAAAATAATTGAAGGGCAAGCAAACAGAAAATAATTGAAGGCCAAGCAAAATATTTCTGCAGAATAACAGTATTGAAAACAGAATCACTGTCAAGTATCAACTGTCTAAAATAAAATCACTAACATAAAATAGAATCAGTAACACAATATAAAATCACTAACATAAACTAGAATCACTAACACAAAATAAAATCACTAACATAAAATAGAATCACTAACACAAAATAAAATCACTAACATAAAACTTAGGAAAAGAAGAGGATATGAATTAACTATGGATCATACATTCAAAGTCAGCATTTTCTGTGAATGTAGTAAACAGAATGAACATGTCGCATGTATACCAAGTAAAAGCCCAAGAATGGAAAAATTAAACAAATCATGTAACAATTAAATAAAGCAAGTAAAGGTGTTGACAGACTGGATAAAGCCTAATAGCAATGAACGTGCCAAAAACTAACAGAATAATGATAATCAGGTGAGGGTTAAAAAAATAGTTCATGAAAGTAGATCTACATAGTCACAGCAAAGGGAAGATATTACCATTAGAACTCCTTGTCCAAAAAATTTGGTGGACAAACGTTGGGGGGAAATAAATTTGATTGGCAAACATTGGGGGGAGAAAGTAATTGTACATAGTCACATCAAATCAAACTCCCACACAGGAAACATTGTAAGACACATATAAAAAAAAAACCCAACAAGAACACAAGAACAAGCAGAATCGTGTAAAGGAAAAACAAAATCCCACATCCGGATTCATGGATAGCAACTTCAAAACAACAATGACAACATCATGGTAAAGCACTGAACATAAGCTCAAAAACAACAATCGTAACCAGTACAAGCAGAATAGTAGACTGAATCTACGGTACAATCTCAGAAAAACGGAGTGGATTATATAACAGCTGAAGCTCATTAACAAAACATTAAAAAAACACAGTGAAGAACCCCAAACAACAAGAAAATAACCCGTTCAGACTTTTACTCGAAGGGAAAAAATTCAAAAAAAAAAACAACAATAGACCACATATCATAATATTATGGTGAAACCCCAAACAGCAACCCACAATACGGTTTCAAAGGAAAAAACTAACGGGAAAACCCTAAAAAACCCTAAATAACCAGCAATAAACACAACTCGGAAAACACTAAAAAAACCATAAGAGAACAACATCACAGCAAAAAAAAAAATTAAATAAATAAAAACCCTGCAGACATTCAAACAGACAAAAACCTCAAGGCCAGAGAACGAAATCGAGAACTAAAAACAATATTTATAAAAAACACAGAAAAACCCCACACCTGTGGTCAAGGAAACCACAGCTACGCACCGTATGGAAATCACAGAAGGAAACCCAAAAAAAAAAAAAAAAAAAAAAAACAAAACAGAGGAGAAGACAGCGAGATCTTCCAAGAAAACACGAAGAGACAAACAAACCTTCACTGTACGGCAAAACGATGAGGGCTCGACGTCCCCGACAAGAGGCGGCGGGGGACGAAACCCTAGCAAAGACAGTGAAGAGAAAACTCTACCAAACCGAGAAGAACATGTGAGAAGAAGTCAAAAGTGAAACGGTGGTGATAATAGCCGTATCACGTGCTCTCACGTGATGGAAGTGGGACTTCCATCAGGGTATTCAAATTGGCCCGAAGTGCGACTTCGGAAATTTTTTCAGGGAAGTGGAGCGGCTGGAAGTGGGTGACTTTGAAGTGTCACATCACCACTTCCATGAGGACTTCAGCAAACCAAACAACTTCAAACTTGGGCGAAGTGTGCACCTCGGTCAGTTCACCCCAAAACGAAGCCAACCAAACACCCCCTTAGTGGAGGCACTTCATTTCTTATTTTTATTTGGTGTTTGGTAAGTTCGTAACCTTATTCAGTTATTTATTCTATAATAATATGTCAAACAATTCTTTTTTGCATATTCAAGAGAGTGGAAACTATTTGCATTTATGACCCTGTAAAATTTATAATTCCTTTGGACATATATACCCTTAAAAGACTGAGTCACTCTGCTCACCTCACTTCGTTGCTCTGTATCTCTTCTGACTCCGAGGACCCATGAAAATATCTTTAATTATTTATTTTATTTTTTAAAAAATATATTTTATTTAAAAAATTTATATATATATTTTTGCAAAAGTTAAAAATATTATTAACATAGCCATTTATATTGTATATACGTTTTGTGGATGCAATGAATTAATTCTTTTTAACATAAAATTATAAAAAAAACATTTTTATATATCTAAAAGTAAAATCAATAGCCTTCAATTTTAATAATAAGTTAGAAATATAAAATTATTTGCCAACGGCCTTTGGGTCAATTGGCAGTAGGTCTCTTGCATAGAGCGTTCACCTCGAGTGTTGAGCGTGGCTCTTCGAGTTCGATCTCCATCACCCTCAAAGTGAGGACATGATTTGGTGGTGAGCGCTGCTCCCCCATGTGCCCCTGATTAGACGCTTATCACCTTTTCAAAAAAATATATATATATATATATATAATTACAAGGGAAAAAACTATCTTTATTCTTCAATGCTAAAGTATGATAATATTATCAACTTTATAGCATTCGTCAAGCCGTCAAAGGGAATAACATTTTTTTTTTTTTTAGTTTTTCTAAGTTAAATTGACAAATAAATATTTTATATAGATAAATTATTGGGAAAACAAATTAAAACTCATTGTATATTTTTATTCTGATCAAATAGTCCTCTTGATTTTTCTATTTATTTTTTAGACTTTATTTTTTGAATATTTTAATCTAATTTTATGTTTTTGAATATTTCAAAGACTATTTTGGGAATTGAAAATGTTTGGACTTACCTATGCTACTTTTCTCCAAATTATAATGTATTTGTACAATACAGTAAAATTTTTTATCCAAATACTCTTGCAAAGGAGCCCTTATGTAAAAAAACAAGGAGTATTTGTTAATACACCCCTGTAAAATTTTAATTCATTCGGACATAAATACCCTTGCAAGACCAATTCTTTCCCCCACCTTACTTTCGCTGTCCCAAGTTTACTTTTCTAATTACAGAATATTTGCATATATACCCTTGTAAAAAATTTTATCCTTTTGGACACAAATACCCTGACAAAAAAAAGTCTATGTTCTCCAGGAAAATTACAAAATATTTGCACAAAAACCCCGAAAAATTTTATATTGTTCGGGAACAGATGATATCCTCAGTAATTTTTTTGATAAGGTACCAAATTATGACTAATTTTTATTTTGGGGTTTAGACTTCAATTTGAATTACAATGGTTATCCAACTTTAATTTTGTTTCATTGGATGGTAGCATGAAAGATTTTGGTTTATTTTTAATGATCTAATGTTTGAAATTTCTGTCACCATGTGAAATGAATTGCTAATAGAGTGGACAGTGTGTCATGTATATATTGACAGAGAATTTTTGGCATTTATATCATAAAAAAATAAGAGGGAATCTCTCGAGTAATCACTCTATAAAGCATAATTAAAGTTGCGCAACTATTTTGATTCAAATTGAAGTTCAAACTTCATAATGAAACAGAACCATATGATACCCTGCTAAAAAATTAACCCTTGATATGCTTGAAAAGTACTCCATATTAGTATGGGTTTGTATAATTTAATATTGATGTTAAATAATAGTTTATTAATTGAGATTGTTTTTTTTGTCAAAGCATTAATTGAGATTGTTAAACTACCTCTGAGAACTCTGAATAATGTTGGCTAAAGTAAAACAGTGGTTGGTGGAGGGGATGGAGTTTTTGGTAATTATCTAGTTTTATTTTCGTTAATATTTAGTAGGTGGACAACAAATTTGATGGGAAAGGTCTGAAAGGATATATGTATATATAATATTGTATTTTTTATAGTGTCTATGGAGGCATAATTTTAAAGTGATTCTTGATTTAGAGATTGATCTTGATCTTGATCTGATTTAGCTTGAAACGGGTTTAACTTAGAATAAAATTTAATTTGATTTAAGTCAAAGTAGAAATTAGTATATTAACTTAAAGGAAAATTATATGAAGTGATATATAACTTTCAATAATTTTAGTGTTCATTTTGTAAAAATAAAAAAAAATCTTAAAATGGGATAAATGATAGGAAATGGGTTTATATAAAATTTTACTGCCTTCATCTTGATGAAAATAATTATGACATGAGTTTAGTTCAAAATTTAAAAAAAAAACTGAACGTCTGAAATGGGAAACCAATCAAGTTTAGTGGTTTTCCTATCACTTCAGCCATATCAATGTCCAAAATTATTTATATCTTGTATTTTAATTTCAATAATAAAATATTAAAAGATATTTTTAAAATAAATATATTTTGTTTTTCATATTGAAAAATAGCAAGCATAAATGAAAATAATCCCAAATTAAGAATAATAAAAAAAAACCATAGGTGGTAGTGAAAGAAAAGATGATTTCTTTAAGTAAAAGTTGAATATAATTGTGGCGGTTTAGTTCACAAAAATATTTTTTTATGATAAAATCCTACAATATATTTAAATAGACTTTGGAAGTTGATTATAAATCATCTAACTCTACTAGGTGCAGCCCAGACCACCATAAATCTTTAAAAATAATTCTCATAATATTAAAAACCATATAAATTACATTGTGAACTTTTAATAATGGATTAAATAGAATTCGAGTCACAAACCCTAATATATATCTAAATACATAATATGCACTGCGATAAGAAATGATTATTATTATATCATGTTTGTAGTTTAGATTTTATTTCCTTGATTTAATTGTTGCAGTTTATATTTTATTTAGGTTATGATATTATTTTATCATATTTTTTCAAGTTTTTCTAATTCAATTAATGTATATACTTTAAATAATTTAGACATAAAGCAATTGAATTTCTAATTCGTGAATTATATTTTTAATATTCACTTTTATTACGGAGAAAAAACAAGTGCACAAAATGTTCCCTAAACTACCAAAAAAATTGAGAATTAAGATCTTTCTTCACAAAAATATTTGTAAGCTTTTTACCTTAAAAGAATAATTTTAATTTTGAAGATAAATAAATTTTCAAGTGCAATTTATCTACAAAAGGTGCACTTATATCTCAGTGAGAAACATCAATTCCAAAATATTATTTTGAGAAATTGATAGTTATAGCTAAGTTGGAAATTATAGTTCGTAAAATAATATTATTTATAAAATTTCTATATTCTTGAAGAAAAATATTTTTATTTATAAACATATACACTTATATTTAAGTCAAATTAATCACTAGTTATTATTTAATCAAAGATAAGAATTAGTAAAAATTAGCAAGAACTCATTGTTAATTATTTATTCCTTCTTTTTATTTTTATTTTTCTTTTTGTTGTCATATATATTCCAAATTATTACTTTTACACATAATAACTTTGCTATTATATTTTCAATCATCACATGAATTTAAATATAATGTTGTTAACATATTAGTGTCCATTTGTTTTGCGATATAGAAATGGGAATAAAACAGGAATTAGGAATAGGAACATGAATGAAAAATGGGGAATAGAAATGGGAATGAAGAATGGGGACTCGGGATGGGAATAAGAATAAAAACTGTGTTTGTTATGATGATTTGTGAATTGGGAAAGAAAAAAAAAATAAGAAAGAGAAATAAGATAATTTATTTTTATTCCCTCTAGTATAAATAAATGAGGTTATATAAAATAATAAATTATATTTAATGATAATTAAATTGATTTATTTATAAATAATTTAAATATAATTATTCACTTTAATTATTATAATTAGATATTTAATTAAAATAATTAACTTTACCCATTATACATTTTGATTAATATAATCAAATATTTTAATATTTTAATCATAAACACAGCATATTTTTAATTTAATTCCCATTTTATTTATAATAATATAATTCACTCTATCTATTATAAATAATTCACTTTAATATAATAGAATATTTTAATATTTAATTATTATAATTTTAGATAATATTCTAATTATTTTAAAGGATGGAATGTGTGTCATAAAACTTGTTATTTTTTTTTATTAAGATCAAAACTATAAATTACAAATGTAGAATGCTTTTACCCCTCAAATTGAAGGGATGAAATCTCTCTCAAACTCCAAAAAGAGGCATCACTCACTCCCTCAATCCAAATGGCCCCCTTAATTTATTAAAATGATTACCTTTTTGTTGCTTATTTTGATCAAGAAATTGACTTCAATTTGATTGTCACCCAATTAAAGCAATTGCTTAATTAGTTAGTCTAATTATCATGAAGTTTGAGGTTCCAAGTCTTATCCATCACTTGACATAGCTTCTCAACTTTAATATATATTTTTTGTGTCTAATCAAATTGATCTAAAGAGTGTTGGTTAGCCATGGAACATCAATTCTTGGTGCATGATAAGAACAAAGTTTTAATAATAATAATAATAATAATAATAATAATAATAAGTAAGAAAATAACAGTTTTTTTTTTTTTCAATTTAACCTAGTTTTTGTTATATTTATCACAATAGCTTAAAGATAATTTTATTCACCAAAATAGCTATGAGGTTATTTTGTCAATTGCCCAATCAGCACATCCGAAACCACTTAAAAAAAATTATAATATAATATTTATAATTATTATAATGGCACTTATCCATTAAGAAAATTGTACGTGTGGGTATATATACATGTGATATTTGGTGGTAGAATTTTTTTGTTAAAAAAAAATCTTTCATAAATAGGGTTTAAAATAATGTGCGAGAATCCTTGTTATTTTAAAAAGCAATAATAGTAGTAATTATTTTTTGAAAATAAATATATTAAAAAAATGATAGTATTTTTTTAGGAAAAATTACTTTTAGCTCTATGAAAGTTTCAAAACTTCCCAAACAAATCCTTTGATATTTGAATTTATCAAAAAACTCCTCTTGTTTCAGTACATTTTTTTCCATCACTGTAGCTCACTCTGTCAGTTTGTTCTATATTACAACATGTACTATCAGTTTAATAATTAAAATTTAATATTGTATGTTTACATGTAACTACATAAGTTTTCACTTAATATGTTATCTTTTCGTTTAATATTTGTTTTTTCTATTTAATATCTAATCTTTTCATTTAATATTATGCATTCATGTTTAAAAAACTAAGAGTCATTCATGTCAATGTCAGCTACCTTTATATCAAAGTTACTAAAAAATAAGTTATCTACAAAAATTCTTTTGAAAATATCTAAATTTGAAAGAGCCAAATATGTATAAAAAAAACTTATTCGGGTTTTTGACAATTATCAGTATTTTTTAAAAATAGTGGGCTGAAAAAATTCTAAAAAAAAATTAAACATAAGTTTTTTTAACTAAACTAAGAATGTGACAAATTATTTTTAACGTCATTTGGATCAATAAAATATTCCTTACAACACTGTAGACATGTAGTAAATATAAAAAAAAATAGAATTGGGTTGAAGAAAATAAATAAACAATATTATAATATTAGCAAGGTACTTCTTAATAATTATACTTGAAATAATAATTAAAACAAAACACAATAACCACTTGTACTTGAACTTTCACTATTGAAGGTTGTAGTACACTTTGCCCACGCAATCAACAAACTAGTACAAGGGTGCTAACACTAGATTATTATTAGATATGTTTTAGTTAAGGTTATATATTTGATAATTTATTTGCATTTATTACACACATGTTGAGAATTGATTATTCAATTAATATATTCTTAACCGGATATGAAGAGTTTGGGTTATGATCACCGACCGACAAATTATTATCATTATCATTTCCATTAAGTCTTAAAATTGGGGCTAAGTATTATTTGCTATAAATCCTGTAATATAAATTTATTTGTACTTAGTTTCTTATATAATAAATTCATGTTTATACCCACAATAAAAGATTTAAAAGATAAATTTTAATGACAACACAATGTATACTAACTTATTCATATGCATGCATTTGATGGAACATAGCTTCCATTTGATTCTCATACATGCACTAACTATAGAACACATAGTACTGATTAACAACACAAGCTAGCTAGAATAAATGAGTGAACACAAATTCATTCAAACAAGCATATTTCTCACAAAAATGCACCTAAACTTGTCTTCATCAAATGATCGGCGACGATGGAATACATCCGTTCCGTCGGGTGAAATGCATCCCAGAAAACATACTTGTTCGCATCGATACAAGTAAACGGATTCCTTGTATTACATATATATCCCATCTCGAATAATCCCGTTGCACAACATCCTCTTTCCCCGTTATCAAATCCTAATCAAGACAAGAACACATGTTTATATATTCAAATCCATATTTACTAAATTAACTTATGCGAGAAACTTACCATATGAAATTGGATCATTCACTACTTTTGCAAATGGAGTATATACATCTGCATATACTAATTTCAAGCCAAGTAGTTGTCGATTGAGTTTCGTCACCAAGTTTTGGAGTTTGATGTTGAATTGATTAGCTACAAAGTTGTAGTCCTCATTGCAGTTACTTGCAGAGAAGAAGTTTGTGGCTCTTTCAAGTGGTAAGCAACCCATGGGAGGTAAGCCGGTGAGGTCGATTTTCCGGGCACCAAAACGATAAAGTTTGATGATAAATTTTTCGGCAATGCCGACAAGAAAATTCTCGTACTGATCCACAGGTTGTTGGCGATAACGTCGCGGTGTTGTGTAGTAGTTCTCTAGAAAATCATTGGTACCTAAACTCATTACATAGAGGGCATTCTTCAAAGTCTTGCTCCCCTTTGTTAGGCCTTGGAAGGCTATCAGTTTTCTTCGGTAATCTTTGAAGTATTCCATTTGTTTCCATAAAGGTATGACTGACTGTTATACACAAATTATCAATTAACAATTATCTATCTATATATATTTGTATTATTTTTATTAGCTTAAGTTTTTGGATTGAACTGACCAAAACATCGGCGGTGACATTGTCGTAGCCGCTAGCAGCTGAGGCAAAGGAGACGCCGGTGGAGAAGTTTTGGATAGTAAATGTAGGATCGAGATAAGCCGGAATAATTGGAGGAAGACCGAAGGCCTCGGAGATGAAGTCGGTGGCAAGCCGACCGTTGCAGAACCTTCCGGTCGGCTTCCCGCCGATGAAGTCACGACCGTAAGGCTCGAAGTTGCTCTTGGCCATCGTTTGAAGCTGATTGTTGTTTCCGGTATCGACCGATGAGTCTCCGAAAACAATGATTGCCGAAACCCTTGCTGTAGTAATTTGAGTGAAGCAGAAAAGAAGATGCACTAGTAACATGTGTTGCAAGCACAGTTTTAGACTCATTTTTAATTTGAAGAAGATGTACACTTGATTTGTTTGAGATTGAGAATGAGAATTTGAAGAGTTTGGGTGGAAGTGGTTGATCAACTACCACAACAATTTAGGAGGTGCATGTGATTGCACTAATAATAAGGTGCATATATATCACAACCATAAGTGAGGCTATTAACTGTGTTTTCAGGCACAAAGTTTTGCTTTTATGTTTTTGAGAAGTTCATCTAAAACATATTTTGTATGAAACATTAAATCCAAGTATTTTCCTAACCAGAAACTTCAACATCGTTTCTTCTTTTTTTTTAAAATAAAAATAAAAGGGAAAAATGCTGAAATAATAGTTAAAGGTGTGCATGGGTTTGTTTGTGAAAAACCACACAACAAACATCTTTTTGTAATGATTTGAATCAGGTTAATTTTAAGTGAATAAAATTTAATTAATATTACTATTTATTAGATTAAATAAAAAGTTTTGATATTAAAAAAAGAAAAAGGACAATGATTTAATTAATCTCAACAAGCAGCTCTAACTCCTCATCACTGTTTACTGTCTTCATCACAAAACCATGGAATTAACTCCTCCATTACCTTCTTCTCCTTCCTCCTTTTTACCAACCAATGAAGACAACAAGAAAGAAATAAAGAAAAGAGTTAATGGTAAAGCGCAAAAGAAGGTAGAAATAAAGATGATAGAAAAGGAAAGAAATTTAATAGAGATGTATGTAAAATGCTTATGTTTTCAATAATTAAATGAAATATATAGAGATCCTATATTGTTTTAATTGGTTATTGGTGGAATGGTTTTAAATATTTTTCACACTTCAGTTGAGCAACTCATTGCCATGCAGCCTCATCATCAATCTCATGCACTAATGGAGCCGCATGAGAAAAGCTACACATAGAATTGTGGTGTCAAATGACAGCATAAAATTTTTTAAAATATTTGAAGCTTTTTTCCAATATAACTCTTATTTTTTTAATTATTAAAATAACCTTATGTGAAATTTATTTATCAACATAGATTTCGAAACATCACATTAAACATAGTTATCAAGTGATGAGTGGATCTTTTAAAAATGAGTGATGCTATCTTTACGGAATAGATTTTCCGGATGCCAACTTGCCAGGCACATCATTATTCACGTCATTATTTTTTATATAAACTTCAAATTTAAACATTTAAAATTTTAAAAAATTATAAAACTATATCTAAAATCTTAAACTCAAATATTACAAATTCTATGTCTAAAAATCTAAAAATTTAAATACTAAATAATAAACTTAAACCCTAAAATCCAAAATCCTAAATCCTAAGCCCTAAACCCTAAATCATATGCCCAAAATTATAAACAGTAAACCTATGAGGTTTGTGATTTACACTTTAGGATTTAGGGAGGGAGTTTCAGTTTATCATTTATGATTAAATGTTTAAATTTAGTATTTAGATAATAAAGATAAATAATTAAAAAAAAAAGAAAAAAAAATGACATGGATGCTGACATGGATGCCACGTCATTCAGAAAATCTATTAGGTAAAAATAGCATTATTTTTTAAAAAATTACAAATCAATTCATAATTTAATAATAATAATAATATAAATGTGGTTTTAAAAAAATATAAAAATGTTGAAAAAATTATTATTATTTATAAAAAATCCTTTAAAATGAAGAAGATGCAATAATAATAATAATAATAATAATAATTAAAAACAACAACATATTTTTCCAGAGTAAATGCAGTAGATAAAATACAACTTTTTAAAAATCAATAATAACTTAAAATTTGTTCAAAAAGATAAATTTTTTTTTATTTCTGCGATTTTTTTACAAAAGAAGGGTGTTCATGAAAAACACTAATATTTTAGTATTTTTAAAAAGTCCAATCATCCCACAGGTGATGACTAAGCTTAATGTGATGTTTTAAAACCATGTCAGTGAATAAATTTCACAGTCTTCGTATGGATCATTAGAAAAAATGAGAGTTATATTTGAAAAAAAAACCTACAATATATAGAAATTGTTAAATTGACCCCCATTAAATTAAACAATTGGCGTCAATATGCAATATTGAAAAAAAGTTTTCTAAAAAAACATGTGAGTTATTATATTAATATTAAAAATTTAAAAACACATGTAATTAAGACCTATAATTTTACATGTGAATTATTATATAAATATTAGAATTTGAAAATCACCCGTATTTTAAAACCTATATTTTTGGATTTGTGTTTCACTTTTTATGTAATAACTTTAGAAAATATAAAACTAAAACCACTTTTTATCCTCTTCATTTTCAATATTTTTTAACTACTTCTTAATATTTTGTCCAATCTAAGAGACATCATCAAAATCTTAATTTTTTTAATTAAAAAATTAAACTCTTAAGTATGCAATGCTTTTATCATTTCAATTTTTAATTATTTGAGATAATTTTTTAAATATAAATTTTTAATAGAGTTTCTTCTGTTTTATTTTGTTATTTGTATTTTTTATATTTTTTTAATTATAATTGTCTATGTATATATGATTTTTTTTTTACATTACGGTAATAATACTATACTTATATGTTGACCCCACTTCTTAATAAATTATGTGACTGCACCACAGAGCAGGGGCGGAACCAGGGAGGCTAGCAGGGGCTTCAGCCTCCCCTCGGCTCCGGTGAGGTTGTTTTCCGGCACCGGTGAAGTTAGGTTATATATATATATATATATATGGTGGATAATATTTTATGTGTATTTAGTTGTTGTATAATGAAAACGTGCTTGAGTGGTTGGTGGGAGGTAGGTTGTTAGAGCCCACTTTGGTTCAAATTCCATAGGCTACAATCTTGTGTTTTTTTATATTATACTTTTACTAATTAAAAATAAGTTTTTTTTTGTTTTTAAAAAATTGCTAAAATTTTAAATTTTAAAATAATTTAAGGAAAAAATTAAATTGATAATAAGGGAGTGAAATTTCAAATTTTCAATAAAAAATTATGAATAATATTAATAAAATTTATAAAATAAATTAATAATTTAAAAAAAATTAAGTTGATAATAGATTGTAATGTTAAGTTTTTGATACTTTTATTAATTAAAAACAAGTTTTCTTATTTTAAAAAAGTTGATGAAATTTTAAATTTTAAAAAAATTTAAGGAAAAAATTAAATTGATAAACAATCTTGAGTTTTTTTATATTATACTTTTACTAATTAAAAATAAGTTTTTTTAATTTTTAAAAAATTGCTAAAATTTTAAATTTTAAAATAGTTTAAGGAAAAAATTAACTTGATAATGAGGGATTGAAATTTCAAATTTTCAATAAAAATTTATGAATAATATTAATAAAATTTATAAAATAAATTAATAATTTAAAAAAATTAAGTTGATAATAGGTTGTAATGTTTAGTTTTTGATACTTTTATTAATTAAAAACAAGTTTTCTTATTTTAAAAAAGTTGATGAAATTTTAAATTTTCAATAAAAATTTATGAATAATATTAATAAATTTTATAAAAAAATTTAATAATTTAAAAAATTAAGTTGATAATGAGTTGTAGTGTTAAGTTTTGATATTTTTACTAAACAAGTTTACTTATTTTCAAAAAGTTGCCGAAATTTTAAAGTTTGTAAAAATTTAAGGAAAAAAATTTAAATTGATAATGTGCCATTTAAATTTTCAATAAAAATTTATGAATAATATTAATAAAATTTATAAAAACAAATTAATAATTAAAAAAAATTAAGTTGATAATGTGGCATAGCAAATATAAATTAGTTGTTATAATATAATAATATACATGTTAAAGTGAATGAATGATTGTTTATTTGTCTAGTTGAACATAGTTGTTTATTTAGTCAAATACATCATGACAACAATAGTAGTTCAAATTATTGTTAATGTTCTTTTTTTTTACTATATGTATATTCAAAATATAGTTATATTATTGACCCTTTTAATATAAATAATTATTTTATTTGATAATTTTTTACACTTTGACTTTAGCCCCCCCTACCGGTAAGTTCTAGTTCCGTCACTGCCACAGAGCCGTGATTTTTAAGTTCAACACTAATAATACATGTATTAGCTAATTAGAATTATAAATAAAGCTTTTTGATTTGATGTAAATAGATGTAATAAAATAAATTAGATGTAAAAGTTATGTGGGCTTTTTTCCAATACAATCTTCTTGTTTTTTTTTTTTTTTTTTTTTTTTTTTACATTATCAAAATGACTTTATTCATCAATATGAGTTCGAAAATATAACATTAAACCATATCATTAACTAGGTGATGAGTTGGCTTTTTTAGAAATATTAAGATATTGGCTATTTTTCATGCACACCCTTCTCTTTTAAAAAAATCACAAAAATGAGATATTTTTTTATTTTTATACTGTTTTAAAGTCATTATTTAAAAAAATATATTATATTTTTTTCCAACCGTATTTATTTTGGAAAAATATATTGTTGTTGTTATTATTAGTATTATTATTAAAGCATAATTAGGTTACGTTAAGGTCCCATTCACTATCATTCTATCGAAACCTCTATCTTACTATGAATTATTTTACATGTTGTTAAAGCTTATTTGTGGTTTAAATTTTTTAAAACTATTTGTTTTTATTTTTTAAAATATGTTAAAATGTGTTTATTATTATTATTTATTTATTTATTTATTTAATGTTGGATAGAGAATAGATTTGTTTATTGTAGAATTCACAGTTATAAATTTATTTTGTACATGTTTTATTTTTAATTTTGAGTTTTAATTAAAAAAAACCATGCATGACACGCGAGGTTTGTATCAAGTGTAGGAGGAATTCGATTCGCTCCATAGAGCAGGCGTGTGCATCAGTGCATACTTCCATGATAAGAAATGACATGCATTGATGGCACATATGTTTCAGATATATTTGAATAAAATTATTGTTATTTAAACTACAATCAAGTTGTTGAATCAATAATAATAATAATAATAATAATAATAATAATAATAATTTTTTCAAAATAGCTACCATTACAAAAATAATAACTTAAAAATATTTTTAAAAATCATTTTTTGATTGTTTAAACAATAATTATGTTAATAATAATAACAATTTTTTAAAATGGCTTCAAAAACCAAGAAGATGTAATAATAATAATAATAATAATAATAATAATAATAATAATAACATATTTTTATAAAATAAATACACTTTTATATATATATATATATATATATATATATATATATATATAGCCATATAGGTTTGCATGAAAAATAACTTTGCATGAAAAATAACCAATATCTTAATATATTTAAAAGATCGATTCATCACTTGGTTGATGACGTAACTTGATATGATGTTTTTAAATCTATGTATATAAATAAATTTTACAATTTTGATAATTAAAAAAAAAGGGTTATAATGAAAAAAAAACCAAGTTATTTTTTGATGTTTGATTTACTGTAAAGTTATGTTATATATAAAAATAATTTTTATTTTAGACTAATTTTAAACCATTTCAATTTACACAGAATTTGATTGGACGTTGAAATGATGTAAATCTCTAAACTTATACTCACAACAGTTTGCTTGTACCTTCAGTATACCCGTCTGTCTGTCACCCGGTTTTTAGTGTTAAGTAAATATCAAATTTAACTAAAAAAATAAATTTATTATATTTGTATTATAATTACTGATGATCTTATTATTACTTACTTCCAATGCATTGGGTATTTAAAATAAACTCTAAAAAAAACTCAAGAGAGGCCAGTTAGATAAATAATAATAATAATAATAATAATAATATGACATAATTGTGAGGTGTAGTTTTTTTAATAAATATTAAATTTATTTTTTTGTAATATGAATAAGTAACCGCACACACATTTTATTTATGTCTCAATCATATATCATATATTGAAAGGGAGTCGAACTCTCAACTTTTTGCGTGAGAGTCAAATATTTTAATCGTTTAATCATTAAAATGGTAGTTACAACATACAATATATTTTGTTTTAACAGCAATTTTTACTTACCGTTGAGGTGTAGTTTTTTTAGTAAATATTAAATTAAATTTTTTTTTTTATATGGATAAGTCACCGCCCACACATTTTATTTATGTCTCAATCATACATTGAAAGCGAGTCGAACTCTCAACTTTTTACATAAGAGTCAAATGTCTTAATCGTTTAATCATTAAAGTGGTAGTTACAACATACAATATATTTTGTTTAACAACAATTTTTACTTACCGTTGAGGTGTTGTTTTTTTAATAAATATTAAATTTAAATTTTTTGTAATATGGACAAGTCACTGCTAGAGGTGGGCACGGGCCCAAAAAAAAACCGGCCCGGCCCGTGCCCGGCCCGGAACCGGCCCGCCGGTTCAATGACCCGGCGGGCCGGTTCAATGACCCGTAACCGGCCCGTACTGTAGACGGGCCGGTTACGGGTTGGGGGAACCCAACCCGTTGACCCGGCGGGCCAACCCGCCGGGCCAACCCTCCGGGCCAACCCGCCGGGCCAAACCCGGTTCCAAACCGGGTTTGGCCCGGTTTTTAAAATGTTTTAAAAAGCATCAACCCGGCGGGTTGACCCGCCGAGTCAACCCGCCGGGTTGATTTTGAAAATCAGCCGTTTGGCTGATTTTCAAAATCACCAACGGCTATTATAGCCGTTGGTTTTTTTTTTAATTAATTTTTTTTATATAATTTTTAATTTTCAAAAGTAAAAAAAAAAAAAATTCAAAATTTAAATTTTAAATAAACCCTATAAATATCCCCACATCCTTACCCAATATTTTTTTTACCAAATACCATTCTTCTCCCCAACTCTTTCTCTCTTAATCTCAACATTTCTCAACCTCTACCTCTACTTTCACTCTCATAATTTCAAGTTTTCAACAATTTCTTTCCTTGAACTTGGGTATATTTTTGGAGTCTTTAATTTTAATTATTGGAGCTTTGGATCAAGTTTGGATTGATTATTTTCTTTGTATTTCAAGGTCTCCAATGAACAAGGTTAGCAATGATTTCTTTATTTAAATTAGTAGTTTAAATTTGTTTAAATAATTTTATTTTTGTTAAATGATCTATGAAATAATTATTTTTGTAATTGTAATTTTGTAGGCTTGAATACTTGGGGGTTTAATTATTGGATATTTTGGAGTCTTGGATACTTGGAGGCTTGGAGCAACTTGGAGCAACTTGGAGTTTGGAGTCTTTGGATATCTATTATTTTCTTTCTCTTTGAAGTGATTATTAACAAGGTTGGTAATAATTTTTATTTTTTGTTATTAATGGATGTGTGTGTAATGTGTATTGGTATTTTTAAGATATGAATTAATAATAGATGTAAATTATGCCATTAACACATGTGTGTATATATATTTGTAAGATATTAATTAAAAATAGATGTAAATTATGCCATTTTTTAACTAGTTGGAAATGTTATTTATTTTAAATGATATTAGGTGAAATTAATTGCATCTCCCAATGTTAGATGAAATTTTTATTTTTATTTTTATTGTGATGGTGTTTTCATTTTTATTTTTATTTTTATTTTTACTAGGTGAAATGAAAGCACTTGATATAATAATATCATTTGCCAATTAATTTTTACTTTAATTTATACCAATCACTTGCCAATCACTTGCCTAATAAAAATGAAAGCACCGAGTATATATATTTTTCTATATTTTCATATATATATATTTTCATATGTTTTCATATATTTTCATTCGTATATTTTACTATATTTTTATATATTTACAAATTCGTATATTTTATTTTATTTTATTTTTTTTAATTTCAAATATAAAAAAACTATAATTGCACAATCCTTTGTTATTAATAAATTACAAACTAATTTCATTCGTATATTTTACTATAGTTTTTATTCTTGTTGTGAAATTATTAGCATACTTGTTTTTTTTTTAAAAAAAAAAATGCATGCATGAAATTGAAATCCCAAGACTTGTGAACTTGTTTTTTATTTATTTTATTTTTCATGAAATTATTAGCATAATTGTTGTGGTAGTTTTCATTCTTGTTGTGAAATTATTAGCATACTTGTTTTTTTTTTATAAAAAAAAAAATGCATGCATGAAATTGAAATCCCAAGACTTGTGAACTTGTTTTTTATTTATTTTATTTTTCATGAAATTATTAGCATAATTGTTGTGGTAGTTTTCATTCTTGTTGTGAAATTATTAGCATACTTGTTTTTTTTTTATAAAAAAAAAAATGCATGCATGAAATTGAAATCCCAAGACTTGTGAACTTGTTTTTTATTTATTTTATTTTTCATGAAATTATTAGCATAATTGTTGTGGTAGTTTTCATTCTTGTTGTGAAATTATTAGCATACTTGTTTTTTTTTTTAAAAAAAAAAATGCATGCATGAAATTGATATCCCAAGACTTGTGAACTTGTTTTTTATTTATTTTATTTTTCATGAAATTATTAGCATAATTGTTGTGGTAGTTTTCATTCTTGTTGTGAAATTATTAGCATACTTGTTTTTTTTTTATAAAAAAAAAATGCATGCATGAAATTGAAATCCCAAGACTTGTGAACTTGTTTTTTATTTATTTTATTTTTCATGAAATTATTAGCATAATTGTTGTGGTAGTTTTCATTCTTGTTGTGAAATTATTAGCATACTTGTTTTTTTTTTTAAAAAAAAAATGCATGCATGAAATTGAAATCCCAAGACTTGTGAACTTGTTTTTTATTTATTTTATTTTTCATGAAATTATTAGCATAATTGTTGTGGTAGTTTTCATTCTTGTTGTGAAATTATTAGCATACTTGTTTTTTTTTTTAAAAAAAAAAAATGCATGCATGAAATTGATATCCCAAGACTTGTGAACTTGTTTTTTATTTAATTGTTGTATTTCAAATACTTGTGTTTTTAGACATCGAAAAAATGGCTTCACGTGGTGGAAGCTCGAGAGGAAAAAGCATTGTTGGTTCAGTCTCCACTCCCGTACCTACTGAAGAGAGCAATCCATTTTTTGATAGTGAGAGTCCATTTCAACAATCCGCACCATCGCAAACCGGACAAGCAACCAACACCACGGAAACCGCCCTCAAATCAAACATTTTTAAAATTCATTTTACCAAAGTTTGTAATAATAATGATGGCATTGTAACACATGGTAAATGTAATTATTGTGGTTCGGAGTTTAAGCATTCTAAGGGTGGAGGGTACGGCACATTCAACAGACACATGGAGAAGAAACACCCGGACAAACTTGGACATAGTCGATCACAATCCCAAATTAGATTCACTACGGACGAAGGTACTGGTTCTCACTCATCACTATTTACATTTTCGCAAGCAAAATACAGGGATAAAATTGCAGAGACAATATCCGTCGAGCGCTTGCCATTCAGCTTCGCTGAACGGTGTCAAGTGCAAGAATGCATCAATGAAACCTTGCAACCGGCATGCAAGAAGGTTTCACGAAGGACAATTCAAAGAACAATTTTCAAACAATATAAGAATGGTAGAGAACAACTTTGTGAGTATTTTCGAACTTCTAATTCATCAATTTCTTTATGTTCCGATGTATGGACCGATGTTTTCCATGAAAATTCTTTTATGGGTATTACGGCGCATTGGGTCGATGACAAGTGGAATATCCAAAAGCGTGTTCTTGCTTTTAGGGTGTTCAACGAGTCTCATACCGCCGAAAATATTTATAGACTTATTCGTGGTGTTATCGAAGATTTTGGTTTAATGTTCAAAATTTTTTCGATTTCTTTTGATAATGCCTCCGCTAATACGGCCTCAATTAGACCTCTAGAAGATTTTTTGAGGCCTTCATGTGGTGGCAAATATTTCCATATAAGATGCGTTTGTCACGTGTTGAACTTATGTGTCCAAACTGGTTTGCAAGAGCTTAAAGAATACGTACTTCCTGTTAGGGAAGTCGTAGCTTATTTGGGAAAAAACATGACCCTCATGAAACAATGGGCTCGCTATTGTAAAGCACACAACATGAGGGTTAAAAAATTCCCTAAAGATGTAAAAACAAGATGGAACTCCACTTATCGACTTCTTAGTGCAACATTTCCCTATAGGACATTGTTGACTAATTTTGTTAATGATTCGTTGGTTGGTTTCCATCTATACGAGTATCAATGGGTGATTATTGCTCGTATTATTGATTTTCTTTCGATTTTTGACACATGTACTAATTTGTTTTCGCAAGTTTATTTTCCTACTTCCCATTTGTTTGTATATGGTGTTGTTGATGTGGCTGAACAGTTTTGGAAGTATAGATCTGATCCACAATTGTTTATGGCATTGATCCCTATGAGGATTAAATGGTTGCTTTATTACAAGGATATACCTCCGATTGCTTTAGTTGCTTTTGTTCTTGATCCAAGGCAGAAGCTAGAGGGTTTGCAAGCATATTTGGAAGCATATTACAAATTTTTAGGGTTCAATGGAGGACAAGATTCCCAACCGTTTGCTATGAGCTTGCCCATGAGCGAAGTGGATACCCAAGATGACGAACCAGATCCAGACGGCATTGTGGATGTCAATGAAATTGTTGCTGATACTAGGAATCAACTTATTGAATTATATGATAGCTATTGTATTAAATATAGCCATGTAGTCCCACAGGTTGCACAAGAGCCAATAGGACAATCTAGCAGTGGTGGAGGAGAATCATTCCGGCAGAGACAAGCAAAGAAGAAGCCAAGAGGATCACAGTATACAGAGCTCGACTTGTACTTGAACACAACATTCCGGTTCTCTGAAGAAATCAACACAGACATGACCTTCGACGTCCTACAGTGGTGGCAAGGTAATGGAAACCCATACCCTATACTTTCACTAATGATAAAAGATATTTTTGCGTGCCCTATGTCTACAGTAGCATGCGAACAGACCTTCAGTGCCGGTGGGAACATGTTGGACACGACACGTTCGCAGTTGACCCCACAAAATATTGAAATTCAAGTTTGCACGGATGATTGGAAGCGTGCGCAAGTTCGGCAACAAGAAGCAGAACGACAAAGTCCAGATGGCAGTGATTTTTTCTACACAGATAACATGATGAGCACACCTGGCGCAACAACAGCCAATGAGTCTGACCAACAGCTAGATGATGACGAATAGATAAGTGGGTGACAA
The DNA here is from genome assembly GCA_020875875.1 of Dioscorea alata. Lineage (NCBI taxonomy): Eukaryota > Viridiplantae > Streptophyta > Magnoliopsida > Dioscoreales > Dioscoreaceae > Dioscorea > Dioscorea alata. The sequence goes on from CM037019.1 coordinate 16,198,025, forward strand.
CAGTTATACAATGTAAGAGAACTACGTTGGCTTTGATTCCTCTCGCTAGAAGGATACGTAGGCAACTTAATTCGATAAGTAAACGAATTAAGTGCAAGCCATTTATTTTTTAATTTAGTGTGTTCTAAAATTTTCTAAATATTTGTTAATTAAAGTAATTTATTTTCTGAATTTTTTCCTTTTTTTTTTAATTTTCTGAATATTATATTATTATTTTCTATTTTTCTGAATTTTTTTCCTATTTTATTCTAAATTTTCTGAATTTTTTCCAATTTGTTTTTAATTTTCTGAATATTTTATTATTATTTTCTATTTTTCTGAATTTTTTCCTATTTTATTCTAAATTTTCTGAATTTTTTCTATATTTTTTTTAATTTTCTGAATATATTATTATTATTTTCTATTTTTCTGAATTTTTTTATTTTTTTAATTATTGAGCGGGCCGACCGGCCCGGCCCGCCGGGCCCAACCCGCCGGGTCAGCCCGGCCCGCCGGGTCAACAGTGAAGCCGGGCCGGTTCCGGGCCCGGCCTCCTATGACCCGGACCCGCCGGGTCTGACGGGTCAACCCGGCCCGGCGGGTTCTACACCCATGCCGGGCCGGGTCCGGGTCGGGGGGCCGGTGAACCGCAACCCGGCGGGTCGGGCCCGCCGGGCCGGTTAACCGGCCCGTGCCCACCTCTAGTCACTGCACACACATTTTATTTATATCTCAATCATACATTGAAAGGGAGTCGAACTCTCAACTTTCAGCATGAGAGTCAAATGTCTTAATCGTTTAATCATTAAAATGATAGTTACAACAAACAAAATATTTTGTTTAATAATAATTTTTACTTACCGTTGAGGTGTAGTTTTTTTAATAAATATTAAATTTAATTTTTTTGTAATATGGACAAGTCACTACACACACATTTTATTTATATCTCAATCATACATTGAAAGGGAGTCGAACTCTCAACTTTCTGCATAAGAGTCAAATATCTTAATCGTTTAATCATTAAAATGGTAATTACAACATACAAAATATTTTGTTTAACAACAATTTTTACTTACCATTGAGGTGTAGTTTTTTTAATAAATATTAAATTTAATTTTTTTGTAATATGGGCAAGTCACTGCGCACATATTTTATTTATGTCTCAATCATACATTGAAAGATAGTCAAACTTTTAACTTTCTGTATGAGAGTCAAATATCTTAATCATTTAATCATTAAAATGGTAATTACAACATACAAAATATTTTGTTTAACAACAATTTTTACTTACCATTGAGGTGTAGTTTTTTTAATAAATATTAAATTTAATTTTTTTGTAATATGGGCAAGTCACTGCGCACATATTTTATTTATGTCTCAATCATACATTGAAAGGGAGTCAAACTCTCAACTTTCTGTATGAGAGTCAAATGTCTTAATCATTTAATCATTAAAATGGTAGTTATAACATACAATATATTTTGTTTAACAGTAATTTTTACTTACTGTTAATCAAACAAACCCTAATAATATAAAAATTAGTTAATTATTATTATTATTTTTCCAAATAGAGAGTTTTTTACAATTCCTCGTGATCCGGTTTTGCACAGACATTGCTTTGAGATTTGTGTCCACGAGGTGATATAAAATAAACATCTCACCAGGTTTCTCAATTTCTCATTCTCGATCAGAAGGTCATCCCGAGGAGGAGGAGGAGGAGAAGGAGATGGGGCCTCAGAGCCAGAACACCTCGCTCCAACGCCTCCACCTCGTCGAGAAGGTGATCCACTTCTCCTTCTCTTTGACGCCATTTTTTTTTTTTTTTTTCCGTCTCATTTGTGTGTTGATATCGCAGAGGATTGTGCGAGTGTTGGAGCTTGCCGGGCTGGTTATGGATGAGCTTGCGAACTCCACTGGGCCTCGATCCGACGCCCTCACTAGTCACTGCCGTGAATTTATGGAATCCATTAGGGTTAGTAGTGCTTCTTCATGAAAAAGTTCCCAAATTGCTTGACAAAAGTAGGGTTTTTAGGGTTTGGAAGCTTAATTTGATGTTTTTCTTGTTGTTATCTGGAATTGAGATTATATGATTATAGGGATGCTTCCTTTTTTTTTTTTTTAAAGTGAAATGCAAATGGTAGTGAAACTATAGTCTTGTGAACTCTTTGTTTAAATTTTGTAGTTTATCAAGTAGCATTAATATTTGTGAAACAGAAATATGGTAGGAAATGGCTTGTCATGTTGTTGTATGGTTTAGACCAAAAACCTGGAAATTTAACTCACCATACTTTTAGTGATTTCACAGAAAGTTGAATTCTTGAGGAATTATCCTGAATAAATAGCAAGAGTTTCTCACAAGCGAGCTACAATCTACTAGGCATTTATTAAATTGTGCTAAACTTGGATTCCTCTCGCCTACTGGTAATACTGTGTGAAGCACCCTTTACATTGTCTATGGAGTATGCCTTGAGATGGGAATATGAGAGGGAGTACTGAATAACCAAAATAAGAATTATTTGAAAGGGCATGTGGGAATTTTGGTTTTAAGAGCTTAATTTTTAGGCATATATGTTGTACCTGTTTGAATGGAGACGAAGCTACTACCATTCTAAGAAGTGTTGCGAGTAACAAAAATTCTTTGTTTTGTCCATGAGCATAGCTTTTGGAGGGCTATGTATAGATCTTCCTTCTTAGATGTTGGTGGTTATGCTTGAATGCTGATTAAATTTGCAATCCTGGCTCTTATCTTCACAAATCTACATCTCTAAGTTATGTGTAGGTGGTTACTAATATATGACTCATTTTGTTGCTTTATGGTTGGCCTTGATACTTCCATGTTTGTTTTCTTGTCATAAATACTCTTTTTGAATTTAACACTCTTAGACATTATCTCAGTAATATTTCTGTCAATATAGGAAGATAATATTATTGCTGAAATTCCTTCTGGTTTCCTTTAAAATAGTATATAACTTTTATTCTCTGAAGGCAAGATATAAACTGCCCTAATATTTATGTTCTCCTAGGCATTTGAACAAATTTTATTTAGTGTATGTTAAGGCCCTTAAGGCCTAAATCTCACGCAGCATATTTTCTATAAGTCGATCTTGATTGTTTGGTTATGTTTTCATGAACTATGTTGATATTCTGATTGATCTACAAGCTAAGATCGAATAGTTGAGGCAATCCCTGGTTTTGATAAGATTCAAATCTATACTGTATCCACATAATAGAATCTTCATTAGTTGCTCTGCTACTGTTAAGTTTGGAAGCATGCTTCATTTTTGGAGTCATGCTTATTAACTCCTAGTTAAGCAGTCTTCTAAGTATTTGGTTTTGGCAATCACTTGTTCAGATTTTAGAGCTTATGAAATTGTTGAAGATGTAGAGGTGAACAACTGTCTCCGCAAGATCAATTTACAACTACACTTTAATATTGTACTTTTTTTCTCCAGGATCAAGTGAAGATTATTGATTATGCTTTGTTAGAATATTACACTTTGTGTCTTGAGCAAATTATCCCCCATGATTCTGTTTTAGATATGTAACATGGGTCATCCAAAATCTTGCATACTTATAGAAGAGATAACATCCCACTTCTAATGATGCCAAAGTAATTATTGTATGTTCATTGTTCACTAATACCCAAAAATAATGAGCGGTGATCTCTCCTTAATAAATCATTAACTCAAGTTTATGTGGCTTTTATTTTTCTTTTAGATCATTTTCAGAAGCTTTTTTCTTTGTCCTAATATGCTAAAAGTTCGATACACAGTATTGTCTGTTGAATAGTGATTGTTGATTTTTTTACTTCATAGCTAAATAACATGTAATGAAATTTAAACACTCACTGTGAATCTCTGTGTTGACAGGATATACAAGTGACATTGCGCGATGAGATTAAAAGTGCTTGTGAGTATCGCCCTTTTGAGAAGTGTGATTATAATGCCAGAATTTCTAATGAAATTTGCTGCAAGAAACTGGAATATGTCATTGAGAAGTTGGATGATATGAAACAAAGCATCGAACAATGTAAAGATGGAAATTGAGATGCTTCTTTTGGCCTGTAGGTATGTGATTACAGTAACATTATTTCCTTTGCATACATTGATAGCATTCCCTTCTTTTGTATCCTTGTGTTCTCCTTAGATAAACCCCTTTTATGTTGTTGTTTGTTGTTTGTTGTTGTTGTTGTTATTAAACTAATGTAACTATAATTCCTTTGAATCATTAATTTTGTATAAATTTCAAAACAACCCAGATCTTGCCTTTGAAGAGGTATCAAAATGCTGAATCAAAATGTAGAAGAAAGAAATAAATGTCTGATTAAAGAGCTTGCCTTGTTCGATAAGATGACGACAAGATTTAGCAAGCTTTTACAACTGTTTAGTTCATGCATCATAGAAAGTATTTCTTTTGATGTAAAATTGTTTACTTGACATGACACTTTGTGAAACCAAGAAAACGAGGTTTGGAATTTAACACATTCTCCCATGTATGATTGTTTTCTTTGGTCCAGATATTTCTTGCAGTCCAACCTGTCCATGGCCAAGCTTGCGATGATCTTCCTGCACTCCTGGTTCTAGTCATCCTAACCGTTACGTTTTAGGATCCTTACCAGAGAGCTGAAAATTGGATGACTGTAATTCTCAAATCCAGCTATATCTTCTCAGACCGAAATGAAAGATCTCATGAATAATTGTTGATTATTTTACTATCTGGAGGATTTGATCAATTGTTCTTTAGAGTTTAGGGTTCCAAAGTTAGTTCATGTGGTGCATTTCATTTATCCTGTGGTATATTATAGGAGTGATGTCCTGTTGCATCAAGTGAAAAACAAAATTTAGGTTTTTATTAAATTTACAACATTTTGCATGAAAAGAAACATTGTTGGAGGTGGACAAGCTTGTGTTTGTGCTTGTTTATCTTGCATTTCATCTCCATATTGTTTCAGTCTGGCCTGTTCAGTTGATATTGTTGCTCTTATATATTGTTTATGGAGTTGACTTTTGTTGACTTTTTTTGCCTTTTTGCTTGTGTGCCCCTATAAAAATGGAAAATTGGTGATATACCCTTCTAAAAGCTCTATTTGCTTTTGTGTCCCCATAAATTCCATTTATTTATTTTTTTGTTGATGTTTTCCCTGTATTAATATGCCTGTTTGACATCATCAAATGGATGGGGAGGAATATTAGGACTAAAATGTGGTTGTTGATATTCTCTTGTATTTTTTTTATTTCTTGTACTTTTTTTATTGTTGATGTATTCTTTGATTAGCAAGTGGATGGACAGAAATACAGGGAAACAACTAGTATGAGTTTGATGTATTCTTGTAGCTTTATTTTTTTTGTGTGTGTGTGTTTATCATATACGGATATACCCTTTGAAAATTTAGAGTATTTTTGTGGGGTACCATCAGATTCTTAACCTGGTTGAGACTTTTAAAAAATTAGTTTCTGTAATCCAAAACAATTTTGACAAGGTTGTATTAGTAAATAACCACCTCCTTACGTGTGTGTGTGTGTGTGTGATCTGAGCAAGCTTCTTTTTTATTTTATATTTGTCATGGGTTATTGATGAGTGAACAGTGATATCAATGGGTTGGGGTTTCACGGGGGATACACTGATCATGAATTTCTAAGCCCATTACTACCCCGGTCCTAAATTTGAATATATTGAATTTTTTTTTACGTCCCCGTCCTTATTGGGATTGTTTGGGTTCGGGGTTTTTCGGCCCATATTAATAAATTAAAACATTATTATTTATGTAAAATAAAATTTATGAAATATTTGGATAAAAAATTATAATTTTTTTTAATAATGTAGAAACTCATTTACAAATTAGAGTAGTTGACATGATAAAGGCCTAATATAAAATAGCAACATACACACATGTTGATATATATATATAATATTTCGGGGGTGGGTGCGGTGAGGAGGATTTTTCCCGGCCCTGTTAGGGTGGGGAATCGAGTTCTCTGCCAAATACAGGTTCATTGGCATCCCTAGGAGTGAATTTGATGCTAATGTTAAATAAATCTAACCAATAGTTATCCCTCATAAAATTGTATGTTAAAAAACTAATTGACATATAATATTAAGTTTTTTAAACTTAAAACTAAAAGTTAAAAATTTTTAATTGACAAACACAACCCATGTATATATTAAATAAGATTATAAAATTTTATGAAGTTATGGCCTATAATGATTGTTTGTTTTGATTTCAAAATAAAGTAAATATATATATATTTTTTAATTTTATAATAGAACCAATAAATAACCCAAATCCCAGGTCACCAATGGCTTCAATTTACCCAAATTTTCCATATTTTAATTTTAAAAAATTTTTAAAAAAAATTCTCATTCATAATTTTTCCCCTGCCCTTACATAATTTCCCCCATTAAAAAAATAAAAATAAAACTCATCTTTATTCCCCAATTTAATCCTGACCGTCCATTTCCCTTCCATCCATTTATATATATATATGTATAATCCTCAGTTACGGATAAGACTGAGTTCCAGTAAGTCCACTTCCGAGCTTCTCCGATGGCCACCACTTCATGCCATCTCCTGCAACTCCACTTCCCAAAGTTCCCATCTTTCTCTCCCTTTCGCCCCCCTTCCTCCCTCTCCCTCCCTCCCCGCCGCTCCCTCCGCCTCTCCGCCGCCTTTTCCGGCCCCATCTCGCCGGAGTCCGACGGCATAGCCGTCGCCCACCCGGCCCTCGCCAATGCCAACGTGCTCTTCTTCCGGTCTGGGTATAACGTCCAGATCGTCGTCGATGAGAATGAGTCGGAAGAGGCGCTTCTGAGGAGGTTCCGGAGAGAGGTTTCCAAGGCCGGGATCATTCAGGAGTGCAAGCGACGCAGGTTCTATGAGAACCCTCAGGAGGAGCGGAAGCGCAAGGCCCGCGAGGCTAGCCGCCGCAACCGCAGGAGGTGATTTCTTGATCTTTTCTCGACTTGCTTCACTTTGTTTTGCCGCAAAGTTGATGAATTTTGTGAATTTTAGTTTGTGGTTGAATTAGGGTTTTGTGTGCACACTGTGATTTGGGTGATTCTATGTTTTTTTTTAATTTTTTATTTTAGTTTAGGATGTTAATTGATTGAGTACTAACTGCTTTGCTACTTCAAGAAGTAGATATTTGGCTATTGTGTGAATTAGTAAAGTGGTCTTTGTCTTTCTTCACCATTTTCTCAAAGTTTTCACAATCCAATGATTAGATTTCTGGAATTTCTGTGTGGGTGAAGTAAATGAGTTCCATTTTTTATATTTCTTTGTTCGGTTTTTCTTTTTGATTTGAACAAGATGAGAATAAATTGAATTTGGAGTAATCTCCTAAACTTCTAAAAATATATGTTATGTTCTAAATGAAATAGGTCTCATATTTTAAAAATCATGGTGTTGATTTGTGTTGGTTTGGGATGCTCTGAATGAAAAAAAATGTGGAATGAATTGGTTGTGCTATGCTTATTGCTAGATCCTTTTAGTTATCGATGCATACAGAATCTTTTCGACAATTAATATGTGAAAATATTTGAGATTGGACAACTAATAGATTGCTTCAAAAAATGATTGCTATTATTTGTATATATTGTAACCTTTTTCTCGTAACTTCTAAATATGGTTTCATGACTATATGTGTTTGTATTGTTTTGAGCATTCTTTTCCCATTTCATTTGTAAGCACAAACCGCATAATCAAAAATTTCTTTTGTTTTGTGTTTTACTTGTCATATTTTATTTTAAACATTAGCTTCCCAAACAAATTTAGACTTAATTCTACATGGTTCTTTTCACATGTAAGATGAAATTGATAGTTTTTATTATGTGCATTGAGTACAAACAAAATTTACCAAGACGTAACGTTGAGTATTTATGTGAGCTAATTGCTTTATGTATTTAGTGTTTCAATGGGTTAGCCTTGTAATTTGAGGATTTTTAACTTATAATGCCATGCTCGTTTTATGGACTGGTATCTAAATTCCGGTTATCATTGCATCAAATTTTCTCAACCACTATTATATTCAGTTGAACATGTGTTCAAGTCACTCAATACTAATCCACAGATAGTGAAGCGGGTGGTTTATTGGCTGAACTTTTATTAGGGTTGAAGCCACTGCTGGTCCCTATAGTGCACCTGATCGATCATTTTGGTCCTCTAATTAAATCCTTATTATTCAATTTACTTCATCTGATAGCGTATGTCATGGCAACGAAGTGTCCTCTAAAAAGTTTTATTGTAAAAATTGTAAATGTTTTGATGAGATGTTTACTTAAATAACTATTTTTTTAATTGTTAACACTGATACATCATTTTTTTTTAAATGATAATTATTGTTTAGTGGCATGTGACGTGCCACATTAGCTGTCGACAGCCAACTGGATTCCTGCCACATTGCTGACTTAATCCAACAGAAGGACTAAATTGAACAATTAATATTCACTTTTGAGGATCAAAATTATAAAATAAAAAAATTAAGGTGGCCAAACTGAACAATTATTATGACCACTTGAGGGACTTAATTTAACCCTTTTAGTATCCTCTGCCATTTGTCCTAAACTATATGGCTTTTATAGCGGGAACTTTGCTGCCCTATTATTAAAAGATACATCAAATATGATCATGAGATGGTTTAGAGCCCTGTATGAAAATGTACGTGTTTGTTGACGAAACAATTGATTGTGTGCTGCTAAAGCAACATTCTCCTGATTTTTCTAGACGTTTATAATAATAACTATGGAGACTCAGTAGAATTTGATTAAGAGATCTGTAATGGCTAGCAGAGATAAAATGAAGGTGAGCATGATACATCACTTCTTAAGAGGGGTTCTTGAGGTGACTCTATCTGTGAAATGGATGTTTTTGTTTCTAATTGTGTTTGATTTGTACATTTCCAAAGGTTCTTGTTTTGTCTTTCTCTTGTTTTGGTTATCACAACTGTTTGAAAGGGAATTTTGAATATGATATTCTCAAACATGATCATCATAAATTGAGTATGTAAACACTTTGGCTGAACTAATATCCCTCATGTGTTCCTCCTAAAACGTCTCCGTTTTTGCATGGTGTCAATAGACTAAAACTGAACTGTTTTTGTTAGTCTCCTAATAAAAGCACTCATCTGGTAAATTTTTAATGTGTCCAATGCATATGAGCAAACAAGCAAAGCTGTTTCTTGGGCCAAGTTATGTGCAGACATCTTATGACTTTTCAATTTTAAAGTTGCTTATGACTATGATATTCATCTAAAACTATATGTGGATTTTGACAATGGTATAAGTATAAAGCTCAGAATTCTACAAGATGCAAATTGTGCTACAACGGTTAGGCTTTCTGTGGACTTTGAAGGACATATATCATTAGCTGATGCCAAAACAGTTTTTAAACTGAGTGAAAATACACTATCAATGCAACAGTAGAGTAGATATCTGTTATCCTTGTCTGATAGACTTATCATCCGTATACATTGGACTTGATGTTATTTGCTTGTTGATAACTTGATATTAGATTCATGACTCTATGCACATTCTTTCCATTCAGTATCATCTCTATATTAAACCTGAACCATCTTGCCGATTTGATTAAAAGAAATTCTATTGTTAACATTTGTACAAACCTTGATAGTAATGAACGGTTGTTAACTAACCATATGATCTAATTCTATTAATTGCAGAAGGTCAGGCCCAAGATTCCAGTCTTCCTCACAATCACAATCTGATGAAGCTGCAACGAAAAAGGAAGATGATTTAGACGACAACTGGGATCTTCCCGCGGGCGATCTTCCTTACTAAAAATTCACAAGCTTATTCTACTTATCCTACGTCGTCATTGGACGGACAACTGAGGCTAGCACAGATGTACAGAGCACAGCATTGTCATCTGAACAATCCCTCCTCTCCTCTCCATTAAAATGGATGAGCTTTTTCTTCGACATTTTTCCCTTTGAAGCCAGGCTTTTATTATGCATGTATTTGACTATCATTTTCTTCTATGTAAATTGATTACATTCCTATTGAAGTTAATGAACTACATTTCATATTACTTGGTGCTAATGGGTTTATTAATCTTGTTATTATTATTATTATTATTATGAACTGTTTATCCTTTTTTTAGATAATGACTTTTTCATTTTGAAACCAGGTCATAGTGAACATAGGCCAACCATTTTCCAACAAAAGCTCAATGAAGTCTCAACCACAAGAACACATCTTAAAAAGGTCCTTTTTGTTCTAACTTACCTTCAAACTCTCCCTCCCTTTTTTCCAACTACCAACTACCTTCCCTCCACCACCATCCATGGCTTCCGGCCGTGCTCTTCTCCTCGTCGCCTTGCTAGCCATCGTCCTTCTCATGAGCACGGTCAACTCTGACACCCCTGCTCCCACAGCCGGCAGTGATGCTCAACAGGACACTGACCCGGCTGTCCCTCTTGCTGCTGATAAACCGGGGAACGCCGAAGATGCTCATGACACCGAGGACCTATATAACATGGACCATGACGATGGCCCTGAGGATGGCAATGATTTTGGCTTCGACCGATCTTTTATTGTTCTTGGTCATTGATACAGAAAATGCAAGAACAACTTCCTGATAATGATGTTCTCTTTTGTTCCTGATTGTTGTTCTTTGTTTGATCTTGAGATGCAATTGTTATTTGTACAAATTAAGCTGAGGAGTTATTGTATGCTTGCTATTCATGTATGTTTATAGTTCTGGTTCTATGACTATCTGTTGCTTGGAAAACTTGGTACTTGAATAAAGTTTAATCTTTGAGAATTAATGCTTGCTCTAACTAAAAATTAAAATCATTTTTTTTTGTGGCAAATAAATCTCTTATTATCCGAAAGACCTCTTTTAATAATCTATACTTGTAAATAAATCTAATCTTTTTAAACTAAAGGATCAACTAAAATGCCTCTAAATCTAAGTTAAAAAAAGAATTATGCTAATTAATTTCCATTAGCTAACATATAATCAATTAATAGATAAAGCTATCAAACATATATAGACAACATAGATGCACAAACTAATTAATAAATAAGTTAAACATGATGAAATATTGGTTATCAAGAGGCATAATAAATGAAAGATGTTATTGATTAAAAGTAATCACAAAGAATCACATATATATAATATATATGACATAACTTATAAGAACATGCAAGATATATAATAATTCCAAAATGAAAGTAGATGAATAAGAGAACATACCATTAAAAAGGAAGAAGTGATATTGGCGCGGCTCAATCTGAGATAGATTTACAATAAATTTGGTAAACCAAATCATTAGATTGAACCTCACCAATATCACTTATTCTTCATAATACATCTTGCAAAACTTCCCACATAAATAATAACAATAACAATAATAATAATAAAAATCCATGCATGCTCATTAATCAAGAGTTTGGAAGAGAAACATATATAGATGACCATGCTAATATTATAATATATATATTTATATTTTCTCTAATGGATATATCAAAGTGAAAGAAGAAGAAGAAGAAGAAGAAGAAGAGAAGATAGAAATGAATGGAATGTGGTTAATTTGGTGGGGGACAAATGTATCTTGAAGCTTGGCCTACATGTGACCTCTTTGGCTCAACAAGAGCTGAAAGCTAGCTTTCATTTCATCTCCCTACTTTGAGAACAAAGTCACTGCATACATGATAACTAACATTAATGAATTCAAGAGACTAAGAAGGAGGTCATGCATATATATATATATAATGAAAGTGTTGAAGAAGAAGGTGAGTGGAATGATGGAAAGGGAAATAAAGTTTATAAGTTGGTGTGTCATGCTTGGCTTGTTGTAGTCTCCAAAAAACCTATTACTAATGAATGAAGAAGAGAACACACTCTTTCTCATGCGCATGCACTTGCATTAATATATATTCTCCACTTATATATATATAAGAGACAACAAACAAACCATTCCTTTTGCATGTACTCTTTTGTTGCATCATCCATGTTACTTCCATTAATTAATCTTGTTCTACAGTATTTATCTTTTCTAACAAACCAATGAAGAAGATATCACTAATTATATATATATATATATATAGAAAAAAAGGTTAGGTAAAGATGGATTAATGGAAGGGAGGCAAGAAAGAGAGAGGTTGAGAATTAAGGAAACATGCATCAACGGAGACAATGGCGATGAAGTAGTGAAGTGATGATAGCATGAATGGGGGGACAAATTAGTCTTTTCATGTACCCGTGCGTCTTTTATCCCTAATTTTACCCTTCCTTTCTTTACTACTTGGATTGGTAGTAGGGAACCCTTTTCATAGACCTTTTTGAATAATATTTTATTATATATATATATGTGTGTGTGTGTGTTATTTTAATGTTTATAAGCTTGAAAATGTTTTGATTTAAAAATAATAATAATGAGGCATGCCTTAAAGAAGTTAGTGTGTTTGCAAATTAAATGATGGAAAAGACTCGGTCAAACATATATACAAGCTTATAAAAGGTGTAATTATGTATTTATATTTAATAAATAAATAATGAAACCTTTTAATGGTCAAAATTTTTCTATCATAAAATTATAACTATTTATATACTCTACGATCCATTTTTATTAGTTTAAACACATTTGTTAAATATAACTAATAATTTTATAAAAGTATAAATAAATTAACTTTTTACTTATCTCCCAAAATCATTCTACTCAAAACAAAAAAAATATTAAACGTTTTACTTGACATTCATAGAACACATAAGTTTTTTTTTTCAAACCTAATCTTTTAATTGGGAGGAAAATAAATGACTATTCTTCCTAATGTGATAGTGGTGAAGCATGCCTAAGAAAATAACAATAATAGGTAAAAAAAACATATAAATAAATAATAAATATCAATTTTAGAAAAATATATAGATAATTGCATATTTTTGCAGGATTATACAACCAAAAAAATAATAAAAATAAATAAAAATATAAAGTAGTGGTGGACAAAGAGACATCCATGTCCGATTATCACCAACATGCTCTTTGGGTTTCATTTATCACTTCTAATGTTCCCCTTCACACTCCTTTTATTATATTTTATTTCTTAGGATCATGTTTGTTATTTGTTTATTATAATTTTTAATTAAAACTTTCATATTATATATATATCCTTCCTTAAAATCCACAAAAAAAACTAATTTTTAAGAATATTTTAACTTTATTTTTAATATTTTTAAAAAAGTATTTAGAAATTTAGAATAATTGTGATTTATGTAATTAATGCAAAATAAAGAGTATTTTTATTATTTTTCATGGTAACATAAAGATTAACAATAAATAAATAAAATAAAATATAAATATAAATTAAATGTTTATAATGTGTTCAAGAATAAAAATTAAACATGAGTATAATCATATAGCATGGAAAGCACTCTCAAGTGGGTTGTTTACCTTTCTCCTCATACTATGAAGAAATAATGATCTTATATCATGCACTTTCTCTTCTCACAAATGATCTCATGTCATTGCTATTAAGGCCATGCTTGTTTGCTTTTAATTGAATGCAAGTGGAGTCCTACCTTTTTGTAATTATTATCTATATATTTATTTTTATATTAAATAAAATTAATATATTGGATTGGTAATAGCCAAATTAATTACTTCCCCTAGTTCTTTTTACTTGACCATTTTAATAACTTCATATAAATTAAGAAAATCGTTTAAAATTAGTTGGTAATCTAAATTTATAAAATATTATATTAATTTTTCAAAATTACTTAATATGATTTAATAAAATGTGTAGTTGTATATAATTTATTGGAAGTTATATACGATTTATTGGAAGTTGTATACGTACATTTAATATTAATTGTAAATTTGAAAAACAATATTTAATGCTCAATAAATTTTCTAAATGGACAAGTAAAAAAGACCAAAGAAAACTTGGAGAAATAAAAAAGATTAGAGAGATTATTATCTTATATATCATCTCAATTTTCTCATAAAACAATGTAGAAAGGAAAAAATTTACATTCCTGGTCCTAAACAGTTGAGACTAACATGTTATCATTATATAGGTCATACTGGTATTTTAAAATAATATTTTATGCAACAAGCTATATATATTAAAATAAATAATAATAATAATAATAATAATAATAATAATAATAATAATAATAATAAACAAATAAAAAATGATTTCTTCATTGAAAATGAAACAATTTAAGGGTGTTTTCTGTACATGATCATCCTACCAAATGCTAAGTAAATCTGAAGGGATAAAACCCAAACCTGATGCAATTTATACAATGCTGTATCTTTAACATATGAGAATTCCAAACTTCATGAAGATCATTGTGTTCTGTCAACCAAAATGCAATAATAGCAACATAGCCGTAAATCTTCGATGAAAATTGTTGAATTTATCCATGAGCATGCATGAACCTAGCTCTTTGTTTTTGTTTTTGTTTTTCTATCTGATTAGCTTCGATAAAAGATCTCTTAAGACTGTCATCTCTTCGGTTTTTGATTCAATCCTCCAAATCATCGTCTGAATTTAAGAATGGAGTATTGTGTATGGATCTTGTTTTTCTGTAATTCTGCTGTAAACCAGCACAAGAAAGCCATCTCCGTATCCAATCAGCCAATCTGAACTCTGAACGGCCGATAAGGTTTACCTCATCGATGTCGATATTGGAGTTTTCATCTTCATATCGGCCGGGACTTGTATTCTCTTCCATCTCATCCTTGTGATTCTCAACTTCTGCCTCAGGTACTGTTAGTAACCTTAACAAAAAAAAAAAAAAATGTTATTCTGGCTGAAATATGTAATTGAGGATCAATATAAGCAAAGATAATTGAAACAGGGAAACGTTTCGATAACAAGCGATAAATGAGAGCCATACAAGTGCTGCCGTGGAACTTTTTCACGTCTTCTTGGGCGATTGTGGACAACATTTATGTCACCTGAGCGATGTCTCATGAACCGAAGCTGTGCATAGATGGAAATTACAAGCTGAAGATACTTTCGAGTCTAAAAATGTTTACTTTCTTGGAGAAAGAAATAAAGCAGTAATGTATGGACTATTAAGAAGGTGAAAAACCAAACCAAGCCAAGCAATGATAGTCTAAAGGAATTATCAGCAGATACACAAACAAGAAAAAAAAAGGAAGCTTGTTCACAAGTCGACAGAAGGTAAACTCATAGTTTAAAAATTTTAACAGAGGCATCAAGCCAAGCACCCAAAAGTTAAGAGAATGTCCAACCAATAATTAACTTACATAAACAAGCTATCGGACATGCACTCTTCATTCAGCACTTACAGAATTCCGAACAAGTTAAAAACTTGCCTATCTTGGACTCCGACATTGCAACATCTAGATCTCAGATCTAACATTTATTACTTTTAAAAAAATGTGATTATTACATAGTTAAAAATGCCATAGCTTTCTATAACTATGCATTCAGTAAGCAATCTCCTTAAAATAACCTGATCCACATTAAGCAATGGTCTATATTAAAACTACTTAGCTATGTTTGATTGTGGGACTACCCCAAGATTATGACCAAATCCAAAGGTAAACCACAGGAACCTCTTTTTACAAGATTTAATTATTTAAATAAGTATATATAAAAATTAATTTTTGAGACTGCTAACGTAAGGAAAAAACTTTCAGTAATTTAGAAATTAAATTTTTAATGTTAAAATATTTATTTTGATTAGTATTAATAAATCAAAGACTTCTAAACCGTAACGCCACTACCCTAACCCTCAATTAAACCAAGACAAGATTTAAACCATTGGAAAAGGCGTAAGAAGAAACAATAATCAAAGGTTCCAGGCAAGGTTTGTTTAAGACGACTAGGAGTCTTCAGAACTCCTAAATTTTGAGATTTGTGATATTGAGCATTTTCTCCCTCATTAGGAGTTTTAGTTGTCACTTTTTTACTCTTGGCATTGACGATGTGTGTGCTTCTCATTTGTTGTTTGAAACAATGATGGAACATTTGTTTAACTGAAACTACGTTCTTATCTTGGTCAATTATATTTGGCAAGGTCCATGCAGATATTTTAGTAAATAATTGGACTTAATTCACCGTTATCAAAAGTAACAATACAATTACTTCTTATAGTATTGCATAAATATTTTCCATCCATAACTAGAGATCTTTGCAAATAAGCTCCATCAATTCTCATATCTATTGTATGTGTAGGCAATTTGAATTCAGAGGATCCAAATTTAAGCCACTTTTCATATTTCAGTTTCTGCAACATGCCTCTTTATAATTAACAAGTATAATTGACTAGCATGGTCTGTTTCTTTAGCTTTATGTTTAGGAATTAACAGGTTGTTGGAAGGTTTAATTCTTTGAACAAAGAAAATTTCAAGTTACCAAAGATAAACCATACCCCCAAATTTGAAAAATAGAACCTAAAATATCTTAAGGAAATAGTTAAAAACGATAAAGACATAAAATGTGAATTTATCATATCCACATGAACAACTAACAATGGCCATGTGAAATCAATAACCTTGTGATGAGGCATTTCCAATCATTGATAACGCATAGTCACTTTCTAACTTCAAGAATTAACATGAGTCACAATAAATACTAATGGAAACCTCAATTGTTTTCCAGAAAACATAAACCTTCAAGAATTCAAATGGGCATGGTCCAAAGCAAGAAACAAACTTTTATCCAGGGAAAATTGACCATAATTTGACATCATATTCCTGAAACCTAATGTCAAACAAATAGAAATAAACCATCATGCAATCTTACAATTTCACATAGACATTGACAAACATCATAGCAGCAATGTCAAACAAATAGCGATAAACCATCATGTAATCTTAGTTTTCAGCTAGACGTTGACAAATATCATAGCAGCAATGCCAAGCAAATAGAGATAAACCATCATGTAATCTTAGTTTTCAGCTAGACGTTGACAAATATCATAGCAGCAATGTCAAACAAATAGAGATAAACCATCATGTAATCTTAGTTTTCAGCTAGACATTGACAAACATCATAGCAGCAATGTCAAACAAATAGAGATAAACCATCATGTAATCTTAGTTTTCAGCTAGACATTGGCAAATATCATAGCAACCTCAATGTACAACAAACCAAACCCTAAAACAATGAACAAACAAAGAAAAGGGGCAAACCTGATCACCGTCTTTGATTCCAAAGTTCCGGAGAATAGCCTTGTCATCAATCAGCTTCTGATCACCATAACACAAGCAGAAGAGACCCCATACATGAGGCCTGACAAACCAAACCAGAAACCCTCCACATTATCAATAATCCCAACATCATCCAAGAACAAGCATTAACAAGAGATACACAAATTAGGGCAAAATTTTCCTATAAAAAGATGCATATTCTCAACATTGAACAGCAACAATGAAGAGGAAAAGAACAAACCAAGAGATAACAACTCCACCCTCCTCGGCTGGCCGATCGAACACATCCTCCACGGCGATCTTCAGCTCCCAAACCGCAGCCGACCTTTCGATCCGCACATCTACAAGTACAATCAAAACCACCCAAATTCAAAAAAAAAAAAAAAAAATCACGAACGCAAGAAACCGAACAAACAATACCAAAGGAGGTGTCGTCCAGCTTGAGGATAGTGAGGCGGATGAGCGGCTCGGGGAGGAGGTGGTAAGAGAAGCTACGGCGCTGGCTAGTAGGAACCCCAATGCCAACCTCGCGGGCGCAATGCTCGTCATCGGAGGAGACCAGCAATGACGCCGACGAGGATGGCGATACGGAGGAGGAAGAGGAGGTAGCGGAAGAGGAGGAGGAGGAGGAGCGGAGGGGCTCCCAGGCGAGCATTGAGGAGCACGGAATGGAAGGGAGGGTTGAAGGATTGGAAATATAGAGAAGAGAATGAGAAGGCTTTGGGGGGATTCTTGGATTGGGAGAAGGGAAAGGAATGAGAACGAAGAGAGAAAGGCTTGGATTTGGTGTTGCCCGTTGGGAAAAGGGGCCGGGAATCCGGGGCGCGCGGTTACGCTCGCGCTCTCGACCACGAGCGCGCTCACACGCGCTGTCAAACTTGCCAAACAAAACGTCGAACACCTTGTGCGCACACAAAACGTCGAACACCTTGTGGGCAAGTAAAATATAAATTTAAGTAATTTTTATTTAAATTATATATTTATTTTGTATTATTATTATTTAATTATTGTTTACTAATTTTAAAGCTGATTTTTGTGCTTTTTCGTATTCACAAAAATGGATTCAATGTTTATTCTTTGAGTGTTTACGGTTCTGGATATGAAAAGATCTCAAACAGTTTATTAATAGAAAAATTTAGATAAAGGACTTGGTTTTCACAATCAAATGAAATCTTGACTTGAGTTTCGACAAAAGAAGAATGATTTTTGTTGTTTTTAAAAAATCATTATTTTTATTTTATATTTTCCATTTCACTTACCTTTGGTTGATTTTTTTTTCATATATTTTTTGCTTTCATTTTTCTTTTGAAGTTTTGTTAAGCCTCTTATTTTTAAACAAAGTTATAGTTTTTCCAATTGAAAAAAAAATTAAAGCCAAGCATAATATTGGTTGCGCTAATCTTAGTATTTTGTAAGAACTCATTTTAAAAATTACTATTTATTTTTATATATATAAATCTATTTTCCTTCTAATATTAAAGGACTGTTGCTAACATAAGAAGAAAAACTAAAAATATAGAAATATATAATTTTTAATTTTATATTATTAAAATTACCTTTAAAATTATTTGTGAATTTTGTACTTAAAACTCTGAAAACTTATTATGTTTGATAGAAATGACGAAGATTATTTACTAATAATTATGTTGAAAAAAAGGTACAAATTGTACAATAATAACATTTAGTTAATAAAAAAAAATTAGTTAACTTATAAATATTATAAATAGTGTGGAATAATAAATTAACGATTTATATCGAATTTTTATTGTCACATAGCAAGTATCAGAGTTTGATATAATATAGAGATGCATCACTAAGATATTTATATTATACAGTTATTGTTGCAATAATCGAATAATAAGACTTAACTTCTCTACATGAAATTAAGGATTCAATTCTCTCCTAAAACGTGATTAATACCGTGTTTATGACGTGGCTTGTTCATATTGTCAAATATATACATATCCGGCACAAATTTAGGCACAAAGATAATTGCTGAAATATTTGGTTGGAGGTTGTGAGATAACCTGGAATAAAGATTACCTCAACATGTCATTTAAAAAAAAATAAAAATTCTATTTGCTTGCATGGAGGAAAAGTTGAAACAAACATATACAACAAGAAATGTACTCATATGATGGAAAAGAAAAACAAATGAAATTGAAGTTTGGTATTTCTTCATCAAACTCAATGTATACTTCTTCCAATCTAACAAAGAAAAAAAAAAAAAACAAACCAAGATTCTAAAGCAAAACCAAAAACAAAGAAAAAGAATAATTAAAACAAAAGAGAATAAAAACCACTCAGTGACCAGCTCCTCTCCTGCTTGGCCCAGAATAAGCCTTGGAAATCATGAAACCATGAAAAAATGAAGATGGAGGTGATGATGATGATGAACCAGTTTGATGTTCATGTAGTGGTCTTGATCCCTCAACAACAACACACAAAGTTGGCAAACAAACTAAGAAGAAGAAGAACAACAGCATCACTGCATTCATTATCAAATAACACTTCTTGGGACTCATGATCACAGCTTCTCTATTATTTCAGAGACTTTGAATTAATGCTTCACAAATGAACTCTTATTTATGGTTGATAAGATTAATTAGACATGTATATATACACATATATATATATATAGAAAGAGAGAGAGAAGAGAAGGAGAATTGAATAAGAAAGAAGGCGTGAGGCTCACGGGTTTGAAAAGTGGCAACACATGGATTGCTTTTTCTCTTTGATTTCTTTGGTTTTCTTAGTATTATTAACCTACCATTTTTCATGCTTTGAATTTTTTTTTCATTTTATATCCACACTCAATATATATATATATATATATAGCTAATGGCTTCTCGGTCCATTGACATTTGGCACTAAGTTCTCCGCGTAAGATATTATTGTCTTTATCAAAAAAATGACTTCGAACTTCACGTCAAATTTCAGCTTACGCAAATTGAAGGTATAAGTGTGTATAGGTGTGTTGAGTTATTATTTTTACATGTGAACATGTCTCTAATCTATCTTGTCCATAATTTATAAAAAAATAAATGCATGAAAAATATGAAAATAAAACATCACCAACCTTTTACCAATGTGTTTGGTGAGAAAAGTTTGTGTTCATGTTTTGATTTAAAATTTTAAAATATGTAAATAAGAAAATTATACATTATAGAACATTGTTAATAAGCTTTTTAGTCTCCATATTTGATTTTTTTTTTTAATGTACATTTTAGTTTCATCCTTTTAGATAATGAAATATTTCATGGAAACACATACTAAAATACAAGTCTCTGGTCAAAATATATAGAGGTTAATGGTATATTTAAAACTTTTAATTAAAAATACAAAAAGTAAAGAGTTGTTACAAGTCACATACAATCATACCATATATATTAAAAGATAAAAAAATTCCAAGCTTTTGACTTACAGATGATGTGAAAATGTGATCCATTGTCAACCCAAACTCCATATGCATATAAGAAATTAAGGAAATTATTAAAAAATAAAAATAAAAAAAAAAAGTCTCTTCATATTCATCATCTCTACTGTCTTCATCTTTACAAAAGAATCAAAGAGTCAATGAAAGCCAATTTATATGGAAATTGTTGAGAAGACTTCAATGCTATCAAGGGTGGCATGAGACAAAATAGTCAAACTAGGTAATAAAAATAAGAAAAAGAAGATATAAAGAAATAATAAGGAGATATTAATTAAATTAATGTAGAAAGGGTTTAAAGAACTTAAAAAGAAAGGTGGGTTGGTGTGTATGGATGGGATTTTTGGATTTCATTTGATGTTGTTCTTTGTTTCAGATGTCAAAGCTTTTGACTTTGTCTTAATTTCTTCATTCTTTGGCCAAATAGAACACTTGTCATCTTTTGGCTAAAACTGTACCAACCCAAATGTTTGAACTTTTGATACTTTGACAAAATCTATACCGACAATAATGTTTGGTTTTTTTAATTATTTTTAAATTTTTAAAATTTTAAATTTTTTTTGTGTTTGACAATATTGATAAAAAAATATTTTATTTGTCAAAGGTACTTCAAAAGTGAGCCAATTATACCCTTAACTTGAAAAACTTAATCTATGAATCATATTTTTGTTTTTTTTTTTTTAAAGAAAAATCTAGATTACCCCTCCAAAAATGATTGAAGGTTTTAATCCAGTGACTAATGTGTAACATTTATATTTTTTTTAAATATTTAACAATTCTATCTTTTAATGTAGGGGTATTAATAAATTATGAAAATATTCTTTTTCATGGTTAATAATTTTTTTTCAAGAATAAAAAACAATGAGTTTTAGGAAGGAGTTAGATAAGTAGTCAAATCTTAATAGTAGCCAAAGGCTGCAATCATGATGCATTAAAGAGGAAAAATGAGAGGTGTGACTAATAAATGACATAAGCTACAACCATAACAAAGCAGCACTATTATAAAGACTACTTATAATTCATTCCCCATATATATATATATATATATATATATATATATATATATATATATATATTTATTTATTTATTTATTTATTTATAAATAATATAACATAAGCATAAAAAGAAACAAAAATTTATACAAAATACCTTTATATTTAGCCATTCACCAGATAAATAGACAGTTATAATTAATTAGATCCAACAGATAAATAAACAAAAATTAATTAAATCTAACAATCCAAAATACATTAATCGATGACAATGCTAGTGAATACTACAATAAAACATGGACAAATACTATCGTGTAAAAACAGATTACTACAGTAAGCATCCATAATTTTCAATAATCATTCATGACATCCTGCAACCTGAAGTGGATACATTTACCATTCAATTATGATTTTTTTTAAAAAAAAAGCCTGTTCAATTATAAAGAAATTAGGATTTGAAACATAAATTTTAAACAAAAAGATAAAGAGTTCCTTCCTTCCCAAAGAGACAAAAATAAAAAAAAAAATAAAAATAAAAATAAAAATAAAGACAGAAATCTTTATTATTGAAAGCTTCAGCAGCTTACAACAGAAAAATATCATCAATCAGTTTGGTTGACAGCAGCAACTCAGCTTGAAAAGAACACAAAATTTTATATGTGAAATAGAAGATATCGAACGTAAATAAAATTCTCTCCTGATAAAAAGTGCTTGAGATAGGAACCAATCTCATCGGCAATGTGATTCAGCCACACTCCTTATTGCCATTTTCTTCCACATAAATCAAAGTTACAGAAACTAAAAAGAAGTGTAATCAGTTTACAGCATCAACCACCAATTTGCGCGACTTGAGGACGGACCATTTCAGGCGCCGGTAATATGCGGCTTGGAGAAGAGCAAGGGTCAGTACGAAAATCCATTTGAAACCCATCTACACAAAACACCGCGAGTTTACGGTCAGCTTGATTTAAACCTTAAATAAAAGAGTAGTAGCAGGGGAAGATGATAAAAAACAAATTGTTATTACCAGTTTCCTCTCCTCCATTTCTGGTTCGGCAGCCCATGATAAAAATGCCACAACATCCTTTCCCATCTGTAATATTAAGAAACAGAGTAAGACGCAAATAAATAATAAAAACGGTAATAAAGATAAATTTTGGATCGGACTCTGAGTGAGTACCTGAGATTCAGTAGCTGGAGTGCCATCTTCATACTCCACAGCACCGTCAATAAGCATCTTTGGCATGGCAATTGCTCCACCAGGAAAGTATGGATTGTAGTGCAGCCCCTCACGGATCTGCAATTTTAAGGTAACAACTACTCCAATAAGCAATCAGCAATATACTCATGTACTGATTATCAAATTTTTACTATTTATTATAATGATAAAATACAAAATCTCCTGCCAATACAAGGTCTAAGAAGCAAGTAAGTCTAGTAACTTTGCCCCATCAGTTATGGAACTATTTCCTCACTTCAAACAAGAGATACCCAGTTATCATCAAGCAATAGTATCGGTGTTTCTAAATTCACCTTCATAAGGATACTGGTAATAATGAGACTCCAAAATGGAGTCTCTTGTAAATCTTAAGATCCATGTTATAGATCCCTCCAACTATTGTGAGAGTAATAAAATCATAAAACTAAATCTTGAACCTTTTAGTAGATGTTTGTTCTCCTTCTGACACTTATGACAAATGATTTGAGGGGAATATAACAAAACCTAAGTTTTGAATCTTTTGCTACAAAAAACTAGCAGATAAAAAGGAAATATCTTAAATCCATGCTTCATCTTTGATTTCAACTACCAGGTCACATCAGGCTTTTGAGGCACAACCCTATGAAGAAAGCCTCTTCACGATGAAATCATCAATTTGCGCTTTTGGTGCATCTCTAAATTTTATAAATGACCACATGGTTATAACAATGTCCAGGAACCCATGCTGTTTTGGTTTGTGGACTTCTCAGTTGTTCTTATGAGAAAGTAAGAAACCCAAGAGATAAAATTGCTCCTCCAGATGCATCTCCGGTAACTGCTTGTGATGCTAACCCCTAATGTTCTTCCATAACCAATACAATATGATGTTAACCAAATTTATGGTTACCAAAAGATCTTCAATATTAACATCCTGACCAACTTATGACAAATGATTTGAGGGGAATATAACAAAACCTAAGTTTTGAATCTTTTGCTACAAAAAACTAGCAGATAAAAAGGAAATATCTTAAATCCATGCTTCATCTTTGATTTCAACTACCAGGTCACATCAGGCTTTTGAGGCACAACCCTATGAAGAAAGCCTCTTCACGATGAAATCATCAATTTGCGCTTTTGGTGCATCTCTAAATTTTATAAATGACCACATGGTTATAACAATGTCCAGGAACCCATGCTGTTTTGGTTTGTGGACTTCTCAGTTGTTCTTATGAGAAAGTAAGAAACCCAAGAGATAAAATTGCTCCTCCAGATGCATCTCCGGTAACTGCTTGTGATGCTAACCCCTAATGTTCTTCCATAACCAATACAATATGATGTTAACCAAATTTATGGTTACCAAAAGATCTTCAATATTAACATCCTGACCAACTTATTTGCCACTCACATGTGCAGCACATCTACAACAGCAAAGTTTTCATCCAAATAAGTAATCATATCTTGTAAAGCAATCATTTATATCATAAAAAACCAGCCTCTGCTTGAAGCCTTTGCTCACTCTACCACCATAATTAACCTCAGATAATTGTCTCCTGCTTGGACTATTAAGCCACACAAATCCAATGGTAATGAGAGAAAACTACATAGAAAACCTTTTCTAGTCTCAGTGCATAATATATTGCAAGACATAATTGTGGCAGCCCAAAATTAGCCCCACATCAGCTAGGAGGAGTTATTATGTGCATATAAGGGTTGGGCTAACCCTCACCATCAAACCAGTCTTTTGGGGATGTGGATCCGACCCATATGTGCAACACAATGGGCATGTCGAATTGATGTCATAAGCAGTAACAGATAGACAAATGAATAACTATGAAGTGGAATGAGAAAACAAATCATTAGATAGCAATTATATAGGTTGTGCCATTAAATGCATCACATAGGACAGAGGATTCCAAATTATGACAATTAATTCACAAGCTATAGAGTAAGTCCAGTTCTAAGTAACAAAAGTGTAACACAATTTTCGAAAATCAAACAAAAATATTACCGAAACACCAGCTGGTGGATCGCGGTAGCCAGTGAGAAGGGCAAACACATAGTTCTGACCATTATGTCGTGCCTGGCGAAATAGAAATCAAGATATTTATTTTAAATAGAGTAAACAGGGATAAAAGGACTTCGCACATGTGGACCACGCCGTTACCTTGGTAATCAGGCTGAGGTCTGGAGGATAGGCTCCACCATTGGCAAACCTAGCTGCTTGCTCATTTGCATATGGCTGGGGAAATCGATCACTTAATTTTCCAGGGCGAGTAAACATCTCACCTTCATCATTAGGACCATCAACCACCTCAATCTCAGCAGCCATAGCCTTTGTCTCTTCTTCCGTGTATGCCACACCAACTAGATCTCGATATGAAATCAGAGACATTGAGTGGCAAGAAGCGCAAACCTGTTGGTAAACCTGATGGCCACGTCGAATTCTGAAAAAAAAAAACAAAAGAAAAAAAAAGCATCACAGTTTAATTAGAAAGAAAGGTCAGCTATGTTTCAGCTACAGACAAAGATTAAAAAACAAGGGTTTCTATTCAGTACAAATTCTTGAAATACAGGTACATTAAGTGAAATCAGGTTGAAAACCTGAGTACATCATATTTCTACAATCAAATTTTGCAGATCAGAACTAGTTGGCTAAAAGTTCCAAGTCTTCAATATAATTTTCTGATAAATGCAGAGGTAATAAATCACTTACGAAGCATGGTCATAGGAACTGAGAATTCCTTTGTGTGGCCATGGATAGCTTGGACATGCCAGGCCATGCTCAGCCTCATCAGCAGAAGCTATAGTAGCAAAGCTCAACAAGCCAGAAACACCTACTCCAAGGAATGCCAAAGCTCTGAGTGACTTCACTCCAGCAGATCCAGCAGCACCCTGATCTGGCTTTAACATATATGAGGGTAAGAAAGATGAAGTCTGCATGAAACAAAGAGAACATATCAGTGGATGAAAGAAAGACCTGTGAAACAAAAAAATTAATCTGGCTGAAAAACCAACAACACTGTAACAAAATAGGGTGATCAGTTTGCAACTTCACAATCAGTCATCTACACCAAGCTGAAAATCAAGCACCAAACAAATCACTAGAACCTATTTTTCAAGCTTCGAAGGCATTTAATATCCATGAAACTTCTAATTCGCAACCCACATCCCAACATATGTAAGGCTTCATTTTATGGCTCATTAATCTAGCAATGTGACTCAATGCTGGTTTCAATAGAAAGGGAAGATGGAAATTTTCACCTGTCATGTTTTTGTTATATAGCTTTTTTTGTGTTTTACTGTTTGTATTTCTTTTGCAACATATCACAATCAGTTTCATTTACTGAGTTAGGTCTACAAGATTTCTTTAAACAAACCTTAATTAGTGTCAAACAAGGTTCTTAAGCCAATAATATGAGCTTTCAAATTTTAAAGGGACTAGAGATTGAGAAAACACATGCGACAAATATGTCACAAAATAAAATAATAGTCCTCTATTGAGCTTGAGGTTAAACTGTTCATAAACAAAGATAAATCAACTGTTACTTACATTATGTTAGAGCCCACACATGCAAAACCTTAAACTTGATCCACCTGGTATGATCTCTTTTGAATTTTCACTTCTGTTTGAATCTTGACCCAACATTCAGGACGAGCAATATTATTTAGTATAAATATTAAAAATGAAAAGAGACCTATCATAATCAAATATCAAGATCTACATCAATCAAGATGGTGGCTAATTGTTAGAGCTTTTAAAATTAACAATCCAAAATATATGATGTTCAGGGGCTATTTAGTTAGTTTCTTTGGGGAAGACATACCAACCACAACCAAGACATATGTGGATGAAAAAACAAAAAGAAAAGAAAAAAGTATAGCAAAGTGAGTGTAGTCAGACATACATCCACAAAAATCTAAAACACAGTTTTAGAGGCAGAACACAACAAAAGCAGCAGTATAGAAAATTACAAGTTCACAAACAGAAACCAAAGATCTAAGCTGCTTAAATAAATCAAATAACAATAAGCACACAGATGCGCACTGTAAAGAACACAGAATATAGGTATGAACACACCTTTTTGAAGTAGCGGAAGAATATGCATACTTACTGATGATTGGTGAAGAGACTTCCTTTTGAGAAGATGGAAAATGCCTCTTCCAGAAGCCATTTAAGACAATCCTTCACTGGAATTCAAATGATGGAGGTCAGTACACAGACCTCGACATTACTCAATACTTTATTATTAAATAAATTAAAAAAACACCATTATAAATGGATTCATTCCGAAAGCAAAAAAAAGAAAATTGATGGAACACATGACACTAAAGAACAAACTCTCTAAGCAAAAAAGTAAACTCCCATATCTACTTAAACCTTATGAGAAGCTAAATTTAATGCCAAAACTAATAGCAATTACCACCCAAAATCAGAGGTAAAATATCAGGAGGTAGCCAGTTTAAGTTGCTTTGTACAATCAAATTGTAGCTTTAGGGGGAATCGAGATAAAGGAATAAAAGCTGGAATAAGCTCCTTCTTCATCCAAATTTTAACACACACACACACACAGAGTGTGTGTGTGTATGTGTGCATCTATATGTGTGTGTGCATATATATACACAATATATACATATATTACATGTAAATGTAAACATATGTGTGTGTAAACTATACTATAATAATAATAATGACAAAAAAAGGGTAATTAAAAGCGCTAAGCACCCTTGAGGAGATGAGAATGTAAATCACTCGAGGAGCTCATCTGAGTGACATGAAGCGCTATCTAAACAATAAAGATAAAAACATATAGAAAACAACATTGAAATTGCATATTATATGTTAGTTTGTTTTATATATATAATTGAGTTCGAGCTCGAGTATAAAATTATCTATGATCAAATCGAGTTTATTAGCTTTTATCGAGCTTAATTGAGCTTAATCGAGTGAGTTTAAGTAGCTCGATTTATGTATCGAGTTGAGCTCGAGCTACAAAAATAAAACTCGATCGAGTTCGAGCCGAGTATCTAGCACCGAGTTTTCAACCGAACTCGAGCTCGAGCAGCTTGCTGCTCGACTCGAACTTGATCAATTACACCCCTATTTTTTACTCTATAATATAGTTTCCTAAAAAGCATTTAAACAATGTAAAAAAAGAGAGAACAAACAAAGGCAAGGCTTTTCTTGCTTTTTTTATCCTGTACTTAGGTTGAAGCGCTCACTTAGACAGGGCTTCTTTGATGGTGCTTCGCCTAGTAGATTCTAAGGTGCTATAGCCTCGCCTCGCCTCGCCTTGTTTCGTTTAGGCACTTAAGCGAGTGCTTTTTGCGCTTTAATAACACTGGGGAGAATAGCAAATGTCATCCTATTCCCTTGTTTTTGCAATAAGGGCCTTTATTCGCAAAAATAACTAATACACATATTACTATATTAGCTTGTTCTGTGGTTGAGCGAAAAAAATTTATGGCATTTTTTTCTGCAAAAATAACAAATGCACAGTAGTTTCTCCCTTATTTTCTGCATGGAGCAGCCTCTGGTGACTCTTAATGAAGACGACACACAGGCAAGCAGTGAAAGACGATTGTGTGGCATCCAGAACAAGGGCAGTCCATTTTCAACTCCTCTTCAACTCCATGCTGAGAAGCCCTCGCCTCTACCTTTGTCTCCATGTCTTCCAACTGCAATTTAGAAAAAAAGTTTCCGTAGAAACATGTTTGTAGAGCCAATTTGGAGGTCAATTTGACTGGATCCTTCAATTGGAAGAGACAAGCCTATCTAATCAAACTGGAGACCAACTTTGCTGGTGCATCGAGGTTTATTTGCTTTTAATTAATTTGTTTAGGGTTTGTACTTGCCTGATTTGGCCTTTGTCTATAATTCATATGAATTTGGCTGCAATTTGTAGGCATGATTTATGCAATTCTTCTTGCTTGATCCTTTAACAGCCATTGTCAAGGGACTACATATAATTTTTGTTGTTATTGCTTGGTAGTTGCGTTATTTTTCTTATTTCTGCTTTACTCTTTCTTTTCCTTGATTATAACCCCAGTAGATTTTCCCTCTCTGTTAGTTTTCCTTGGTCAGTTAATGTATTTTTCCTTCATAAAAGAAAAAATTTAATAAAAAGAACCTCAATACTGCAAATTTCCAAGTTACGTTTGCATGATTTTTGGGAATCTAAAGCAATGTTAGGAACGCTACAACCCCCTTGAAACCACGAACCGGATCGTGGTTTGTTTGAGTTCCGGGGGCGTTAGGAAAGGAATTGGTTCCATGAAAGAAACGATCCAAGAAATTGAAGAAATTAAGGGAGCATGGGTTTGAAAGATAGGAAAGGCAGTGCTTCTAAACTCAAGACAAATGTAAGAGTGTAAAAGATTGCCGGTGCCCATGAAGATTGCTGGTGCCACAAGGCACAAACTGCTGAAACGTGAAGGCGTGAAGCTTAAAGCCACCAAAGAGAAGAAAAGAAAGGTGCCATGAGTTGCTCAAATATGAAGCTTAAGCCCGCCAAATATGAGAAGAAGAGAAAGGTGCCACGAGTTGCTCAGATATGAAGCTTAAGACCACCAAAGATGAGAAGAAAATTAGGCTAAGGCTGTTATTGGGCATGACTTTTGATTGTATTTGTTTTTTCACAGAATTTCAATGGTTTTTTTAGTGTAACTAGGATGAATAGGAAGAATAAAATAGGTTGGAATGAAACAAAGAATAAATGACAAAGGGAAGAGAAAAAAGCAAGAGCAATTCTTTTCAAAGGCTTGCAGTGGGTAGAAAACCAATGCCTGGAATATTTTAAAAAATTATAGTAGTGGTGGAAAACCAATGAGAAAAAAAGTGAAAAGTAAGTGGAGTGGAAAAACCGAGAGTCCAAGTTCCAAAACAATAAATGTGGCCATGGTGTAGCCAGAGCCTATGCCTTGGTTCAATTATATTTTACAAAGATTTTTATTTACGATCCTAAAAAAATTCTGGAGCGTACCACGACCCGAAATATCGTATCAATTAAGCCTACCCCCTTCGTACCATAAAATTTCCAAGCTAGGTACAAAGTTCCTGTTTTCATACCACATACCGAGGCATAACCCGTTCCTGGTAACTTTGATCTAAAGGACCCTTGTTAAATGATACCAAATACCACTCTTATAATCAAAATGAGCTAATGAGTACAACTTTCATTTTTTTTTTAAACTTAAATACTTTTGTACAGGACAGTCCCTTAGAAAAAGATAGATCTAGAGAAGATGTTTCTTATTTGAATCTGAGCGAACCTAAGTACTACTGGTGCCATAAAATGCCATTAACTAACTATACAATTCTTAATACAAGTCTAAATGGATATCAATAATCAACTGCAAGCAAATGTTCCTAGCCATTAGTTGAAAATAGGCTACTGCAATAGGTATTTCTTCTGATATATATTTTTAATACAACTCTAAATGGCTGAAAAAGTGTGAATGTTAATCTTATTAGTTGAAATTATTAGCTGGAACCTATTAATTGAACTTACCAGACATTGGTTCAAATAAATCCTGTAAGTATCAAATTCACTAGTCAAAAACTTTTCAAAAATTATTTGAACTTCACAATGTAAAATGACACCATGCGCATTTCCTTCGGCACACAGGAAAAGGAGAAAAACTATAGTACAACATCAACATTTTGAAACAAAGTTGAAATGAAACAACACCCATTCCTTGTACAACTCAAGCAACATGTCATCTTGTTGGACTTCTATGTCATAAACCTTCTATCGAATAAAGATCTATTCTCTCGTATGTAATCAACATAAGCTGTCGTATAAATGGTAAGTTTCTAATTACCACATTCACCATGAAATCAATTCTCATAAAAGATAACATGAAGTTAAGCAAGAATAATTTCTCATCTTGTCTACATCAGTTTCAGGTCAAATATCAAGACAAAATTAGACATCACATCACTCATGACTTGTCACAATTCTTCCACAAATTAGAAGTAACACAATAGACACAAAGCTATTTCCCCAGATTCTTTCCAACATCACTGTTCAGATTACATTCAGCTCATACAGCCATTAAATCAAAGTTAGGAACGTAAGATTCCTTTTCACATCAAATCATTCTATTATATCAATTATTAACAGAGTAAGGATTCCAAATCAGGGTCATGGCTTTAGTCCAAACGTGAGATCTTCAATGTCAGAGCTAGGAACTATCTTCTATTTCTGTTCTACAGCATTCACCTCCTTAAATCTTCTCAAAGACAACAAGTTAAAAGAGAGAGCTTTTCCAACCCTAGAAGCGGAACTATCCTAGACACCACTATCTCATATAAAACCAAAGCTCCAAAGGATCAAAAGAAAGCAATACAAACCCTAATCTTGCATCTTGTCTACAACAATGAAAACAATCAGAAATGCATCAACCCATTCCACACTCTTAGAATCAAAAAACCAAGGAGACAAAAAACACAATGATCCACAACCATTGCCAATTGACAATAATTTATATATATCACCTTCAATGAAGATCACAGAAGCAAAGATTACATGAATCATAGCAACGAGAAAAACTCATAGAAAACAAGATTGGGTTGCCATACCTACCTCGATCGATGGGCGATTTCTGAATCGCAGCGCCGGCGGGACGATCTGGAACGAGGGCGGAAGGAGGGTGAGAGTGAGACCGTGGGAGAGAACCAGAATGGGGGCGCGTGCCCTATATTTGGTTTACCGGGATGACCTGCTAATGCCGGTCACCAAGACCAGTTTAGCCGGTTGTTTTCCTCATGAGAAAATTTCACTTTAGTCCCTCAATTGTGTAGTTTTTTTTTAACTCTTTAAGTGGTATTTTAATTTTTAATGTAAGTAATATGCAACGAAAACACTGAAATGAACGTGGATATATATATAACTCATAAACTAAAATAAATATATTTATCAATTTATAGACGAATAAACATTTTCATAATTGATATTTCCATTACTTTGAGCACAAAAACAAACATTTGGGCATAGTTAACAGGGACTAATTATGAATTTTCCACATCTCGAGAATGATTTTTCTACCCAAACTCTATAATTTTTTGTTTAAAAAAACAAAAAGCGTTATATACATAAAAAACATGTGTATAGATAAAAAATTAATCATCCAACCGGCACATCCTCAATCAAAGACGAGGGATTTGGGTTTCAAGTCCGCACTCACAACTAATGATCCATTATCAGCACTGCTTCTAACAATTCTTAAACTCGACATCTTTAGATAACTTACGTTTTTCACATGAGCCCAAAAACTACTAAACTATGAGTCCTTTGTGGTCTCTCTAAAAATTTTTAAATTACACATACATAGGATATATATATATATATATATCATTCATCTATGAACATACATTATCAGCTGTCAAATCTCGTTGTTTTAATTATATATATATCATTCATCTATGAACATACATTATCAGCTGTCAAATCTCGATCCAACAGCTAACATTGATGAACAGTAATTAATACAGTAATCAATGCTTAGAATAGTACAACACCGTATTATTTTTCATCAATGTCGGCCGTTGGATCACTATCCAATGATTGATAATTGAACGTCCATAGATTTCTTATTTATGAACATCTATAGAGGATGTTTTGCCATATATATATATATATATTGCATGGTAAGAGCATTGGTTGCATTCCAAGCATCAAACTGGAATCTGCTGAATTACTGAAATAACTTGATCAATTGATTCAAATTGGCATCTCTCCTTCAGAAGCTTCTTTGCGCATTCAAGAGCGCGATGTTCACAATAAGCTCGCTTTTGAGCATCTTGGATTGACTCGAAATCTTCTACATGTGCAATTCCCACAATCCTCCTGCAAAAAGATGCATCAAATGAAGATTGGACATGGAATAAACACTATATGAATTTCAGCAGCAGCATGAAATGTTCTCAAGTTTAACTTCGATGGAGATTAGCAGGAAATATAATTGAACTCTGCGAAGTGCATTGAACTTGAAGCCTCTCCAATTCATAACATTTTGTATTTAAAATTTACAAAAGCACAACTCATGACTATCATATCGGTACACAGTTCATGTTCATCAGTTTATCTAATAGTATTTCATGCAATGGAAAAGATATTGTTCCAAATTAAGCAAAAAATTAGTTTGCAGTATAAGGAGGTAAATGATGATGTTGGTATGGAATCCTATCCATTTTACTAAAATCTGAGTGATTTTGTTTGTGAAAGTCATTTGCAGAGATGTATTTAACCATATACAGAATGATTCGGGGACTTAAAAAATTTATTTGTCTGGTAATAGAAATTGATTGTCACTTGGAATGGCACAAGTAAACAGTAATTCAACTTTACCTGAAAAGGAACATTCACACAACATCTTCAAAAGAAACAATTCAGTAAACTGTAAGATTTCCTCAGACACACAAACATACTGATATATGTTAGCAGGTGATTGAAGAAACCTGTGAATGTGTGACTTTTCCTCCATTTTTCCTCTGTTTTAACTTTGTTTTTTTATTCATCTTCTTCATCTGTAAGTGTTCAAGCTCTCAACAATATATCTATTCCAACATGTCTTCTGACAGTTACTACCTGTACTTTCCAATATTAACATGCAACTTACCTAAAAACCATATTCTGTTGGCGACATAGAGAACTTATATATCAGATCTTTTTTTTTCATATTGACCTTGCAATGTCCTAATCTCCACATAAGACATTATCTGCTTTTGGTTGATATCATGCAGGATTCCATCATTCCAATAATCCGTTTTTGTAATTATTCAACGTATCGAGTGTACAACTTGAAAGAAGTACATGAGAGGGTATGACTTCTTTGTAAACTTGAAAGGCATCCATATCTCCATGGACCACTTCCACTTATTTGATCATGCTCAAAACACATCAAAGTCAAAGGTTTATGTTCAGACCAAAGTTGTTCAAGCTTGATTACCTTGGCTTGCAATCTCAACCTGCCCTTAGGCTTAAATATGAACCCAAGCGCGGATTATCTAGAACATAGGTTCAGATTGATTGAGTATTGTTGTCCTAAACACACAAATATTTTCCATTTAATTCATCATGCCATCCAATAGCTTATATTGTACAGTCTAACATGTGAATAGATTAAAGATTAACTACGTTTCAATTATGATTTGCTCCTCTTTATATACCGAATTCACATTCTCGGAGCTTTAAGGAATTTTCTTGATCACGTTAGATTAGTCCTATATCAATCCAAATCCCCGTATTGATGTATACAACATCAGTATTTTCACTAGCATCCAGAATTTTTAGACCAACTATCCATTCCAACCATCAAATGCAAGTTGTAGTCTAACAGTTTCTTGGCATCAACCTACTCAACATTTCCTTACCTAGTACTCCTCTAATTCTTTTAAACAGATAAATAATTCCTCCAAAATTTTTCATGCTGAGCAATCACCTATCTAGAGTTACCTTGATCATGGTTAATCAGAGTCTTTTTTTTATTGCTCCGATCGATAGGTAGAAATGCTAAAGTTTGAGTTTCCTAATTTATCTATTTAACTCTTAACCCTGTATCAAAGAAGTCAAGAGATTACACAATGACAAATGAAAAATACTTAAGTAATTACTCTTCAGGAAATTTGTGATATGAAATGCACTTTGCTCAACAATTACTAGAGAAAGTTCCATCATTGTGGGGTAAAACTCACAACGAAGATATAACCAGGTTATCTTAAATACTTAGACCAACCATTTTGAATTGTTTCATAAAGATATCTTCTTTTGATTGAAGAAATCAAAATCAATTTTCTCTTACACTCTATTGCAATCAAGATTAAATAATTGTGGGGCAACAGTCCACTAGATGGCTTATCATTTTCAAAAATGGGAAAAGAGTTACCTTATCATTTTCGCAGCACCAAAGCCAAGAGTATCATGAAACAAGTTGCTCATGTACTTCTTCTGTGCAAGGACCTGAACCCCTGGTGTATTGTATATATCTGAAGGATATGCCTCGCCACCCGCATCCTTGTGTTCATTCCAAAGGAAAATGAACTTCTGATGAAAAAGGTTCCAGGTCTCTTCAATTGTCTTCAAAATCCACTTTTTGTATGCCTACAAGATGACAAGTAATTCAAATACATTATTACAAAGGGTGTGCGGCTACCAACTCTGTTGTCAGAGTCATCTGGGCTTTCATTGTCTTCTAAGCTAATAATATCCCATTGATCGTCAAGGTCTAGATCATCATAGATCATCAGTCTATTTTTGTTGACTCTTTTGTTTGTGCATTCTTTAGCAAAATGTCCTTCATCTATAGGAAATGTATAATGATAAACTGAGTTTGGTTGCTCAACAGTATTAAGTGACACATTGTTTGCTACTTAATAAGTAACATTTTGATATAAGAAATAAAAGAAAACCAGACAATGTCAAAAGGCATCCAAGAAGGTGATGCTTTATGTGGATTCATTATATGTGATTCGAACAGCAATGTCTTATTGACAACACTAATCTAATAACTGACATTTCCTGCTACTTTTCTATATTATCAGTTCATTT
Source organism: Dioscorea alata (assembly GCA_020875875.1). NCBI lineage: Eukaryota > Viridiplantae > Streptophyta > Magnoliopsida > Dioscoreales > Dioscoreaceae > Dioscorea > Dioscorea alata. Next base: position 16,233,319 of record CM037019.1, read on the forward strand.
TTAAAGCACTAGCCACCAAAAATTTGACACCCGACATCAAGACCATGCGACTTTTGGCTAAAATGAGGTTTGACAATGGATTTAGAAGGTCGTCTGCTTGATTTACATCTGATAAGGATGCAAACGACAACTAAGAATACAAGATGGACAAATGAAAGCGCCTTGTCAGCAAGAAAATTATGTTTGATGGAATTGATATGGAGTATGGTTGAGGCATAGGATTGAAGGTAGACAAACTTATGGAGACGAGCAAATGTGCAGATTACAGAGAGGCGAATTTTCTTTTAGAAGTCTTATTTGTTTCAATTATGACTTGTCATATACACAAGGATTATATAGATAAAACAAATGCAGATCCACAAAGGAATAGAATAAATCAAATCAAATAAAAAAAAAATTGGTCATAGTTAACATCTGATAAACTCCAAGATCCATGATTTTTGATGAACTAGCAATGGCATGACAAAATTTTCTGATAGTTATGCAATAAAACTAGCTCCTGCATCATGTGTCAGATCTCATGCATTGGTTTCTCCAAATAGTCACTATAAAAAGACTCTTAGCTGAAACAAATTTGCATTATATATACAGTCTCATTTTACAATATTAATGGCATATGACCAAACTATCAGGGATAACAGATCAGGTAATGCATTGGCTTCAAGTAAAAAGATGTCTGTAAAATAAAGAAAACATGTGTGAGGCCAGAGTTCATAAAAATACTAGCAAAAAATCAATGAACTCTACTATCTTGTTGATCTAGTCAAGATTACTCTCAGGTGCATAAAACAATATAAATAAAATTTAAATAAAATGGAAAGTGCTTAGATTAGCAGCATACTCGACGGTCATTTCCTTCACTACTATGTCCATCTTGTGCAAAGAAGGCCAAAATCAAATTCCCCAAAAATGCTCCTGTGTCAAAACCCATAGGTCCGTAAAATGCAAATTCCGGATCTATTACTTGAGTAGAATCAGTTGTCACCATTACAGACGAAGTGTGAAGATCTCCATGGATTAGAGCTTGCGCTCTTTCACGGAACCTACAAATGAGAGCAAATTTTACATGAAACAATTTTTCAGGCACACACAAAACAACTAGTTCAATCATCAATCAAAGTCAATGCAAAGACAGAACAATACATGGACTTCAACTCAGCCACTTCAACTTTTAGTGTATCATCATCTCGAAGTGCTTCAGCATCTTGATCAAGGTACGGAGATGTCCAATGATTATACTTGGCAATTTTATATGGATCTGAGAAGATAACCTGCTCTGTATGCTTACACATGGCTGCATTCCCACAATATTCTGCCACTGTATGGTATATAAAATAGAGCAGTTCAGAAAACAAGACCACTACATCCACATGTTGATCTTATAAATTCTTGTATGTGATATTGCTCATCACTAGTTGCTTGAATTCGAACTCAGATTAGATTATTTTTGTTTACATACACTGACCGTCTTTGCATCATAGGTATCAATTGCAAATTCGCAATATTCTGGGTTAAAAAAAGTCAAGATGAAGCAATTGAAATCACAGTAAAGTTCTTTAATGCAGCTAGTAACACACCAAAAGGAAAGTGGGTTTCACACATAAAATTTCATAGATGGTGCCCAAATGCTAAACAACATAGATAAAATCAGCACAATGTACATTTGATCTTAGAATTAATGGTACCTTTGAGAATAATCAGTTTCTCTAGCTAGCTAGCTATAAGATATTTAATCGGCTGCTAAACAGGAACAAGAATTGCCAGATGGCAGACACATACCTGCAGCTCTATGCTCTAAAGTTGAACAATAAAGAAGAGATGTGAAGTAAAGTGTTTTGGCCATATAATCAGCCATATGTTCTGCAAGTAGTGGATATTCAATTCCAGCAATCAATCCTTTCCGTAGAATAATGTGTGGAGGCTCGATGTACCGCATGCCAATCAATGACATAGTGCGGTCAAAATGATATACTTCCGGGACATGATTCGGACACAACCGACCATGATCTTTCAAAGCCAATGCCTCGAAATATGCTCGCTCCTTCGTCAATGGCCATGACTCCCCAACACAACGAACATACGGCAAAGCCTAGTTTTCCAAACAAAAACCATCAAACACAGTATTAAAATCTTAATAAAGCATCAGAGTTACAGAGCAAGCTGGACAGACAGGATCTATAATTTGAGCATAAGGAAAACAAGGCAAAACGTTATCAAACCCTTTAAGCTGCACAGACAAAGATCAAATTTGAGAACATAAAACAAGTTTATACAATCTGTACTAATGCATGACTATATAGGAAAAAAGAACAATGTTAAAATTCATTAGATAATTGCAAGCTGTGCAGGCAATAACCAGAATTTAAGAATGGAACACACAACTTTGTGCAGTTTGTTTGCTTCCATTCTCATACAGGAAAACAATAGTGTAAAATTTAACAAATCCTTGTAAAAATTTGAGAACAGATATCTCATTTTATGCAAACTTTTACATACGATTACTGCGCAAGAAGAGAGGAAACAACAACAACAACAACAACAAAGAATTGTCACAAAGAACCAATTTTCACCAGAAATAAAACCAACACAACAAAGAATTACAGAACATCACTTCCGGCAACCAACAGGAACAAAGAGAGAGAACAAAGATGAAGACCTGCTTGATGACAAGGGATCCACCAGGGCCAATGACAATGTAAACAAAGTTGAGATTGCCATCGCCAACCTCCTTGATGCTGAGGGAGTCAAGCTGGTTCCTGAGCCTCGCCGACAGTGCCGGTGTGGCCTTTATATACTCGACCAGAGACTTCTCGTCGAGAGGCCTAAACCCTTCCGTCGCCAGCACAACCATCGTCGGAAGCTCAAGAGCAAAAGAGTGAGACTAGTGTTTTGAATGGGAAAGATGAAAATGTGGTTCAATGAACCTGCCCTAATTCTGTATTTTCAGAGATTTGGATTCTCTTTGAATCTTTGACAAATCAAACTAAGAATAAGACTTGGGTGGATATGTCAAATCATGAAGACTATCGAGTTCAAGTGGCAGAATTTCTTGCACAGAGACAAAAATAAACACTATCAATCTTTACACCTGTTTTTGAGTTAAGGAACCCCACTAACTTTTCCTTCAAGCGCACCTTCTCTGGTTTTTTAGGCACTCCTTCTCGTGCTTGGTTCCCGGTTGGTGTCCCCACTTGCCAACTATGGCAAGTGAGGGGCAGACCACCCTCCGCCTAGCTGGGCGGAGATTGCTTCGGCTGGTAAGAACAAGGCGGTTGTTTCTCCATTGGTTGCAGGCCTTATGTTGACAAAATTGAAGGAGACGACGTCAAACTTCATCCTCATGGACCAGAAGTCAAGAACAGAGCCAAGAGGTGGTTCTAGTACGCCTTATATGGTAAGTTCTTCGGTAAGTCTCTCCCATTTGATATTGTGAAGACTTACCTATTAGCTAGGTGGGAGGGCTTTGGTGAGATTTTTATCTCGGACATGCTGAATGGGTACTTGTTGATCCATTGTGGCTCGCATGAGGCGATGGAGAGGATTTTGTTTGAGGGTCCCTGGACCGTCAATGGAATCACCTTGCAAACCTCTCCATGGCATCCTTATTTTGAACCCGCCTTTGCGAAGCTTAATACTGTAGCCATTTGGATTCAGTTTCACAACCTGCCCGTCAACTTTGGGACGGGAACTCTCTGGAGACAATTGCATCACACTTTGGCCGGCTTCTCAAAATAGATGACTATACGACTTCGTTATCCCGATCGAGATATGCTCAGGTTTATGTAGAGCTGGATCTCTCCAAACCCTTGAAGCATGGTCTCTGGATCGGGGACACTAAGCATAGGGTGTTTATTGTTGTTTTATATGAGAGGCTTCCGACATTTTGTTATCATTGTGGTCTGGTTGGGCACGGATCCAACGCTTGCAACCGGCGACCGTCGAAAGGGCAAATTTGCCCCTCTCAGGCCCTTATAATGGTGATAATCGCCAGGGAGGGTCGGAGGTTATGGGTTAGTAGGCCAGTTCTAATGTAGCCATGGAGGCAAGTGATGCTTCGGTGGAACCGAATCCGGACTAGTCGGAGGAAGATTTTGGGATGTGGATGCTGGTATCACAACGGCGCAGCCGTGCCAGGAGCCGTGGGTTCACGTGAGGGCCGCGTGACTAGCAAGGGTTTGCTTCTGGAGTCTTCTTACTTCCCTACTTTCCAGAATGATGCGACTTGGACGACACGTGGCGGCATGAGAGGTCGAGGCAGGGGCGGTCATCTTGGCTCTCGGTTCGACTCTCGTGATTCACTTCTTTTGGAAACTAATAGGGTGCAGGAGGAGGCTATGACATCTATCCCGGTGTCAGAGGTGAAGGTGACTTCAGTTCCTGTGTCTCTAGCTAATTTAACGGCTACTGATATGATTAATGGCTCAGATTCAAACTTGTTGGCTCTAGTCCCGGTTCCACAAGCTCCTCGGGCCCCTCACTTTCACCTAACTTCATTGGGATCTACTTTCAAGAAGAAAAGGAAGGGACGGACTAGGAGGATCTCGATGAGGGTGATTCAGGTGTGGATGAGATGGATGATGCGATGACCTTGGATCAAGTCCATCTTGGTCTAAGGAGGGAGGCTCTCATTCGTAAGAATACTCAAACTATGGTGGCCCCTCACAAGAAAGGGAGAGTGGACAGAAATGCGGATGTGGCTTAGAACCTTATTGTTTGTGGGTATGGGCAGCTGGTTTTTCTTGATGAGATTAGGACAGGGAAGTTTCTACTGTTTTCTTTTACTTGTTTTGTTTATTAATTTCATGGATTTCAAGTCTGTCATTTGCTGGAATTGTAGAGGAGTGTTAGGTCATGATACTATCACTCGTAGGCTCATTCGTAAATTTAACCCGCTTGTTTGCTGTCTGGTGGAGACAAGGGCTAATGAAACTCGGTTGCGTCGCTTCTGTGATAAGATGAGGCAGGATTGGGAATGGGGTGCTGTGGTGGCCAACGGGTTTTCGGGGGGCATTATTACCCTCTGGAAGCACCATATTGGCTGTGTTACTCTGATAGCTATTTCCAGGTTTGCTCTCCATTTGGTCATTTCTGATAATAATAACGCTGACTGGTTTGTGTCTGTAGTGTATAATGATAATCATATTGGTGGTCAACGTCGGCTGTGGAAAGAACTTTCAAGTTGCTGCCCTATCCACATTACTTCTGATGTGGATGCTGAGATCAAAGCTTTGTCGTTGGCTTTGCAGGCTGCTTTTTTGAATGGTTTTTCTATTAAATAAGTTTTTATCAGTTGTCTTGCGCTGCAATCTGCATTGCTAACCAATGGTTTGGTGGATGATTGGAGAGCTGCTAGTGTCTTCTCCAGACTCAAACACCTACTCCAAGACTTGGGCATGCCTAGGGCTCACATGCTACCTAGATCGTGGAATTTGTGTGCTGCTCGGCTGGCTGGTCATAGCATTTCTATGCATACCCTCTCTTTGTTTCACCAGGGACGAGAGTTACCAAGATGGCTAATGAAGAGTTTCATGGCTAATGGGTTTAGGTGGAGCTAAGTTTTGCTTTTTTGTAGATTGATCTTGTTTGGTTTGTTTTATTTGTTTTTCAATTGTTGTTTCTATTTATTTGGGTCTGTAATATTTGAACATTGTAATCCTTTTTGTTATTAATAAAATAGCTCTCAGAGCTCTTTCCCTCAATCTTTACACCTTTTTTATTTGACCAAAAATCCTGAATGAGCATGTTATGGGTTGAACTGCTGAAGAGTTCTTTGTGGGAGATGATGAAAGGTATTCATTTTATAAAAGAGAATTACATTAATTATTCTTGACAGTTACAACAGTTATTCACATGAGGGTGGTATAGTCATTTACATCAAAAGGAGTGGAGGGAGCTAAGGGAATATTTACATTAATTACTCTTGTTCATTAGTGGTTGTTACAAAAGGCCTTAATGAGTAGGAAGGAAATTGTCGCTGTTAACTAGGTGAAGAATCTTGTTGATGATTGGGCGTGGAGCAGATGAGCTAGCATCCAAGTCGGTGGATGGATATAAAAGCATCTTCTTCTAGTGGAGCTATCTTGGAAGTTAGGTTTTTTCTTTTTCTTTTTTTCTTTGTGATATCTTTTTATATCCTTTTTTCCTTTTTCAATTGTTAGGGTTTGGAGGATCTACTAGCATTCTTTGCCTCTGATCTCTAGTTTGGGTTATATTTTTTTGATAAATAAATAAAACTCTTGTTATGTTGTGTTGTTCTTTATAATTGAACTACTTAACTGTATCAGAGCATGTTTTCCATAAAACAAAATCAAACTAAGAAATTTCTATGTGATTGTAGAGTACAAACCTTAATTTACAAAATATGTAGATTATTGTTTTCAAGAACCTTTTTAGAAAATATTTTTTTACAGTAAATCCAGCTGAAAAACAAACACTCGCCAAATGTAATCATCAATATAGCAAATCCAACTAGTCCACCTTGCTAAATAACAAAAGAAGAAGAAGAAGTAGAAAAAAAATGAATAAAATTCATCAAGATTTCTAATAAAAGCATACTATCAAACATCAAGAAACCTTGTGATAGTTAGGTTATGATGGACATGTGAGCTCCATCCGTAAGTACTCAATCAACGTCAAAATCTTCTTATTATCCGCTTTGAAGTGAAGCTTTCATACAAAATTGTAAAGCTAATCAAATATACTACAAAATTCAATCAAGAACATTAATAAACTATAACCAAAGTGAGGGGTGTGTGTATATATATATATATAGTGAGAGAGAGATAGAGCGAGAGGAATATCGTAATAGGGTTTGGGGCATACCTCTATGCTTTCAACTCCGAGATTCTAGAGGACATCGGAGGGGATGTCGTCCAATTTGTTGAGCAGATGTTGGTAGCTCCAAGTCTAGGGCTTTCAAGATAAAACAAAGATTCAAAGGAGGAGAGAGAAAAGGTTTACAAAGTTTGTTTTTAGGTTTACTTACTGTGCTACTTGTAAACTCACAACTTGGTTTTCCTTTTCTCTTTTTTGTCTTATAAAGGAAAATTCTAGAAAGGTTCATTGTGTTGGGTAGAAAGCTATTTTGGTAAATAATATTAATAGAGGGGTTTTGCAATTATAGTGATGTTAAGGTATCTCTTTTCATATGCAGGACAAACTTTTATAAAACTTTGCATTTAGAGTGTATATACAGAATATAATAGAATGACAATGGATTGGTATCGAGAGTGGAAAGAAAGGGATAGAAATGAGAATGAAAATTATGCTTGAATGAAAAAATATTTCATTGCCAATGAAAAAAGGCAGAAGAAAGAAATGTGATAAAATTAATTTTATGTGCTTAATACCAATAATTGGTATCGATGTATAAAATAGTGAGTTATATTTAATAATAAATAATTTTTTATTCATAAAATATATTGAATATTATTATATATAATAATTATTATAATCAAATGTTTTTAATTTAAATTAATTAATATTAATTAATATTCTCTTTGATAACTATAGTTAAATATTTAAATTAAATAGTTCACTTTAATTCCAATTCATTTTATTTATTATAATTTAATATTTGGATAAATTAATTCATACTAATTATTATTTAATTATTTATTTATTTAAATTAATAAGTTTTATAATTAAAGGGTTCCCATACACCTCAAAATTTGGAGGGCATGGGGATTCCCCCTTCATGCCCCCACTAAACTCATTCATTCTCTTGGTGGTATACGCAAACATAGATATACCGCTATTAAGACATCATTCCTTTCCTCTTTTCCTTCCAATCCAGAATCCAAACGACCCTTTATAGTAGAGCAAGGACATCCAAAAAAATAGAGGGGTGCTTTTTTTGTATTCATGTATTATAGCAAATAGTAGATATATGAATATGAAATGTTAATTGTGTTGAGTATAAAACTATTAATACTGGGAATAGTTGAAACTCTCATAATACAAACATAATATATATTGAATTTTGTATCTAGGAGTTTGTTAATGTTTGTAGTCTATTTGTTATTTCAATGATTATTTAGAAAAATGTTCTTTTAGAGCTTTTGTATGGCTTGGATAACGTTGAACTTATCGCTGATCATCCTTAGAGTTGGATGCATTTCATTTGACCCAATATTCTTCTTGGATTAGTCTTTAGATGAAGAAACTTCTTCAATGAATAGATTGGCACTTGTAATTTAAGTTGCCCTTTTTTTGGAATAGTAAATTTTGCTTTTCTTTTGGTTGTTTCAGTATCAAATATTTTGTACAACTTTAACCCTTGAGTAACTATTCTGTATGTTGATCCTATAGTAAAGTAGAACTCTTTTCCTTTAGCTTAAAGGATTGATGGGAGAGGTTAGACTTGGTTGATATCTTTGACTATTGGCATTATTGATTTAAATTTCTTTATCCACTTTCCTGCTTGTTTATAAAAAATGACTAAGTCCATTCCAGCAATTTCATATTCCATCATTAGATTTAGTATCATACTAAAATTAAACAAACATTCATAGGTCTTGTTAGTGGATATTTTTGGGTGAAATTGATAGGAAGTAAAACCAAAGTACTCATGAGATATAATTTCTTATGTGATTAATGGAGTTTTAATTCTATGGTGATCACACCAAAGTTCGTCCCCATAGTTACCCAAGATTGCATAGCATGCATTGCAATCATTGTAATACCATCCAAATGCTTTGTTTATGTCTAGGATAATAGCTTGAACCTTGAACCTATTGCATTGGGAAATAAAATACAAGGTAAGTAATTTGGAATGTGGTTATGAAGGATTTTATGCTAATATTTTATACACTATAGAAATATATAATTTATTCTATATCATGATTATTGTTGGGTTAAAGTTAAGTAATTTTGATATAGTTTATCTGCATTTGGACAAATTTGAAGTTGTTGATACTCTTGTGGAAGGAATTTGATAAGTGGTTGAGTATACATATTTTATCCTATGTTTTACATGCATTGAGCATCACTTTTATCAAGTTTTATCACTCATAAAGTGTATTTGGTGTTCTTTTGTACAAACAGAGCTGTGAAGGCATAAAGAGAGAAAAGGAAGTAATAATACATCATATGGAGGCACATTATGGGGATTCTCTTGCATAATACAAAGATCAAGACATGAGTCGTATTCATATACATAGGTGTGTGTGTGCCCAATTCCAAGGATTTTGGAAGTAATTCATGAGCCGAAAGGACAAAGGCAGTTACACATTTATGTCCTAGCTTGTCTGAAGATTTCAAGAGATTTTCCGACATTTTCAGCTGACAGAAAACCACATGACTTACCACACAGGTGTGTGGCCTCAAGGAAGAGTTTTTGTGAATTACTGTTCATGTGGACTATAGCAAAGTATTATACATATGTTACTATAGCAGAGCACTGTTCACAGGAGTGTGAAATTTTCACACGGCCATGTGACAGACACTGCAATGTGGGAGCCCATGTGGACCCCCGATTTCAATTATTAAAAGGTTGCTTTGCCCGAATTTCTTCTATCTTTTGCGCTACTCTGAAGGGGCAAGGCGGTTAGGGCTTTCGGGAAGAGGTCTTTGCAGCCATGGGAACGTTTTTTCACCAACATTGATTGATTCGTTCTCCGTTATAGCATCAAGGAAGCCACCGCGCGACCCTAGCTTCAAAGTGAATTATCAAGACGTTGAGACTACCCATCAAGGCCATCATCACAAATATAGGGGGGTTTATTTCCATGGTTTCTGCATATTTTTGCTCATTCATTACTTGTTTTGTATATTGCTCCATGGAGAGCTAAACTCTAGAGGATATTTGAGCATATGAACCTTAGGATTCTATTGTTATATTGATTTACATTGTGGTTCTTTTAAATCCAAGTTTAGTTGAGTTTCAGTCTTGTGTGTTAAATGCTTACTTGCCTTATTGAACTATGGTTGAATGGTTTGTATGATTTGTTTACTTTGGTAAGAAAGAGGTCTCCATTAGAGTTAGAATTATCAAGATTGAAGAGGGTTGAGAATGTGAGGCGTGAGATAGTGGAGTGTCCCCTTTCTCCTCCGAGCGATGTATCATATCTCCATTTTCCTTAAGTTCTAAGCAACCATATGTGGTGTGAAGTGTTGAGAGAATTTTCCACCGGGACCTCAGAGGGGTTAGGGACCTTTCACTTAGAGGCAGGGTTATGTCTACTCTTAGAAATTGGATACTCCCTTTGGAATTTCTAGAGTATTTTGTAGTCATATGTGGTGTGAGGCGTCAAGAGAATTCTCTGCGGGACCTCATAAGGGAATAATATCGGTGATTTGGAGGCAAGGATCGATATACCTTTGGATTTCCATGACTCAACTTGGTTGTTTTAGAAGCACCTTATAAATCTCTCGCATAACACTTGAATCCTAAGGAAGCATTGTCTGAATACCCCACTTTTATTGATTGAGACTTCCCTCAATCTCACTCTTGCTTACTTGCCTATGATATTCATTTATTCATGCATTAATTCATCACATCATCCAATTGATCTTTAGGCTAGATAACATAGAAGTAGCTATTACTAGTAATCATGTTCCCTGTGGATTCGACTACCCGACCCTTTGGGTGCACTTTGTGACTTGAGCAATCCGTGCACTTGCGAACACATGTAAGGGGTATGTCAGAGTTATACATGCCCATTTTTTACTTCATATCTGTATCATTAAAAATAAAAAATGGTTAATGTTAGTTGTATGTTGTTACTAGTGTTTGCATAGTACACTTCATTATTTGTTGTCCCTTAGTTTGAACTCTTACGCTGCTGAAATGCCAAATTTGATATAAATTTTTGTTACAGTAGATGTGTTTAGATGTGTGTGTCTTGTTGAGAATAGTTTAATAAATTTTCTCTCTAAATAAGAAAAAGTTTTTTTTTTGCCAAAAGATAATAATAATAAGACAGAGATTTGATAGTCATAACATTGGAACTTCCTAACGTACCTTTGAAAGTTTTAGCAACCATAACAGCAAAGACATTGATTGACCTTGTTTGCATCTATTAGAAGCTTAGGTATATTACGTAATAAAAACAACATTTCCAGATTGTAACATTGATTCAGTGTCCATTATAAACATGTAATAGTTATAATTTTGTAGAATTAAGTTTTGACTACATTATTATATTATTAAAAAATAGAGATTTTGAGGTAATGTGGCTTATTGTAATTTTTAAATCATAACATCTCTTTGGTCTACAATCTTATCATATTTTAGTACATAAGCAGGTATGACAAGATGATTGAAATGAGCATTCCCATAGCTTTTGAAAATAAAAAAACATAACATATCGTTAGTAGAGTTTAATTCTCTAAATCAAATTTTGTAACAAGTAATGAATTGTTTTCTAGTTTGAATGTATAATTTGTCAAGTACTAGTGTGAATTAACTAATGATTCAATTCTTTCATCATACATAAAATTGAAGAAGTGACTTAAAAAAGTAACGGATTATATATCCCTAGGATCACCTTATTGAATTAGTTTCAAGAAAATAGCCAATTCTTAGTTGATAGTGAGATGCCTAATTTTTTGTCTAGCAACTTTGATCTTGGTAAAGTTGTAAATTCCTTTTTTTCTATGTATTATTGCACCATATTAAATGAAATAAGAAAAATAGAAGCAATGGAATAACCATGGAATTTAGAATGAGTATGAACTAAGCGATTTTAAATATTATTTATTTATTCATGGATAATTGCTTACATCTGAATCTATTTCAACAAAAAATCAATGTGATAATTTGTCTAAAATTTGGAATCATACCAACCCAGAGTCTCACAATTCTCAGTTTTACTACTTAATTTAGCATGCCTTCAACCAACTCAGAGATTTTCCTCACGAACATTTTTAATTGGAATGTAAATTAGTAGAAAACTCAATTAATATGCTATTAATTTGCTATTTAAACAAATTCAAAAACAAATTGTTCTCCCAAAGCATTTGGCAGAACATTTATTTTTCCTTTATCTACATGAGAAGAACATATTAGAGGATTTTAATATTCACAATAATTTATTAATTGTGGAACAAAAGTTCAATCATTAATCTAAGTTCTAAACAAAAGCCAAATAGAAAACAAAGATAAATACCGGACATAACAATTTATTATTCTTAATTAAATTTTTTAACACATCCCTTTATGTGACTCGTGACAAGGCAACATATAATTGCCCATGTGTGAACACTGGTTTTGGCAAGTAAATGCCCACTAGATTAATTAGGACCCGTTTGGATGCAAGGATTGATCCCCAAAGAATGGGGATCGCTCCTTGTGGTATGTGCATGCCCATGCTTGGGCATGGGCCAGATGGCATGAGAAAAGTATAAAGGGGGAGTACATGGCCCTCAAACCTAGCATACTCATCCTCCTCATTTTGGGGGGATTTATGCCTGATAAGGTAATTACTCTTACACTCCTAATATCTCAAGTTTGGAAGTAATGTTCTTGTAATTATTAAATCAAGTGGAGGTCAAGTTGAGATATTTTAATTTTTAAATAATATTTTGGATGAAAATTAAAAATCTCATTGTGGTTTGTATTTTTGTTTTATAATCACTTGCTCATTATATTTTCATAATATTAGATTTATGAAATTTTTAGCGATTTAGAAATAAAATTCAAGTCAAATTTTTCAGTTTTGGACATTTGTTTATTTTAGGTAAAAATAATTAAATTGTATTCTTCAATTAAAATGTATAAATTTAAAAATTAATTTAGAAAATGAATCAATAACTTAATTTTAAATATTTAATTAAAAATATTTCATACGGATAACATTTATAGAAATTTGAGCCATTTAATAATTATTTCTTAAGATATATCATTTGATTAAAATATTAGAGGGTACAAAAGCAATTTTATCAAAATTTTCCATATACCCTCTTCTATTCCTATCTTCATTCCCTTCCAACAAACATTACTTTTGTTCCCATTTCTAATCCCCCATCCCTATTTCTGTCCCCATTTCCATCCTCATTCTCATATTCACATTCCCATTACTTATGTCCAAACGGGGCCTAAGAGTTTACCTTGATTTGTGTTTATCATCATTGCATTAGAAAGCTTCACTAAATATGATTTTCTATTCATAACATAAAGAAATTTTTTTGACCTTTAATACTCATTATTATTCTTGGAATGAAATATTTTCAACATATGTTAGTAACTAAAATTATCCTTGCCTCAACCCTCAATAGCATTAGAGGAAAGCTATGCTACAATGAGTCTAGTTCCATCACAAAGTCCATTTATTAGACTTACATTCCATATGAGTATAATAACATAACCTACTTTTAATCTGAGTTCATGGTTGAGTATACTGAGATATCTAAGATCATTGAGAACTTTAGTTAAGTAGATAAGTTCATTCTCATGATTAAATTTAGATTCCATAGTAAGATTATCCAAATAGTAGTAAGATTTTTATAAACTAGTAAGCTAGGAATGTAACTAAGGAAAAATTCATCCAGCTCATGGATAGTTTCCATTCTTGATCAAGAAGTCTCATCTAAATGAGCATGTTAAAGGTGCATATTAATAGATAAAGTAAAAATTGGGCTTTTTTTTTTACATAGGATTAAAGTTGTAAATTGTTGCATTGAGAATACCACTTTTGAAATCAATGAAATAAATGAAATCAAAGCTCCAAAGGATCAAAAGAAAGCTATAATCTACCAGTGTATGTTGACTACAACAATGAAAGCAATTAGAAATGCATCCACCAATTCCACTCTTAGGAATTATTATAAAAAAACAATAAAAAAAGAAACACAATGGCCCACATCCATTGCCAGTTGAAAATCATATATAACACTAGAGTTTAATTCCAATCTAGTGTTATTTTAATTTTTAATGTTGTTAATATAACAAAAACACTGAAATGAACATAACTATACGTGTGTGTGACTGATAAACTAAAGTACCAGCACAGAAAAAAAATAAATAAATAAAGGAACTATTTTAGTGATTAAATTTTTATTATTTTTAATTATTTAATAATATGTTAATAAGAAATATGCCACATCAACCACCAAAACAGCAGAACAGATTGGAGAAAAAACAGAGAGAAAAATAGAAGAACTATTTTGGTGATTAAACCATTAACAACTATTTCAGAATATTTGTGCCAAAGCACCTACTTTTCTGAACAAAAAAGAATAACTTTCTCAAACTAATATTTAACTATGTTTTTTTTTAAGATAACTTTCTCAAATAAGATAAATACAGCAATCAAATGCCCTTTTACTAAATTAGGAAAATAGTACAAAAATAACATCTAGATGGAATCACTAAAATACATCTCACTTGCATACAGTTCACATGACATACTCAATGCTTTCAAGCAAGGGACACAGACTATAGCTGTCCTTGCATGTTATTTATGATTGTTCCACATTATGCATCATAAATATAGTTATTGCATGGTAAGGGCACAGGTTACATTTTAAGCATCAAACTGATATTTCCTGAATTACCGAAATAACTTGATCGATAGATTCAAATTGGCATCTCTCTTTCAGAAGCTTCTTCGCGCATTCAAGAGCCCGACGTTCACAATAAGCTCGCTTTTGAGCATCTTGGATTGACTCGAAATCTTCTACGTGGGCAATACCGACAATCCTCCTGCAAAAAGATGCATCAAATGAAGATTGGACGCAGAAAAAACACTTCATAAATTTCAGGCGGAGCGTGAAATGATCTCAAGTTGAACTTCAACGGAGATTTGTAGGAAATTTAATTGAACTCTACAAGGTGCATTGAATTTGAGGCCTCTCCAATTCATAACATTTTGTCTTAAAAATTTACAAAAGCACAGCACATTGCCATCATATTGGACGCAGTTCATGTCCATCAGTTTATATAATAGTATTTCTTGCAATGGATAAAATATTGTTCCAAATTAAGCAACAGATTATTACTCAAATAGTTTGTTGAATAAGAAGGTAAATGATGTTGGAACGGAGTCTCACTTATTCCACTAAAGTCACCAGATTAGTCCTTTATCAATCCAAATCCCCATATTTTTCACTAGCATCCAGAATTTTCAGACCAACTATCCATTCCAACCATCAAAAGCAAGTTTTAGTCGAACAGTTTCTTGGCATCAACCTCCTCAACACTTTGCTTACCAAGTTGTCCTCCTATTCTTTAAAATGTCAAATAATTCCTCTAAACATTGGGTGTTCAGCAATCACCTTTCTAGAATGTGCTTGATCAGGGTTGTCAATTAGAGTCTTCTTTATGCATCCAATCAATAGGTAGAAATGCTATAATTTGAGTTTTCTAATCTATCTATTTTGACTCCTAGCCCTGTATCAAAGTTAAGATAAAATAGACGATAACACAAGGTATCTGCACTGTCAACTCAACTAATTACATCAACATGCTATATTTAAAATTTTAAACATCATTCAAAAAACACTAAATTGACAATACTAGCAAATGATATACAGCAGTTGCAATTAAACTTTACCAGAAAAATTAGAAAATGGAAAAAGAGTTTATTAGTAGGGTTACGGTTACCTGATCATTTTCGCAGCACCAAAACCAAGAGTATCATGAAACAAGTTGCTCATGTACTTCTTCTGAGCAAGGAGCTGTACCCCAGATTTATTGTATATATCTGAAGGATATGCCTCGCCAGCCCCATCCTTGTGTTCGTTCCAAAGGAAAATGAACTTCTGCTGGAAAAGGTTCCATGTCTCTTCAATTGTCTTCAAGATCCACTTTTTGTATGGCTACAAGATGACAAGTACTTCAATTACATTACATTACAAATGGTGTGCTGCTACCAAATCAATTATAGGAAATGCTTCATGATAAACTGAGTTTGGTTGCTCACTGGTATTAAGTGACATAGTTTGCTATTTAATAAGTATCATTTTGATATAAGAAATAAAAGAAAACCACATAACATCAAAATAGAACTTTTAGTAGGCATCCAAGAAGGTGATGCTTTATGTGGATTCACAACAAATGCTCATACAGTAATGTCTCATTGACAACACTACTTTAAAGAAAGGAAAGCTAACAACTGGAATTCCCTGCTACTTTTCTATATTATTAATTCATTTTTAAATGACTAGCCACAAAAAATAGACACCAGACCATACAGCTTCAGGCTAAAATGAGGCTTGACAATGGATTTAGAAGGTAGACTGTTTGATATACACCTAATTAGTATGCAAACGCCAGTTAAGCCAGAATACAAGATGGGCAAATGAAAGCATCTTGTCAGCAAGAAAATAATGTTTGATGGAATTGATAAGGAGTATGATTGAGGCATAGGATCGAAGGTGGACAAACTTATGGACACAAACAAAGGAGCAGTTTATTTGTCATTATCTTTAAAAGGAGCGGAGAATTTTCTTCTAGAAGCCTTATTTGCTGTGATTATGACTTGCCATATACATAAGGATTACATAGATAAAACAAATGCAGATGCACATAAGTAAAATTAATCAAGCCAACTAAAAAAAACTGTGGTCATAGTTAACGCACAACAAAATGCAAAAACCAGTATTTCATTAACCTCATGATCCATGATTTTTTGACAAGCTAGCAATGACATAACAAAATTTTCTAATATGCATGTGATGGATAAAGAACATGTTGCCTCATGTGTCAGATCTCATGCATTGGTTTGTCCAAATTGTCACTATAACAAGACTCATAGCTAAAATAAAGTTGCAATATATAGCCACATTATACAATCTTAATGGCATATGACACGATTATCTGGGAGAACAAATCAGGTAATGCTGTTAAAGAAAGAATTTTGCTTCAAAATAAGTTGTTTCATGTAAAAAGACATCAGTAAAATAAAGAAAACATGTGTAAGGCAAGAGTTCATAAATATATTAACAAAGAATCAACGAACTCTGCTTTCTTATCGATATAATCAAGATAACTCCCAGGTGCATACAACAAAATAAATAAAATTTAAATAAAATCAAAGTGCTTAGGTTAGCAACATACTTCACGATCATTTCCTTCACCACTATGTCCATCTTGTGCAAAGAAGGCCAAAATCAAATTTCCTAAAAATGCTCCTATGTCGAAGCCCATAGGTCCATAAAATGCAAATTCTGGATCTATAACTTGAGTAGAATCACTTGTCACCATTATAGACCCAGTGTGAAGATCTCCATGGATTAGAGCTTGTGCTCTTTCACAGAACCTACAAATAGATTTTACATTAAAGTTTTTTCATACGCACGAAACGACTAGTTCAACAATTATCAATCAGCTAAAAAACCATAAAAAACAAAGCAATACATGGACTTCAACTCAGCCACTTCAACTTTTAGTATATCATCCTCTCGAATTGCTTCAGCATCTTGATCAAGGTATGGAGACGTCCAACGATTATACTTAGCAATTTTATATGGATCTGAGAAGATGACCTGCTCTGTAAGCCTACATAGGTCCACGTTCCCACAATATTCTGCCACTGTACGGTAGATAAAACAGAACAGTTCAGAAAAAAAGGACAATTGCATCCACATCTTGATCCTATTAATTCTTGTATGTGATATTGCTTATCACTAGTTGTTAAAATTTGAACTCAGATTAGACCATTTTTGTTTATATAAACTGGCCACCTTTGCATCATAGGTATCAATCACAATAGTCTAGGCTTTTCCCCTCTTTACAATAAATAAGTGTTAAAAAAATAAAAAAAAAAGTCGCACTGACGCAATTGGAATTACAGTAAAGTTCTTCACCACAGCTACTAACGCACCAAAAAGAAAGTGGGCTCCATACATAACAATTTTATAGATGGGTTCCGAATGCTAAAGAGCATAAATAGAATCACCACAATGTTAAGTTTGATTTTAGAATTAATGGTACCTTTGAGAATAATTAGTTGATCTAGCTAGCTAGCCAGCTATTAGATATTTAACTAGCCTCTAGAGAGGAACAAGAATTTCAAGATAGCCATGCCTGACTAGACAACAATGGTGCAGATGATCAAAGCTCATAACTGGCAAAAGCTCCCCCCTTTCAGAAAAACAATATTTAAGACCTATAAAGTTAACAAATCTAAAGAGCAAACACATACCTGCAGCTCTATGATCTAAAGTTGAACGATAAAGAAGAGATGTGAAGTAAAGTGTTTTGGCCATATAATCAGCCATATGTTCTGCAAGTAGTGGATATTCAATTCCAGCAATCAATCCTTTCCGTAGAATAATGTGCGGAGGCTCTATGTACCGCATGCCAATCAATGACATAGGGCGGTCAAAATGATATACTTCTGGGACATGATCTGGACACAACCGACCATGATCTTTCAAAGCCGATGATTCAAAATACGCTCGCTCCTTCGACAATGGCCATGAGTCCCCAACACAACGAACATACGGCAAAGCCTGGTTTTCCATGCAAAAAACATTAAACACAATATTAAATTCTTAATAGAGCATCAAGTTACAAAGAAAGCTGGACAGACAGAAACCATAACTTCTGGATATCCATTTAATTTTATCATAAGGAAGAAGGCAAAATGCTATCAAACCCTTTAGGCTGCACAGACAAAGATCAAAGTCGAGAATATAGCACAAGTTAATACAATTTGTACCATGGCATCGCTATATAGGGAAAAAAAAAGTTAAAATTCACAAGACACTTGCAAGTTGTGCAGGAAATAATCAGAATTTAAGAAAAGAACACAACTTTATGCAGTTTGTTTACTTCCATTTTCACGTAGGAAAAAGATTGTGAAAAATTTAACAAACAGCATTACAAAATTAACAACAGAGATCTGATTTTATGCAATCTTTTCCATTCTATTACTGCAAAAGATAAAAAAAAATAGTAATTAATCAAATCCCTAGAAACTGCACAGAAAGCAAACATAATCCATAAATAGAATCACAAGATTATCCAACAACTCCATCACTTCCGGCAAGCAAGAGGAACAAAGAGGAAGACCTGCTTGATGACAAGGGATCCAGCAGGGCCGATGACGATGTAAACAAAGTTGAGATTGCCATCGCCGACCTCCTTGATGCTGAGGGAGTCAAGCTGGTTCCCGAGTCGCGCGGACAGCGCCGGTGTGGCCTTTATATACTCGACCAGGGACTTCTCGTCGAGAGGCCTAAACCCTTCCGGCGCCGGCGCCGCCATCGTCGGAAGATGAAGAGCAAAAGAGTGAGACTAGTGCTTCAAATGGGAAAGACGAAAATGCGGTTCGATGAACCTGCCCAAATTTTGTGTTTTCATAGGTTTAGATTCTCTTTGAAGACTTGAGTCTTAACGAATCAAATTTTTTTTTTTAAAAAAAAAAAAAAGAATATATACCTATATATAATAACTAAAACTTTAAAAAAACTATTAAAAAATTTTATTTTAAATGTCCATAGTTGTAGCATAGATGATCTATCATAGAACTGAGATGTGGCTCATCCTCACCAGTTTGATTGTCTCAAATTAGTGATTTTTAAAACAAAAGTTAGCTATCTTTTAAAATAGTTACTAACCACGTTTCAGTTCCATAATAATTATCACCAAACAGAGTTCACTGGACTTTTATTATTATGTGTTTAGCACATTAGATTATCATATTACAATGGGTGGGTAGATACAAAATTAAATCCCTATATTGTGATGGACAAAAAATACTATTTATGATACAGTTCAAATTGGTCTCTATGGGAGAAATCATATCCCTCCTCTTTATGATTGCATGGTATGGAGAGAGATTTATTAACTTGGTTTTAGGCCTGCATGTGATAGAATCATTGTCTTATATGATACCTTATTGATTAAAGAGGTGCTTTATTTGAATTTAAATAATAAAAAATCCTATTTTAAAGCATTGCCATGATTCATGAGGTTTGGCCCATCCAACACAATTACTTGGCGGAGATTTGGCTTAAAGTAGTTTATTGTTGGGTGTGTGTATGTGTGTGTATATATTTAAAGCTATTATTTTACTCTGTTTGTATAATTGAATCTCTTGGATTAAAACATTTAGTTGATTTTCAAAATTTAATAACCAAAACTTTAAAAACTATTTAAAAAAAATCTTTTTTTAATGCTTTGCCATGATTCATGAGGTTTGGGCCATCCACAAACAGTAGGTACAGATTTGGTTGGTTATTGTGAAGTAGTTTTATTTTCAGTATATATATATATATATATTTAAAGCTGCTATTTGTTGTAGGTTAATTTTTTTGGTAAATCACTGAAGTTTGATTAAATATCAGTTTGATCACTGAATTTTGATTTGTTTCAAAATGCTCATTAAAGTTACTAATCATTTCATCGACATGTCACCTGATGGATTAGCACTTTCATTAGCTGACGTGGAGTCCAGTCAGCGCAGAGGTGGAGGCCTCCACGTCAGCTAATGAAGATGCTAATCCATCGGGTGACTTGTCGATGAAATGATTAGTAACTTTAGTGAGCATTTTGAAACAAATCAAAATTCAGTGATCAAACTGATATTTGACTAAACTTCAGTGATTTATCAAAAAAATTAACCATTTGTTGTATCTATATAAATGATTTAAATAACTGAATCTCTTTTATGGAAAATGTCAATTGAGTTTTTTTTTTTTTTTTTTTTTTGACAAAGGCGACAAATGCCACCCCACAATGGAATGTCAAGGGACAGACAAGTACGGAAATGCACCAGTTACGGTTTAACGACCTTTTAGAAATTTATTAACTTGACCAAACGTCATATAGGGCAATTAGATTTTTACCATGTGCACACCCAGAAGATATTTTTGAACCAAACCAAATTAATAAATCCCCTCTACCCTGCAACTTTGGAAGAGAGGGAAACGACATCCTTTCACATGGGACTCATGAACAGTGAATAAACAGTACCACTGTAGTATTTATACAGTATTTACATTAAATGCACAGCACTATAACAATACTATCGACCTAAGGATTCAACCTTGGGTCACTCCGTTCACTATCCAAGTAACATGCCACTACACTAAGGGGGCGTCTAGCTCATGGATTCATACCTTGGGAGTGGGAATGGCATGCACCCATGATGTTTAAACCCATGTTTGGCAACCAGGAAAGGAGTAAATAGTGGGTTGTCATGGGAATAGGATGCATGCTTGTGGGGCATTTCCAATCCTCCCAAAATTGGGGGATTTGGACTCCTTAGTAATGAAATAACTATTATACCCTTCCTTTATAATAATAAATCATGTTAGTTAGTTATTTATTTAATAAATAAACTATTGTTAAATTATATTAATCAGTTGAAATAGTTAATTACAATTAAAAGAAATAAATAATATATTAAAAATATTAAATAACAATAAAACACACTATTTATTTATTAATTAATATAACAAACATGTGTTACTTTATATTAATTAGTTGTAATATTTCATTTTAATTAATTAAAATAAATAAGTAAATATATTGTAAATACTTAATAATAATAAATCATGCTAATTATTTATTATTTAAAATAACAAATTTATTTTAAGTTATATTAATTAGATGAAATATTTAATATCAATAAATTAGAATAGTTAAATATATTAGAAATATTTAATGATAATCATGTTAATTATTTACTATTTAATATAAACTATTGTTTTGTAAAATGTCATCTTATTTATATATAAAGGGCATAAGTGTAATTATACTATATTTTTGTCTCATACTTTTTCTATTCCTAACTCTTATTCCCTTCAACCAAACACTTTCATCGTTGTCTTCTCTTTCCTCCTATTCTCATTCCCACTGCTCACTTCTTCTCATTCTTTTTTTTCCTATTCTTATTCCGCAATCCAAACGGTCTATAAACAGTGGTTGTTCAGTTGATTTTCAAAATACAATGAAAGTTTATTTCATTTTTCAAAAAATTTTTTGTTTGAAATGAAAATTTCAAACTTACCTATATCTTTCTTTCTATATTTAATGTCTATCCTGGAAAAAATTAAATTTAAAAATATAGTATGTAATAAAATAACATATAAAAAAGGACGTTGCTATGGAATATTTATATAGGGACAAAGAAAGTACATGTTTACTTTGTACATACAGAGGGCGTTTGGTTGAATGTAATTCTAAATGCAGTGGATTTCCAGTTACAATGTAACTGGAAATACTTGATTTTCAAAATACAGTACAGTCAAATCTTGTGTTTGGTTGAATGTAAATGAAATTATTGTATTATAAAATTTTATGTTTGTTTGGAAGAATCTGTACAAAAAAAAAAAAAAAAAAAAAGACAAGAATATTTTTTCCTTTTATTCTTTCCTTGTAATATATCTTAAGTGGATGATTAGCACATTTTTAGAGAATTGTGCATTTGTTATAATTATTGAAAAAAATTATTTTTATTTATCTAGAGAGAACTTGTACACCTTATTAAAATGGTGGATTGATTTATAAAAAAAATTTATAAAAATAATAATTACTTTATATCCTTACAAAACATTTACAAAAAGAAAATTAATAAATTACTATGTAGATAAGTAAGTGAAAATTATTTATAGAATATATTGACAAAATATTATTTTTAGAAGAATATGGTCAAAATTTCCCATTTTTTAAGTCTATTCAGACAAAAAAAAAATCCAAAAATTAAAAAATTAAAAAAAAAATGAAGAAAACATTTGAGATAGTACTACAATTTTAGGAGAAGTTATATAAGAAAAACCATCAACGATTCAAATCATTTGATGAGCCTCCTCGAGATATGAACACCAAAACCCGCCATCAACGATTCAGAATTCTTTCTTGATCCCACCGATACACCATCCAACTTCTCTATCTCTACAAATCCCCATCAAAGATCATAAAAAAAAACACTTAATAAAATTAAAAAAAAAATCAAAAAACAAATCTTAATTGTTGTCATTTTCCTTTGGTTGAATGTTTTGGTATTTTTATCATCCATTTTGGTTTAGGAAGAGGGCGCTAGCCAATTTAGTTATCAAGACATTGTAGTGATGTGATGGCTATAATTAATGAAGAAACTTGTAGAGGTAGAATTTGATGGTATTACAACAAGAATCTAATGCGGTGATGTGATAATTAAAATTGGTGAGGAAACTTATAGAAGTGGAATTTGATGATATTAATAAGACAAAAGTTTAATGCATGAGTTCTTACATTTAAAGCTTTCATGGCTACACCAAGTCCTCCTTATTTTTATTATTTTATTATTTCTTTATTTTTTGGGGCTACTTTGACATTCTTGAACTCACTATAATATTTTTGTGTGTTAGTATGGTAAAAATTTTATTATTAGTCTATGTTATTATTCTCATTAGGACAAGAACCTTATTTCTTTAATAGAATTGAATTTGTTGAGTTCATATATTAATTTCATTATTGTTTGATAGAATATGCAGGGAGAAGCTATCCAATAATACTAGGCTAAATTGATCATGTCATTATTTACGCGTATTTACCCATATAGAAAGTGAGAGGATTTCCACTCTGGACCATGGCTCTTGTTTTTTTATTTGATTTTTTTACTTTCTTACTAACATCAAAAGACTTTCTTTTACTGACCTTGACTCATTTTTGCAATGTTTTAAAACCCAGGTTGACCCGCCCGGTTCCGCCTGGTTCAACTGGACCCACCCAGACAACCGGGTCGGATTACATAAAAATCCGAGATAAAGAGTTGACTTGGTTGACCCGGGCAAGTACCCGGTGAACCAGTCGACTCGGCCCGATCGAATCGGGTCAGCCCGGGTTTATTATATGTTTATTGTTTAAAACTTTAAATTTCAAAACTTAAATTCTAAGGAAGACTATTTGTTAATTTTGTTTTTTTGAACTTTTGTATTGTTTTTTTAATTTTTTATTAATTTATAATATATTATTTTATATATTTATATATGATTAAACTTATAAAAAAAATATTATATTTAATTATTTATGACTAGGTCAACCCGGTTCAACCATTGACCCATGACCCGGAAGCCTTTCCTAGTTATACCTCTGGTTGAGTTTTAGAACATTGCATTTTTGTAGAAATTAGTGGGTTTCTTAGACTGGTTGCCCAGCCTTTTTTGTCTCTGATTTCACATTAGTCCATCTATTGTTAGAACGGTTTCTTGTCCATTGATGATGTAATCCATCTCTTGATAAATGTCGTCTTACACCTGATTTGTTGTTCCTAATGTTTGTACATAGTAAAATCAACTATATTCATGTAAATATCCAAATTCCATTATTTTTAGGTGTTAATATTTGTTGGTTGTTCTTTTGTTAATTTTTTTAAATCGTAATTGTTGTTATTTTGCCAAAGCTTAATGTTAATGATCTATTTCACTCATGATATTCTGCATTTCAACATGCATTCACCTCCTTCTATACTTTGCCTACTAGTTTTAGAGGTGAAATAAGGACTTTCATATTAGTGCTAACCATCATAAGGGGAAAAATAATGAACTATATGTATTTTTCCATTAATTTTATTAGCAATCATACTTTATTTTTCTTTACCACACGTATCAACAATCCAATAATCCACAATAATACTTTACTAAGAGAGTCAAAATTTATTTCAAAAATTCATATGCAATTTTCTACAATTGAAAAATGATTGATGAAGGACAAAGTGGATTTTTTTATAGTCTATGACCACAATGTTCGAAAAACTTTTCCACAACCGAACAAGTTTTTTGAGAATTATACATTGGTTGTAATTATTGACATTTTTATTTAGAATTAAGTTTTAATTACTACTAGGTTAAATGAAAATTTATTTTTTTCTGGAGCAGAAAAAGAAAGCTTGTACACCTTATTAACACTATGAATTGCTGGTAAAACTTTATTAAAAAAAATCATATTTACTTTATATCCTTACAAAACATTTCTAGAAAAAAATAATAAAAAAATAACTAAATAGGTAAATAAGTAAAAATCATTTATAGGAATATATTGACAAAATATTATCTTTGAGGAATACAGTCGAAATTATTTATAAGACCACGATGTTCCAAAACTGAACAAAATTAATAACAAATTTTTGGAGAATTATACATTAATTGTAATAATTGATATTTTTAATTACTATTAGGTTAAATGAAAAATCATCCTTTTACAAGGAGAAAAGAGCTTGTACACCTTATTAAACATTATAAAAATAATATTTACTTTATATCTTTAGAAAACATTTAAAAAAAGAATAATAATAATAATAAACAACTAAAGAGATAAATAAGTACAATTGATTTACAAGGCTATATTGACAAAATATTATTTTTAGAGGAATTCAGTCGAAATTACCAATTTTTGAGGGGCTATTAAAAAAAAATCCAAAAATTTAAAAATAAAAAAAAATTAAGAAAACGTTTGACGGTTCAGATCATTTGATGGGCTTCCTCGAGATATGAACACTGAAATCTGCCATCTATTTAAACCAATTGATCTATTCCCCAAAACCCTCTCTCTCTCTCTTCTCCGGCGAATGAATGATCGGAGCTCCGGCGATGTCGCAGCAAGTGCAGGCCAAAGCGAAATCGAAAACCCGTCGGTTATTACAGACCGAAGGATTTCCAGAAGAAGAGGCTCCTGCGCATCCCGGAGGTAAATTAGGGTTCTTGATGTTTTCTTTTCTTTTGGAATCGTTTATGGTTTTCTTGTTAATTATATGGTTCTTTATTGAAATTAGAATCTTTCTTATGGTTTTATGGTAATGCAATTAATCTGAGGGACATCAAGAAGGGTACATTCACCTTTGTGGGTTCCTTTTTATCTTTTAATTCCTGGATGTATGATTCATGGTGGTTTGTATATTGGCAAAATGATGTGATTTATGCCCTGATGCTCGTTCTTAATTTGAAAAAGAGAAAGACTGATGCTGATCTTGATCTTTTCATGTTACTCTCTTTTTATCTTTTCATGGAGTGTATTATTCTTGGTAGTTTGAATATTAGCAAAATGATATGATTTTTACGCCCTGATGTTTGTTCATAATGTTGAATTCTTTAGTGTCTTTAAATTTGAAAAAGAGAAAGACTGATGCTGATCTTCAAGACTTTTTGAAAATATAATCAACTTTTGGGAGATCTCTTTCATGGGATAAAGGCCAAGGTAGAGTTTCTCATATTATGCGTTTCTTGTAAAGCTGTCGCTTAATTTTGTTCAAGTTTGTATTGATCAATGGAATTATTTCTCTTCAGGGCAAAGATCTGAAGAGAAATTCACTGGATTTCTCTTGGTTTTTGTTGGGTCTTCAAGAGAAGGTAATTTTGCTTCCTCTTTGTGGTCATAGTTTCGATTTTCTGGCATGATGTTTGGGGTTGTAAATTTATTTTTGATGTTATATATTCATATGTGAAGTAAAGCTCTTTGCTTCCTATTTTTGATGTTTTATATTCATAGTTTAGATTTTCTGGCATGATGTTTGGGGTTGTAAATTTATTTTTGATTTTATATATTCATATGTGAAGTAAAGCTCTTTGGTTCAGAATTTGTGTGACATGTAATACCTTGTTTTTGATAGCTTGTTTACATGTGAATCAAATTTCTCTTTGTAGAAAAGAAAGGAGAAGAATTTAAAGAGAAAAGTTGCTAAATGTAAAAAATCTCAGTTGTTGGCTTTTTGTAGCTTGCTTGAAATGAGAAATGTGAAAGCTAAAAACACTAATGTTGCTTAGTTAAAAACCTTTATTTTATGACTTCTCATTCTAAATATGAACTATGAAGATTAATGGGTTAGCCTGCTTCGTACTTGCAGAAAGAGATCTCACAAAAGTTGATTGAATTTTTAAATCGTCCTCATGTTTTTAGGAACGCTCAAGTTGATCAAGAAGAGGTCTTGCTCCTACCTTAACATTGCTATCTTTGTTGAAATTAACTTGCTGACACAGTTTAGACATATCATCTCCTGGCATAATTTAGAGTTGGTTTTTTTTTTTTCAGGAAGTGAAGAAGCCCAAGAGAAGAAAAGCAGTTGGTCAGCCATCATCTGGTGAAACATCTTCAAAAGGAGATGAGGTACTGAAATTCATATGAACTTGCATGTGAATTTGCATGTTTATCTAAAAACTTTTGAATTCTGAAAAACAAAAATTCCCTTGGCTTTGCCAACATATAGAAATGGGATTTTAGCCATATTGATTTGAACCTTACTCATGTGCTCTTTTTGATGCCTTTGAATCAAACCATATGTTATTCACATTGTAAGATGGTAGCTCTGGATATGCTGTCACTTAGGTAGTGCAGATGCTTATTTTTGTCCTTTCGGTTACAAACTATGAATCAGTTGACAGACGCCATCACTAGCACAAGTTCACAGATAACCTGGATGATTTAAAATAAAATTGATAGTCCCACATGTAAAAATGCATGATGCTCTAGCTGAGGAAAATTTTTGTTTTAATTTTTGACACTCTCGCTATCTTGTTCTGTAGCTATGTCAGACATTAAGTGCTCATGATTATGTGGAAACTTTTGGAGAAAGGATCATTAAATGATAGATAATAAATTCAAAATATAAAATCTATTTGTCTCTATTTACCCAGTGCCTAAAGCTTTGATAATATTTGAAAAGGTCATTGTTGATTGTTCATGCAATCATGCAAATGTTCTTGTTATTGTTCTTTAAAAAGCTCAGATTGCAGTGCATGTTCATTAAAGGCTCCAAAATATCTTCTTAACAAGCATATCGTTATATTGGTCAAAACAGGTTGGTGATGATGATGAGGATGAGGAGGAATGGCGGAGGAGGAAGAGGATGAGGAGGAAAAGGATGATGTTGATGAAGAGTGGGAAGTCGGTGAGGAGCAACAGGATGATGATTATGAGGAGGAGGAGAAGGAAAGGATGATGATCATGATGGTGGGAAGGAGGAGGAAAAGAGTATGTCACCTGAGTCAAAAAATTCATCATCATCATCTGATGATGATAGTGATGAGTCCAATGGTGATGATGGTGGTGGTGATGAGAGAATGTCATCTGAAACAAAAGATGTAGGTGAAGGTGGTGGCGATGCTGCCAACAATAATGAGAGTGTACCTGCTGAGACAACAGATGATTCTGATCAGGCGAGTGTTACTCCGATGGTTAATTTACCTGCTGACAATGGCATGGATGAGAATGCAATTCTTGAGATGATAGATGAACTTGGTGGCTATGAGTTACCTGCTGTGCGTGATATGGACGAGAATGCAGTGCTGCAGATGACAGAAGAACTTGGTGGCAATGAGTTACCTGCTGTCAATGATGACATGGATGAGAATGCAATTATTCAGATGATAGAAGAACTTGGTGGCAATGAGCCTGCTGAGATAAATAATGCAGCTGATGAGCACAACTATAATGAAAATATTGATCAGAATGTGGCTGCCGAGGAAAATGATGCATCTGATAATAGTGATAGTGATGATGGTCCTTTCTTTATCCAATGGAGATGGGGAAGATGATGGTTTTTCGGAGGATACAAAAACTGATGATATTGATGAAGATGATGGTTGAGAAGCAGTCAGGCTGGGAAAAAGGAGCTAACTCCAAATTTAATGTTCCTGAAAAGAAAAGGGTAAATTACTGATTGATTGTTGAAGTTTGCAATAGAAATAGATTTGACACAAACTAATGATATTCTCTTTTCCCCTCTAATTTGTATTTTGTAACAAACTAATCGACTGTTCAAATTGCAGGTGACTTGTGAGGGTTGTTTTTTCTTTTTCCTGCACAATTGAGTATGCGGCCTATAAACTCATAATTACGTTGCAATATTGTACCAAAATTGATTTCAATTCCTTTGATTCAATTAATATCATTGTGTTACATTACTGAATTTCACTAGCTGAAATTTTAATGTGCAGGTGCACTCTTTGTTGTTTATCTGATAGAAAGCATGAGATAGTGAACACAATCAAAGAGATTGTAACCAATTACATTATGATGCTGAATATCCTGTCCAAAGGTTCAGAATCTGTAACTTGTACATTTCTTATACAGGCCTGAATGCCACAATATCTAATGTGCACCAATTGCACCATTACTTTTAGTGATGTGAGCTTGGGGATGTATATTATTTGGTTGTGCGTATCTGTTGCAATTGGAGAATAGATCACAGACAGCCTTATCTTGTTATAATGTGCATTATAGTGACTATCCAGTTTAATTTACTCTTCAAATACATCTGATGAACACTAAGACCTTTATTTGAAGAACTATTTCTGATAGACATTGAAATGAATTGCTTAAACAAATACTTTTATTCATTCTGATTAGTTTGGTGCTCAGAGTTTGCTTTCTCTATTGTGCATTTTTTTTAATACTGTTATTTTGTTGTTCCTTTGTTGTACCATTGTTGTTGTGTGGAAGATGTATGCCAAGGTTAACATTAGTTATTTATTTTGTAACGAGTTATAAAAAAAGTTGTCTGATGAAGTGTGTTATAATTTGTGTGTTGGCTGCCTTGTCTAAAACATATGTTCAGGATATTGTAGGCTTGTGTTCTTAGAGGATATTTTGATATAGGAGTGATTGGTAGGTTCTTTTGACAAATTAATAGCATGTACAGTTACGCTTGGTTGCAAGCTTTAGTGTAGTTTTTTTCTTTTCTTTTCTTTTTAATCTCTCTACCTTGTAGTATTGTTCACTTTGGTCCTACTTTCAAAATGTTCATTATATTTTCCATCCTTTGCCATCTTTCTTCCTTTAATTTTCATTTTTATGTTTGACTCTTTTCCACTTACATTATTGATATGCTTTCCAAAAAAAAAGAAAAAAAAAAAAAAAGAATGAATGAATGAAAAAAGGGATAGAATGATACCTTGATAGTATAACTCATTGCCAGAAAGAACGATTTGCAACATTTAGGAAAGAGTGATTAAAACTGACCACTATTTTATAGAAAAGAGGCAGTTCATTCCTCTCCTAAATGGAAGATTGAGAATTTGACTTCCTGTTAATGTAATGGTTGAGGGTTTAGCTTTTGTCCAAATAAATAAATTTATAAATAATTAAATAAACAAAAATAGGGATTAATCTATTATTAAACAAAGTTGTTTATGTAATTATTGGAGAAGTGTAATACACAATTTTGATTCACGAAAATCTTAATCATTTTATTTTCTATTATTTGGATTTGCATGGGAGGGAGGTGCAATTCTATCCTCTTTAAGTCAGTTATTTCTAATTTCAGGAGTTTCAGTTATTTCTAATTTCAGGAGTTTAAACTGCAAGTACCACACCTTTACAATTTTTCACTAATTTTTTTAAGACTAAAATGGATATTTTTATGTCCAGCAAAATTGGGCATTTTCTAGCCCTACGATAATTCCTTAGACTACGACGGGTATTTTGGCATGGAACAGGTTGTGGTGGTGGATGAGGAGGTGAGAGAGGGCATCAGCGGAAGCGGAGGGAAGGAGTGTTGGCAAAGTTGGCTTTGGAGCAGGAGAACAAGGAGCTTGAAACCCGTAGTGGGAGAGGAAACCCAAAAAGGTTGATGAAAATCGCAAGAAAGCCATGGCATTGCGCAAGAAACCCGAATGACATGGCATCCATGTTACCTGAACTCTATTTCACATACACCCAATATGCCATCCAACTTCTCTATCTCTCTGCAAATCCCCATCAAAGATAATCAAAAACACTAAAAAAATTTAAAAAAAAAAACCCTTAATTCTACTAAAGAAT
Organism: Dioscorea alata; assembly: GCA_020875875.1. NCBI lineage: Eukaryota > Viridiplantae > Streptophyta > Magnoliopsida > Dioscoreales > Dioscoreaceae > Dioscorea > Dioscorea alata. The sequence continues at coordinate 16,263,944 of CM037019.1, forward strand.
CAAAACATGTTGAATAATCTTAGATACCTTAGAGAAGGAGGAGAAAGAGAAGGAAAAGGTGTAAAAGAAACAAAGTAGCATACCAACAGCTTCATGTCTTTGCACATGCCTGATTTATTCTATACTTTTGACCCATAATTAGGGGCCGCTCTTGTAAATTACACTTTGTCTTTCTTCATGTTTGTTTTAATATTTGTTTTTTGTTCTTTATTGTTATCAAATAATAAGTGCTCTATAATTAATGTTGCATTCATGTAAGTTGAAGAGCCTGAATTTCTTTAGTTACTATTGTATTTAGGTGTTTATTTTTATTGGTTTTTCTTTTGTTAAATTTTTTAATCATAATTGTTGTTATTTTGCCCATGCATAATATTAATGATATATTTCTCTCATGATATTTTGTATTTCAACATGCATTCACCTAGTTCTTTTTATTTTCAATAAATTCGTGATTTATCTATTTTTATATAAAATAAAAAACAACATGCATTCACCTACTTCTATATTTTGACTACTATCTTTAGAGGTAAAATAAGGACTTGCTTATTGGTGCTAACCATCATTGGGGAAAATAACAAACTATATGTATTTTTCCATGAATTTTATTAGTTATTGTACTTTATTTTTCTCTAATGCACATGTCAGTAATCCACTGATCCTTAATAATACTTGACTAAGAGAGTCAAAATTCATATGTAATTGTCTGCAACTGAAAAATGATTGATGAGGGACAAAGAGTGGATTTTTTTATGGCCTGCAATGTTTTGAAAACTTATTTAGATGATCCGCAATGTTCTAAAAATTTTTCCACAACTGAACAAGATTCATAACAAATTTTTGGAGAATTATACCTTAGTTGTAATTATTGATATTTTTAATTACTACTAGGTTCAATGAAAAATCATCCTTTTTAAGAGAAAAATAGCTTGTACACTTTATTAACACCATGAATTGCTTATAAACCTTTGTAAAAATAATATTTATTTTATGTCCTTATAAACCATTTAATAAATAAATAAATAAATAACTAAAGAGATAAATAAGTAAAATTGATTTATAAGAATATATTGACAAAATATTTTTTTTAGAGGAATACAGTCAAAATTACCAATTTTTGAGGGGCTTTGCAAACAAAAAAAATGGCCTTTTTCCACTATAACCATATTTTTTTTTAAATTGTCAAAATAACCCTACCCAAAATTTATTCACCAAACTAACCATGAAACCATCACATCAACCCCATCTCATCACCCATGTGTTTTTGAAATAAAAAATATTAGGTATTTTTTCAAAAACACCCTTTATTTTAAAAAAATATAAAACAAAAATAGTTTTATTTTTTAAACCATTTTCTTAAGTTATTATTAATAAATATTTATTATTATTTTTATAAAAAACCAAAAAAATAAAATATTTTTTAACTGGATTTATTTTACTCTAGGCTCCTAAAGGCAGACATATGTTCCATGTTTTCATCCAATACTGAGTTCACAGTTTTGACAATTTGTTCCTAGACCAAAGATGGTTCCACCTATATGACGACGGACCGCTGACCGACCAAAATCAAACGTAGACGCATGCACATGGATTGAAACCCTGATCCCAGTAGACATAATTTATGCTATTTATGTAAACAAACTGGACATTATAAAACTACTTGCCCAACACGGGGTAGAAATATGTAATGTAAGAACATTGATGAATGTATTTTCTATTTGTACTTAATGCAATCATTGTTTTCTAAACTACAAATAAGTTATTCAATCAAAATAATAATAATAAAGTTGTAAAAATAAGTTTTTTAATAATAATAATAATTACTTAAAAATAAAAAATATATAAACCAATAATAATAATAATGATATATTTTTTAAAATAAATGCCATTAAAAAAGTTTTGGTGATTTTAAAAAATAATAATATATTTTTTAAAATAATATATCTTTTAAAATAAATCTAGTTAAAAAATTATTTTATTTTTTTGGTTTTTTATAAAAAAAATAATAAATAGTTATTAATAATAACTTAAGAAAATGGTTTTAAAAAATAAAAATATTTTAGTTTTGTATTTTTTTAAATAAATGGTGTTTTTGAAAAAACACCTAATATTTTATATTTTAAAAACACATGAGTGATGAGATGGGGTTGATGTGATGGTTTTATGGTTAGTTTGGTGAATAAAATTTAGGTAGGGTTATTTTAACAATTTTTTTTTTTTTAAAAAAATGGTTATAGTGGAAAAAAAAAAAATCCAAAAAATTAAATATAAAAAATGAAGAAAACTTTTGACGGTTCAGATCATTTGATGGGCCTCCTCGAGATATGAACATTGAAACCCACCATCTATTTAAACCATTGCTTCGCTATCTCATTCGCGCTCTTTTGAATCGATCCATTCCCCAAAACCCTCTCTCTCTCTCTTCTCCGGCGAATGAATGATCGGAGCTCCGGCGATATCGCAGCAAGTGCAGGCCAAAGCGAAATCGAAAACCCGTCGGTTATTACAGACCGGAGGATTTCCAGAAGAAGAGGCTCCTGCGCATCCCGGAGGTAAATTAGGGTTCTTTGATGTTTTCTTTTCTTCTGGAATCGTTTATGGTTTTCTTGTTAATTATATGGTTCTTTATTGAAATTAGAATCTTTCTTATGGTTTTATGGTAATGCAATTAATCTGAGGGACATCAAGAAGGGTACATTGATCTTTGTGGATTAATTCTTTTTATCTTTTAATTCCTGGATGTATGATTCATGGTGGTTTGAATATTAGCAAAATGATGTGATTGTTTATGCCTTGATGTTCGTTCTTAATTTGAAAAAGAGAAAGACTGATGCTGTTCTTGATCTTCTCATTTTACTCTCTATTATCTTTTCATGGAGTGTATGATTCTTGGTAGTTTGAACATTAGCAAAGTGTATCATTCTTATTAGTTTGAATATTAGCGAAATGATATGATTTTTTATACCCTGATGTTTGTTCATAATGTCGAATTCGTTAGTGTCTTGAAATTTGAAAAAGATAGACTGATGCTGATCTTTGATCTTATCACGTTACTCTCTTTTTATCTTTTCGCTGAGTGTATAATTCTTGGTAGTTTGAATATTAGCAAAATGATGTGATTGTTTATGCCCTGACGTTCGTTCCTAATTGTTGAATTCTTTAGCGTCTTTAAATTTGAAAAAAAGGAAAGATTGATGCTGATCTTTGATCTTTTCTTTTTTCTTTTATTTTTATTTTTTATCTTTTCATGGTATGTATATATGATTTATAATAGTTTGAATATTATTCAAAATGATTCAATTTTTTAGGCCTTGATGTTGTTCATACTGTTGAATTCTTTGTAGTGTCTTCAAATTTGAGAAAGAGAAAGAGTGATGCTGTGCTTCAAAACGTTTTAAAAATGTAATCAACTTTTCTGAGATCTCTTTCATGGGATAAAGGCCAAGGTAGAGTTTTTTATGTGATGCGTTTCTTGTAAAGCTCTCACTTAATTTTGTTCAAGTTTGTATTGATCAATGGAATTATTTCTCTTTAGGACAAAGATCTGAAGAGAAATTTACTGGATTTCTCTGGGTTTTTGTGGGGTCTTCAAGAGATGGTAATTTTGCTTCCTATTTGTGGTGATAATTTCAATTTTCTGACAAGATGTTTGGGGTTGTAAATATATCTCTGATGTTATTCATATGTGAAGTAAAGCTCTTTGGTTCAGAATCTCTTTTCAACACTTAATACCTTGTTCTTGAGAGAATCAAATTTCTCTTTGGAGAAGAATTTAGAGAGAAAAATTGTTAAATGTAAAAAATCTCAATTGTTGGATTTTTGTAGCTTTCTTGAAATGAGAAATGTGAAAGCTCAAAACACCAAGGGTTCTTAATTAGGGACTTTATTTTATGACTTTTTTTCGTTCTAAATACGAACTATGAAGATTCACGGGTCAGCTTGCTCCGCACTTGCAGAAAGAGATCCAGAAAAGTTGATTGCATTTTTAAAACGTCCTCAAGATTTTTGGATCGCTCAACTTGATGAAGAAGAGGTTTTACTACTACCATAACATTGCTATCTTAGTTGAAATTAACTTGCATACACAGTTTAGACATATCATCTCCTGGCATAATTTAGAGTTGGTTTTTTTTCAGGAAGCGAAAAAGCCCAAGAGAAGAAAAGCAGTTGGTCAGCCATCATCTGGTGAAACATCTTCAAAAGGAGATGAGGTACTGAAATTCATATGAATTTGCATGTTTATCTTAAAACTTTTGAATTCCGAAAAGCAAAAATTTCCTTTGCTTTGCCAACATATAGAAATGGGATTTTAGCCATATTGATTTGAACCTTACTCATGTGCTCTTTTTGATGCCTTTGAATCAAACCATCTGTTATTCACATTGTAAGATGGTAGCTCTGGATATGCTGTCACTTAGGTAGTGCAGATGCTTATTTTTGTCCTTTCAGTTACAAACTATGAATTGGTTGACAGACACCATCACTAGCACAAGTTCACAGATAACCTGGATACTTTAAAATAAAAATTGATAGTCACACATGTAAAAATGCATGATGCTCTAGCTGAGGAAAATTTTTGTTTTAATTTTTGACACTCTCGCTAGCTTGTTCTGTAGCTATGTCAGACATCAAGTGCTCATAATTATGTGGAAACTTTTGGAGAAAGGATCATTAAATGATAGATAATAAATTCAAAATATAAAATCTGTTTGTCTCTATTTACCCAGTGCCTAATGCTCTGATAATATTTGAAAAGGTCATTGTTGATTGTTCATGCAATCATGCAAATGTTCTTGTTATTGTTCTTTAAAAAGCTCAGATTGCAGTGCATGTTCATTAAAGGCTCCAAAATATCTTCTTAACAAGCATATCATTATATTGGTCAAAACAGGTTGGTGATGATGATGAGGATGAGGAGGAAGAGGCAGAGGAGGAAGAGGATGAGGAGGAAAAGGACGATGTTGATGAACAGTGGGAAGTGGATGAGGAGCAACAGGATGATGATTATGAGGAGGAGGAGAAAGAAAGGATGATGATCATGATGGTGGGAAGGAGGAGGAGAAGAGTATGTCACCTGAGTCAAAAAATTCATCTGATGATGATGATGATGATGATGATGATAGTGATGAGTCTGATGACGACAACGATGAGTGTGTCAACTGAGAAAAAACATGCATATGATGGTGATGATGGTGGTGGTGATGAGAGAGTGTCATCTGAAACAAAAGATGTAGGTGAAGGTGATGATGCTGCCAACAATAATGAGAGTATACCTGCTGAGACAACAGATGATTCTGATCAGGCGAGTGTTACTCAGATGGTTGATTTACCTGCTGACAATGACATGGATGAGAATGCAATTCTTGAGATGATAGATGAACTTGGTGGCTATGAGTTACCTGCTGTGCATGATATGGATGAGAATGCAGTGCTGCAAATGACAGAAGAACTTGGGGGCAATGAGTTACCTGCTGTCAATGATGACATAGATGAGAATGCAATTCTTCAGATGATAGAAGATCTTGGTGGCAATGAGCCTGTTGAGATAAATAATGCAACTGATGATGACAACAATAATGAAAATATTGATCAAAATGTGGCTGCCGAGGAAAATGATGCATCTGATGATAGTGATAGTGATGATGGTCCTTTCTTTATCCAATGGAGATGGAGAAGATGATGGTCTTTCGGAGGATACAAAACTTGATGATATTAATGAAGATGATGGTTGAGAAGCAGTCTGGCGGGGAAAAAGGAGCTAACTCCAAATTTAATGTTCCTGAAAAGAAAAAGGTAAATTACTGATTGACTGTTGAATTTGCAATATTAATAGATTTGACACAAACTAATGATATTCTCTTTTTCCCTCTAATTTGTATTTTGTAACAAACTAATCGACTGTTCAAATTGCAGGTGGCTTGTGAGGTTGTTTTTTCTTTTTCCTGCACAATTGAGTATGTGGCCTATAGACTCATAATTGCATTGCAATATTGTACCAAAATTGATTTCGATTCCTTTGATTCAATTAATATCATTGTGTTACATTACTGAATTTCACTAGCTGAAATTTTAATGTGCAGGTGCACTCTTTGTTGTTTATCTGATAGAAAGCATGAGATAGTGAACACAATCAAAGAGATTGTAACCAATTACATTATGATGCTAAATATCCTGTCCAAAGGTTCAGAATCTGTAACTTGTACATTTCTTATACAGGCCTGAATGCCACAATATCTAATGTGCACCAATTGCACCGTTACTTTTAGTGATGTGAGCTTGGGGATGTATATTATTTGGTTGTGCGTATCTGTTGCAATTGGAGAATAGATCATAGACAGCCTTATCCTGTTATAATGTGCATTATAGTGACTATCCAGTTTAATTTACTCTTCAAATACATCTGATGAACACTAAGACCTTTATCTGAAGAACTATTTCTGATAGACAGTGAAATGAATTGCTTAAACAAATACTTTTATTCATTCTGATTAGTTTGGTGCTCAGAGTTTGCTTTCTCTATTGTGCATTTTTTTTAATACTGTTATTTTGTTGTTCCTTTGTTGTACCATTGTTGTTGTGTGGAAGATGTATGCCAAGGTTAACATTAGTTATTTATTTTGTAACGAGTTATAAAAAAAGTTGTCTGATGAAGTGTGTTATAATTTGTGTGTTGGCTGCCTTGTCTAAAACATATGTTCAGGTTATTGTAGGCTTGTGTTCTTAGAGGATATTTTGATATAGGAGTGATTGGTAGGTTCTTTTGACAAATTAATAGCATGTACAGTTACGCTTAGTTGCAAGCTTTAGTGTAGTTTTTTCTTTTCTTTTCTTTTCTTTTCTTTTTAATCTCTCTACCTTGTAGTATTGTTCACTTTGGTCCTACTTTCAAAATGTTCACTATATTTCCCATATCCTTTGCCATCTTTCTTCCTTTAATTTTCATTTTTATGTTTGGCTCTTTTCCACTTACATTATTGATATGCTTTCAAATAATAATAATAATAATAATAATAATAATAATGAATGAATGAATGAAAAAAGGGATAGAATGATACCTTGATAGTATAACTCATTGCAAGAAAGAACTATATGTTTTGATTTGCAACATTTAGGAAAGAAAGAACTATATGTTTTGATTTGCAACATTTAGGAAAGAGTGATTAAAGCTGACCACTATTTTATAGAAAAGAGGCAGTTCATTCCTCTCCTAAATGGAAGATTGAGAATTTGACTTCTTGTTAACGTAATGGTTGAGGTTCCTGCTTTTGTCCAAATAAATAAATTTATAAATAATTAAATAAACAAAAATAGGGATTAATCTATCATTAAACAAAGTTGTTTATGTAATTATTGGAAGAAGTGTAATACACAATTTTGATTCACGAAAATCTTAATCATTTTATTTTCTATTATTTGGATTTGCATGGGAGGGAGGTGCAATTCTATCCTCTTTAAGTCAGTTATTTCTAATTTCAGGAGTTTAAACTGCAAGTACCGCACCTTTACAATTTTTCACTAATTTTTTTAGACTAAAATGGATATTTTTATATCCAGCAAAATTGGGCATTTTCTAGTCCTATGACAATTCCTTAGACTACGATGGGTATTTTGGCATAGAACAGGTTGTGGTGGTGGATGAAGAGGTGAGAGAGGGCATCGGCGGAAGCGGAGGGAAGGAGTGTTGGCAAAGTTGGCTTTGGAGCAGGAGAACAAGGAGCTTGAAACCCTAATCCTAGTTTGGGCTTGGGTAGTGGGAGAGGAAACCCAAAGAGGTTGATGAAAATCGCAAGAAAGCCATGGCATTGCGCAAGAAACCCGAATGACATGGCATCCATGTTACCTGAACTCTATTTCACATACACCCAATATGCCATCCAACTTCTCTATCTCTCTGCAAATCCCCATCAAAGATAATCAAAAACACTAAAAAAAATTAAAAAAAAAAACCCTTAATTCTACTAAAGAATCAAAACATGTTGAATAATCTTAGATACCTTAGAGAAGGAGGAGAAGGAGAAGGAAAAGGTGTAGAAGAAACAAAGTAGCATACGAACAGTTTCATGTCTTTGCACATGCCTGATTTATTCTATACTTTTGAACCATAATTAGGGGCCGCTCTTGTAAATTACACTTTGTCTTTCTTCATGTTTGTTTTAATATTTGTTTTTTGTTCTTTATTGTTATCAAATAATAAGTGCTCTATAATTAATGTTGCATTCATGTAAGTTGAAGAGCCTGAATTTCTTTAGTTACTATTGTATTTAGGTGTTTATTTTTGTTGGTTTTTCTTTTGTTAAAATTTTTAATCATAATTGTTGTTATTTTGCCCATGCATAATATTAATGATGTATTTCTCTCATGATATTTTGTATTTCAACATGCATTCACCTAGTTCTTTCTATTTTCAATAAATTCGTGGTTTATCTATTTTTATAAAAAAAAAACAACATGCATTCACCTACTTCTATATTTTGACTACTATCTTTAGAGGTAAAATAAGGACTTGCTTATTGGTGCTAACCATCATTGGGGAAAATAACAAACTATATGTATTTTTCCATGAATTTTATTAGTTATTGTACTTTATTTTTCTCTAATGCTCATGTCAGTAATCCACTGATCCTTATTAATACTTGACTAAGAGAGTCAAAATTCATATGTAATTGTCTGCAACTGAAAAATGATTGATGAGGGACAAAGAGTGGATTTTTTTATGGCCTGCAATGTTTTGAAAACTTATTTAGATGATCCGCAATGTTCTAAAAATTTTTCCACAACTGAACAAGATTCATAACAAATTTTTGGAGAATTATACCTTAGTTGTAATTATTGATATTTTTAATTACTACTAGGTTCAATGAAAAATCATCCTTTTTAAGAGAAAAATAGCTTGTACACTTTATTAACACCATGAATTGCTTATAAACCTTTGTAAAAATAATATTTATTTTATGTCCTTATAAACCATTTAATAAATAAATAAATAAATAACTAAAGAGATAAATAAGTAAAATTGATTTATAAGAATATATTGACAAAATATTTTTTTTTTAGAGGAATACAGTCAAAATTACCAATTTTTGAGGGGCTTTCCAAACAAAAAAAAAGGGGCCTTTTTCCACTATAACCATATCTTTTTTTTTTAAAAAATTGTCAAAATAACCCTACCCAAAATTTATTCACCAAACTAACCATGAAACCATCACATCAACCCCATCTCATCACCCATGTGTTTTTAAAATATAAAATATTAGGTATTTTTTCAAAAACACCCTTTATTTAAAAAAAATACAAAACAAAAATATTTTTATTTTTTAAACCATTTTCTTAAGTTATTATTAATAAATATTTATTATTATTTTTATAAAAAACAAAAAAAATAAAATATTTTTTTAACTGGATTTATTTTACTCTAGGCTCCTAAAGGCAGATCTATGTTCCATGTTTTCATCAAGTACTGAGTTCACAGTTTTGACAATTTGTTCCTGGACCAAAGATGGTTCCACCTATATGACGACGGACCACTGGCCGACCAAAATCAGAGGTAGACGCATGCACATGGATCGAAACCCTGATCCCAGTAGATATAATTTATGCTATTTATGTAAACAAGCTAGACATTATAAAACTACTTGCCCCGGGGTAGAAATATGTAATGTAAAAACATTGATGAATGTATTTTCTATTTGTACTTAATGCAATCATTGTTTTCTAAACTACAAATAAGTTATTCAATCAAAATAATAATAATAATAATAATAATAATAATAATAATAATAATAATAATAATAATAATAATAATAAAGTTGTAAAAATAAGTTTTTAATAGGTTTAATTACCAGATTGGTCCTTCTGTTATAGTGAAAGTACCCTTTTAATCCCTCTAATATTTTTTGTCCCTAAAGGTCTCTCTATTTTACCATTTAGTAAATGTAAGTCCCTCTCTCTCATATAATTTGACTCTAGAAGGTCCCTAAGAGGGACTGATTTTACCCAAAATGAACAATAGAAGGACCTCCTGAGGACAAAAATATTAGAGGGATTAAAAGGGCACTTTAACTATAATAGAGGGACCAATTTGATAATTAAACTTTTTTAATAATAATTATTATTACTTAAAAATAAAAAAATATAAACCAATAATAATAATGATATATTTTTTAAAATAAATGCCATTAAAAAAGTTTTGGTGATTTTAAAAAATAATAATATATTTTTTAAAATAATATATCTTTTAAAATAAATCTAGTTAAAAAATTATTTTATTTTTTTGGTTTTTTATAAAAAAAATAATAAATAGTTATTAATAATAACTTAAGAATATGGTTTTAAAAAATAAAAATATTTTAGTTTTGTATTTTTTTTTAAATAAATGGTGTTTTTGAAAAAATACCTAATATTTTATATTTTAAAAACACATGGATGATGAGATGGGGTTGATGTGATGGTTTCATGGTTAGTTTGGTGAATAAATTTTAGATAGGGTTATTTTAACAATTTTTTTAAAAAAAGAGATGGTTATAGTGGAAAAAAGCCAAAAAAAAAATCCAAAAAATTAAATATAAAAAATGAAGAAAACTTTTGACGGTTCAGATCATTTGATGGGCCTCCTCGAGATATGAACATTGAAACCCACCATCTATTTAAACCATTGATTCGCTATCTCATTCGCGCTCTTTTGAATCGATCCATTCCCCAAAACCCTCTCTCTCTCTCTTCTCCGGCGAATGAATGATCGGAGCTCCGGCGATATCGCAGCAAGTGCAGGCCAAAGAGAAATCGAAAACCCGTCGGTTATTACAGACCGGAGGATTTCCAGAAGAAGAGGCTCCTGCGCATCCCGGAGGTAAATTAGGGTTCTTGATGTTTTCTTTTCTTTTGGAATCATTTATGGTTTTCTTGTTAATTATATGGTTCTTTATTGAAATTAGAATCTTGCTTATGGTTTTATGGTAATGCAATTAATCTGAGGGACATCAAGAAGGGTACATTGATCTTTGTGGATTAATTCTTTTTATCTTTTAATTCCTGGATGTATGATTCATGGTGGTTTGAATATTAGCAAAATGATGTGATTGTTTATGCCTTGATGTTCGTTCTTAATTTGAAAAAGAGAAAGACTGATTCTGTTCTTGATCTTCTCATTTTACTCTCTATTATCTTTTCATGGAGTGTAAGATTCTTGGTAGTTTGAATATTAGCAAAATGATATGATTTTTATGCCCTGATGTTTTTTCATAATGTTGAATTCTTTAGTGTCTTTAAATCTGAAAAAGAGAAAGGCTGATGCTGATCTTCAAGACTTTTTGAAAATGTAATCAACTTTTGGGAGATCTCTTTCATGGGATAAAGGCCAAGGTAGAGTTTGCCATATTATGCGTTTCTTGTAAAGTTTTCGCTTAATTTTGTTCAAGTTTGCATTGATCAATGGAATTATTTCTCTTCAGGACAAAGATTTGAAGAGAAATATACTGGATTATCCTTGGTTTTTGTTGGGTCTTCAAGAGAAGGTAATTTTGCTTCCTATTTGTGGTCATAGTTTCGATTTTCTGGCATGATGTTTAGGGTTGTAAATTTATTTTTGATGTTATATATTCATATGTGAAGTAAAGCTCTTTGGTTTAGAATCTGTGTGACATGTATTACCTTGTTTTTAATAGCTTGTTTACATGCGAATCAAATTTCTCTTTGTAGAAAAGAAAGGAGAAGAATTTAAAGAGAAAAGTTGCTAAATGTAAAAAATCTCAGTTGTTGGCTTTTTGTAGCTTGCTTGAAATGAGAAATGTGAAAGCTAAAAACACTAATGTTGCTTAATTAAAAACCTTTATTTTATGACTTCTCATTCTAAATATGAACTATGAAGATTAACAGGTTAGCTTGCTTCATACTTGCAGAAAGAGATCTCACAAAAGTTGATTGAATTTTTAAATCGTCCTCCTGTTTTTAGGAACGCTCAAGTTGATGAAGAAGAGGTCTTGCTCCTGCCATAACATTGCTATCTTTGTTGAAATTAACTTGCACACTCAGTTTAGACATATCATCTCATGGCATAATTTGGAGTCAGTTTTTTTTTCTCAGGAAGTAAAGAAGCCCAAGAGAAGGAAAGCAGTTGGTCAGCCATCATTTGGTGAAACTTCTTCAAAAGGAGATGAGGTATTGAAATTTATATGAATTTGCATGTTTATATAAAATATTTTGAATTCCTGAAAACAGAAATTTCCTTTGCTTCGCCAACTTATAGAAATGGGTTTTTACCTTTACTCATATGCTCTTTTTGATGCCTTTGAATTAAACCATCTGTTATTCACATTGTAAGATGGAAGCTCTGGATATGCTGCACATATGCTAAACAGGCATATTTTCAGTTGTCACTCAGGAATTGCAGATGCTTATTTTTGTCCTTTCAGTTACAGACTATGAATAAGGTAACAGACACCATCACAAGGTCAAGCTCACAGATTACCTGGATGCTTCAAAAAAAAAAATTGATAATCACACATATAAAAATACATGGTGCTTTAGATGAGAAAAATTTTTGTTTTAATTTTTGACACTCTGGCTAGCTTGTTCTGTAGCTACGTCAGGCATCAAGTGCTCATGATTATGTGGAAACTTTTGGAGAAAGGATCAACTAAATGATAGATTATAAATTCAAAATATAAAATATGTTTGTCTCTATTTACCTAGTGCCCAATGCTCTGATAATATTTGAAAAGGTCATTGATGATTGTTCATCCAATCATGCAAATATTCTTTTTATTGTTCTTTAAAAAGGTCAGATTGCAGTGCATGTTCACTAAAGTCTTCAAAATAACTTCTTAACTACCATATCATTATTTTGGTCAAAACAGGTTGGTGATGATGATGAGGATGAGGAGGAAGAGGCGGAGGAAAAGGAGTGGGAAGTGGATGAGGAGGAAAAGGATGATGTCGATGAAGAGTGGGAAGAGGATGAGGAGGAACAGAATGATGATTGCGAGTAGGAGGGAAAGGATGATCATCATGATGGTGTTGAGGAGGAGGAAAAGGATGATGAGGAGAAGAGCAAGTCACCAGAGTAAAAAAATTCATCTGATGATGATGATGATGATGATAGCGATGACGTCAACGATGTGTGTGTGCCAACTGAGATAAAAGATGCATATGATGGTGATGGTGATGAGAGTGTGTCATCTGAAACAAAAGATATAGACGGAGGTAATGATGCTGCCAACAGTAATGAGTGTACCTGCTGAACCAAATGGTTCTAATGCCAATGATAGTGGTATTTTATTGTTTTTCTTCTCCTCTCTCTACATAGGAAGTTCTCTTCCGTTACTAATAAAGGAACGTGCTTTTTTGTCTTTCAGGAGTATATGCAATGTTGTAAAGAAGGCTATTCAGTGTTTATGCAGTAGAAATCATAGGGATCTAGATAGTGACGATTTGGAAAAATAAAATAAAAATTGTTAATAATCATTATGACTTTTTTGAACAATTTTGTATAGTATTATCAATAAAAACTGTCAAGCAAACACAGAATCTTTGTGAAACTTAAAACTAGTCAATTATTTATAAAAATATGTTTTTTTTTAAAAGCTTATTTAAATCATGAATCTTTGATTATCATCTCAAGGTTATGGGAGTATCACAAACAGAAAATTTATCAATGTTGTAGGTCATAGAAGTACCTATGTCTAAATTTTTTTTTATACTATACACCAGAACCTAATCCAAATCTTGGATTTAAATTTGGATTAGGTTCTGGTGTATAGTACTTATTGGCTACCCTAAGGATATTTTTTTGACAGTTTTCTTTTAGATGACAAAGAGAAGACTCTGATTAACTGAAATTATTGATTAACATTGTCTTGCAAATGCTTTTACCAGTGAGTTTGTTCACTGTTTTACATTCAGAGGCATCATCAACATGCATGCATTGTGTGTAAGTGATTCCAACTAAACTTATGTTATATTGTTTTCTTTAGATTTCAACATGTCGAATGACCAGCAAGGGCATGCCTTGGCTGTTGAACATCTTGAACCAAGACTGGCTGCTTTGAGGATTTTGTTTTTGTGAAGGCTATATCCATATATATTTTTTAAACATTGCAATCTCTCACAATGTAAGTTAATTTATTTATTTGCATCAATTTATTTGCTTTGTTATATATATATATATATTTATATAATTCCTTTCATAGTGATGAATCCCCATGATTTCCTCAGTTTTAACCAATGGTTCCACAATTGTTGTGAATTATTCATATGACAATAGACTCTCTTATATATTATTAGCTTTGTGATGTAAGACCATAAGAATCCCGGACAAATTGTCTTATATTAATTCTCTGATATCTCATCAGGAATATCAAGAGACAAACCTTTTGACCTACACAGAAGAAGAAGCAGCTCCTCCACCGGAGAGCCCAAAACCTGCTGAAGAGGAACCACCTGTGGAAACTGAAGAACCACCAGAACCAATTGCAGAGGCTGCTCCCCAACTAGAGACTACTGGAGATCTATTGGTATTGTTCATATTTCTTTGTCATTGTCATTGCAGGTAGATTTATTATCCAATACCTATATATTGATTCACTGTGTTGTATATATCATGCAGGGTTTGGATGAAGTAAACCCCATGGCTGCTGAACTAGAACAAAGCAATGCCTTGGCTTTAGTGATCATCCAGCCTGGTAATTATTTATTGACAACTCATCCTTTTTATTTCTATTGTTGTCTGAATTCATTTATATACATATATGTAATACATGCATAGACATTAATGTGAAATACAAATCAAATCCATGCGCCCTTTGGGAAATTTCAAGAACGCATGAAACCACAGTGGGCATTGAAGCTTCGGATTTATATCCAGAAGACAGCCTCACAAGGTCCATGAAAAACACATTCTACTAGTGCTCGTTATAATTCACCTTGATCATTTTAACTGATTATAATATGTTTCATATTGCAGGGAAACTGTCTAGTTGGCATTGGTTTTAGAAAAATTTAAGGCTAAGATAAATTCTCACACAAGCAAGAAAAGTTCCCAGATACTTATGTCTGCTGCTGACAAATTGTTTGTAGAGCTGCAGGACGTCGAGTCTGAGATACAGACAGATTTGTGAGTGTCCTTGAGATAAGATACGAATGTTAAATTGGAGCTATCTTTAAAAGCTGATCTGTTAATTAATTTCATGATATTTGTACTTTGCAAAGTGAAATTTGCTGGTGTCACCAAACTCAAGAGGAAACATTTAGAGACTTATTAGAAGCAAGGAGCAGCTTCAAAACTGGCTTGACTATAATCAGATCAAATTTGAAAAACATCTGGATAAGAGACCCACTAGAATGGTATTGCTTCCTCTAAACTCAATTTGCTTGACCTATTTAAAGAAATCATCATCATCATCATTATTGTTTTAAACCTTTTAGTGTTTGTTCTATTTCTGTTCAAGATGTAGGTTTTTTGCTTATGTACATCTAAAACTAACATTGAATCACCTATACAATATTAGCATGGAATTAGATCATAATGGTCTGATCATTTGTTATAGCAGGTGGATTATATGAGGTTGTGTTCCCAAAAAGATTTGGTGTATGGTGCATCATTTCGTGGTGAACTAGAGGTGTTTTTATTTATTTATTTATTATTTTTTTCAAGCAACTGATTTATATCCTATATTATGCGAACAATGAGCAATTTACAAAACCTTATTAACATGTTTAAGCTATGAAAGTAAGTAAATTGGTATTCAGTGAAGAAATATATGTTTCTTTGGAAAATGGAAATTGCACAATGTAACTTAGTTGTGAACTTGTTTTTCTTTCATGGTCACTACTTTAAGTGGGGAACTAAAGTAAATTCTTTGAAAGTATTTATAGTAAATTCTTTCTTCTAGGAACCTCAATAACTAGGCATGGAGGATTGCGGCGTTTGGGATCTATGGCTTCACTCATTTCACCAAATCGGGGTTCCAGTAATTCAATTGATCTTTTTCTTTGGATTTTCAATGTATTTGTTGATTAATTTAGTGTTTATGATCCTGCAATTGTGAATTTCAGGGAGCATTCCAAGAATTTCAAAGCAGAGGATATGCAGGTACAAATGGATGGGAAGAACTGCATGGTCATTGGTGCTAATTCTGGCATTGGTTATGCTACTAGATTTTCTTCACAAGATAAACCACTTCATGTCTTGGTGAGTTTTTCCTAGTTGTTGGTTTCACATACAAACAAATATGCAGTTTACTTCCGCCCATTTATTTCAGTGTTAATTTTACTTGTTATAATAAATGTCATTGATACTGAAAAATTCTGGGCTTAGGTCAACAATGCTGGCCTAATGGAACATGAACGTGTGATTACTTCAGAAGGGTAATGCTTTTAATAAATCTTTCATATATTGTTTGGACTCTATTAATCTTTCCTTATCTTTCATATCAACAATGTTTGGACTCTATTAAGTTTTTTGTGCTTAAAATCTTCAGAGCTTCTGAGTTCTAATTTTTGCTTTTCTTTTTCTCTATGAATGTCTGATATGTTTTTTATTATTGTCACCGGACTCTAGTTGAACTTTGCAGTAAATGTAGCAGCAACATATACTTTGACAGAATTAATGTTGCCATTGTTGGAGAAAGCAGCACACGAGGCTCGCATTATCACAGTCTCCTCTGGTGGGATGTACACAAGTCCTTTAACCAAGGACTTGCAGGTATTTTCTTCAATTCATTAACCCTTTTACATTAATCTCTGTTTGTTGGCTGTTATCTGGTTTGCCTTGAAGTCCTTTGCTGCTCATGATTTTAAACTTCATGTGAACAAATTGACATACTGCAGTTTAGTGAAACCGAATTTGATGGAACATTACAATATGCTCGGAACAAGAGAGTTCAGGTCAATAATGAAGCGAGCTGTAATGAACTATTTTCTTACTTTAGAAACTTCTGCAAATCTCTCTTTTGTGCAACTATTGATCTCTTAGGTTGATTGAGATTTCTCTATGAAATGTCAGTTGTAAATCAAGGACAGACAATATAGGAATATAATGTCGATATCATTTCCATTTCCTAATTCAAATCCACTTATTTCAGGTGGCATTAACTGAAAAATGGGCAGAAATGTATAGCCGTAAGGGAGTTGGATTCTACTCCATGCATCCTAGCTTGGCTGCTACAGCTGGTGTTACCAAAAGCATGCCCGGCATACAAGTTATGAAATTTTATTATCTTAAAAAATTAATTACTTCATCTGATTTTTCGTTTCTTGTTTTGCCATAGTTCATATCATGTTTCTATTAACAGTGGACAAGCTTGGTTTGGTTTTGCCCAATCCCTTATATTCTACTTGTTACTTTCTCACGTGTACTACTCATTCAGGTTATTCATTCTGACTTGATTGTTTAGAGGGATGTGTCATGTTTTTGTTTGTGTGTTTGGTTTCACATTTGATTTTTTTTATTTATAGTTTGTTGTTAAATATTGAGAATGAATCAATAGATGAATGGTATTATTTCTTGTGTTGTATTGTTTTTTGCAACTTTCTGCATTTTAAAAAAATTTAAATAAAATTAATTTTATATAAATTATTATTTTTTTACAGAATAAACAAAAATGTGTCAAAAGTCGTAACAAAATTTTTTTTGCCAAAAACGTATCAAATACTGTGAAAAAAATATAATAAACAAAATTG
Organism: Dioscorea alata; assembly: GCA_020875875.1. Taxonomy (NCBI): domain Eukaryota; kingdom Viridiplantae; phylum Streptophyta; class Magnoliopsida; order Dioscoreales; family Dioscoreaceae; genus Dioscorea; species Dioscorea alata. The sequence goes on from CM037019.1 coordinate 16,281,614, forward strand.
TGTCAAAAAATTGTGTTAAAATATATTTTCCACCATTGCTACTGGCACGGTTATTTTTTTATGTCAAATACAATGTTAAAATTAATTTGGCACGATTTTTAAATTCATTTCCGTGTTAATTCTACAATGCCGATATTATATTTTTCTTGCTTGTAGTGCAACAAGAACACTATTTCACATCCCCATCCTCTTTAGAAAATGAGTAATGCTATTTCACACTACTTGAATACACGAATATATCACACTACACATGTGGCATTTAATCTCTTTCTCCTATTCAGCCTCACTTTATCTCTCTCAAACATGATACTCAGCCTCACTTTATCTCTCTCAAACATAATACTCAGCCTCACTTTATCTCTCTCAAATAAAACCTGATCAAAACCCTCGTCCGCCGCCGCTCGCAGCCGCCCCCTCGCCGCCGAGCAAGCTCCGTCGGCAACCGCTCCCTCGCCGCCGAGCAAGCGCCGGAGTCCGCCGTCCTCTCCTCCCCTTCCCTCCCTCGCCGTCGATCCCTCTCCCTCTCCTTCAACAAATCGGCGGGGCACCATATCTTAATGTGCACCGGCTTCTCCTCCCCACCCACCGCCACCTCGCTAGCGGCTGCGCCACCACCGACCTGTGGATCTCCAAAGCCCTCGCCACCCTCTTCATCCTCTCTTCTTCCCATCTCTCTTCAATGCCCATAAGCTGCTTGATGAAATTCCCCATCCAGACATTGTCTCCTTTTCTGTCCTAATTTCAGGCTACGCTCAGATTGGTAATCTAAAAGATGCAGTGAATTTGTTTAAGCGTTTGCAATGTAGCTTGATTCCTAATAAATTCACATTCGGAGGCATAATCTCAGTGTGTGCTCAAATAAGAGATTTTCTTCTTGGGGTTCAAGTGCATTGTGGTATGATGAAGTCTGGAGTTGAATTTGATGCGTTTGTGCAAAGTTTGTTAATTGATATGTGTGGAAAATGTGGGATGGTTGATTGGGCATTCAAAGTGTTTGATTTGAGTTGTGCGTTTGTGCAAAGTCTGTTAATTGATATGTATTGAAGTAGATGACCGGCTAGGTAGCTCGATGATTGCAATGTATGGGCGTTGTGGAGGCATTAACGAGGTCATCAGGCTATCTGATAGATTGAAGCATGATGTTGTTTCTTTAATTGAATGAATGTTGTTGCGAGTGTTATCAAGGCTTGTTCTAATTTCCAGCAAAGAAGATTAGCAAAAGAGGTTCATGGTTATGCTATGAAAAATGGTTTCATGTACGATGTATCAGTTAGTAATGCAATGCTTACACTCTATGTAAAATGGTTTACACTCTATGCTTGTTCTATGATATGACTTGAGAAAATACACAATTGATTCAAATTGAAATACAACCAGACAAATCCAGAGCTGAAGAAATTGTCACAGTTTTTTCAACATTTTGAGAGACAATTAGTACAGTCTCAGTAATAAGTTGCCAATTCATCCAATTAAAACAACTATAAAGACATATATGATCAGAAAATACATAACACTAATTCATTGTACATTCTGAGGCACTTCTTCCAGAATCAGTAACAGGTTGGCCATCAACATAATACTGCCTACAAACAGAGTTCACAACAAAAAAAGAACAGCCTTCTGTTATCACAACAAACTCAACATATAAATCATCTATTAAGCTTCACCCACATATAAATATGCATTATAACAACAAACTTTAAGTCAACAAAACCACACATCATCCACATATTAATCATCTATTAAGCTTCACAAAAACATACAAAACCTACATAAAAGTCATCCATTAAGTTTTACACAACCATACAACACCTATGTAGAACTCATCCATTAAGGTTGACAAAACATAGAACTCATCCATTAAACATAGAAGACATTGTTGAGCTCTGGTCACCTTGGATCTGTATTCCCCTGATGATAAATTTATAAGAATTAGACAATCAACGTGATTAAGAAAATTTATGTCATAGTTAAATTAATCAATAGAAAGGAATAATTGGAATACCATAAAGAAGACATTGGATTCTTGTGTGAATGACTGAATGCCCGGATTTAGCGAAATGAAGCTATCGAAAGTTGAAAGAGAGTTTGAATTTACCTAAATGGGAAAAGTATACTCCAATATGTTTATAAAAAATATAAAACACAGTACTGAATGAGAATTTCAAATATCTAGTCATTACCATGCTTTCTTGTGTGCAAATTTCGGCTTGTTTGTCATGTTGAGTTTGAGCATTTTCCTTCGATTTAGCCTTCTGAAAGAATTAATAGTAATGTTAAGGAAAACAATAATTGTGATATTAAGAAAACAATAATTTTTATAGAATATAACTACCTTTTTCTTATTTCTAATAATCATTTCTTCTACCTTGGACTTCTTCCTCTTTGATGGTGGTCGGCCTTTACTTCGTACTTTTAGAGGACTTCGCAATTTTACACTTGAACTTGTGCTTCGGCGTTGCTCATTAACTTCTTCTAAAGCGATTGGATGTAGATCTTCATTAGAATGACTCCCATAATAATGTGCATTGTCCATTAACTTTTCTATTGCTTCATCCATGTATTTCATCAGAAAGTTATATCTCTCCACAGAGGTGGCCCCAATTTCAGCAGCTTTAGAAAAATGAGAACATAATGCATTGTATCGCACATTTTCCTCACTAGTTTGCGGGTTATCATAGCAATTCACCACACATGTATGCCTTCGTTTTATATCCTTCCTCCACCGGGGTAGTATATATCGTTGTGGGATTTCTTTCACATTCTTCTCAATCAAAACCTTGCAAATGTGTCTGCAAAGAATTCCTCTAAACTCAAATAAATTACATGAGCATTTAATATCAAGTTCCACTTCATTGTGATACACATTGAATACCACTTGCCTTCTGACTTTGCCTTCTTTTCCCCTGAAAATGTCTGTCACTTGGAATGTACATATTTGCCCATCTGATTTGATAAGTGTAAGATTACAATACAATATTCCCCGCAACTCATCTTGAAACAACTTAAAGATTTCATTTGTATAGGCTTCTTGTAGTTGCTTCTCAAAATAACAATCAGTTAGCATTGGAAAACTTGAGTTAAAAGATGCAAAATCAGCCTTGGTTTCTTTTTCAATCTTACTTTTCAACGCATTATCATATTGCTCCACAAATTGTTTCAATGATGTTTTTGGACCAACATACCCATCAAAAAAAGCATTGATGCTCTCACTTCTTTGAGTTGTGGACATCCCTGCCCAAAAAATGCCTCTCACAAATACGGGAGCCCATCGATGCCGAATTTTATACAAAGAATTCAGCCATTCATTTTTTTCAACATTATAGTCCTTTACCGTCATCAACCAAATGTCTTCAAATTCTTGAGTATCAATTGCTTCGTAAATGATGCTTTTCAAAATTTTCTTTATTGCTTTATATTCAGTCAATCCACCAAGCTTCTCCGGAACCTTCTTCATAATGTGCCAAAGACAGAGACGATGATGAGAATCTGGAAAGACCACTCTAATTGCTCCTTGGATGGCCATGCATTGATCTGTAATGATGGCTTTGGGGGCTTTACCCGACATGCATTCTAGCCAAGTTTTGAACAACCATATGTAAGTTTCAGTATCTTCCTTAGATAGTAAACCGCATCCAAACAAGATTGTTTGCCCGTGATGATTCACACCAACAAATGGAGCAAAAGGCATATCATACTTATTTGTTAAGTATGTCGTGTCAAAGGAGATAACATCACCGAAGGCTTCATAAGCCGCTCTGGACCTTGCATCTGCCCAAAACACGTTTCTCAAACGGCCTTCCTCATCCATATCAATGAGATGAAAAAAATTAGAATTTCTCTGTTGCATGCGCAAGAAATAATTTGCAAGTGCTTCAGCATCCCCAACTCCTAGTCTGAACTGCCTTGCTTTTGCAATGTAGTTCCGACAGTCCTTCTCGGTGTATGTCAGATTTTCATATCCCCCCCCTTCAACAGCTAAAGAATGAAAATTTTTGCTTAAAGTTATGCCTGCTTGATCATTTACTTCAAGCCTTCTCCTAACATTTGCATCTATTCTTTTATTGCACTTTTGGAAACGAGATTTACGTGGACTCAGTGCATGATTATGCTCCAAAATAACACTAGAAATAGTAAAGCATCCATCATTGCCAACTATCACGTTAATCTTGGCTTGACAATTTGTTTTGGTGGATAACCTTGGATTGAAAGAATTTTTGGCTGTTGATATCCTTTTCCCACTTTTTACACATGCAAGTGTATAATATTTCAACTTTCCATCATCATCCGACCTTGTACGATTTTTTGTAATACCAAACCCTTCTTGTCGAGCATACTCAATATAGAAGTTGTAAACTTGTTGTTCGGAATTAAATATCATACCGGATGTTGGCACAATCTTCGAAGGCAATGAATCCTTTGGTTGTGTTAATTGCTCTTTCTCTTTGTTCAATGTTGCTGCACCAGAAGATCCAGCCATGGTCTCGTTCATGGCCCATTCAGAATAACCAACTTCTAAATCTTCCATAATTTCCTTGTTGGAATCTATAAGACAAACACAACAAGAAATACATGCTTAAAACACAACAACGAATACGAACTATCCAAGACAAACACAACAAGAAATACACGCTAAAAACAAAATGTCATAGCCTCATGTGATTTAAACAAATAGAGAAGGTCTATAGCTAAATGAGACAAGGGGGGATACATGCTATTTTCATATTTAATTTGCTAAGCAACAATGCTCAAGACAGGTTCAATTGACCTTGGCCAATTAAAAAAAATAACAGAAACAATACAAAACATTGAAACTGTTAATAAATGGATACTAATACACAACAAAATTTTAGGAATCAAGAACAAAATGCAATCTAATCAATCAATTTTTCACAATCCACATATTGCAAATTCATGTATGTGAAGATTTTTCATCCATAAGGAAAGGTCCTTGAGTTACCTGTTCGCACAACAACATTTAAAAAATCACAAACCATACCAATGGAAATGAACCATTGGCAAATATAGTACCTAAATGACAGCATAAATTATGATGGAGTTATTAATTATATACGTATATAATTATATTATTTCAAAATTTTACCTTTTTTTATGCATTAATGTTCTTGTCTGATGGAGTTATTAATGAGCAGCGGATAGCTGGGTTGGAATTTAAAATGGACGCAGAGGAATTAAGGATGTGTTGGCAGTGTAGTGTGAATGGTTTTAATTAATTTATAAGAATCATGCTTTTTTTCGGTTTATAAGTAAGATTGGTACAAATGATTAGTACTTATCAATTATAGATGGCGTGCTTTGTATGAATTCATATCAATTAATTCCAACCAAAGAAAAAAAACATCATCTATATGAATTAAAGATGAATATGATCATTGTCATGTAATTTTTTGTTTAATGTCTTAACTGTTTGACAAGTTTACTTATTTATAAAACTCAATCCAATAATTCATAATCTTAAAATCATGTCATGTCACAATATTTAAGAATACAAAAAAGACGTTGGTAACAATTTAAGAAGACATTGATATTATACGTCCAACAAACTCAGCATTTTCCTCTCAAGTCTCAACCAATTTTACCTTGGTTTGTTCCAGTTAACCGCCCTGCTGTGAGTAGGTCTATTCAAAGCATTTGTTCCTGCCTCCTTAGTCACAAAGAACTAGTTTCCATGAAAATTTGACCTTCTTTGTGCAAGCACACCCTACAGGCAAAATACAAAAAAGATAAAAATTCAGCAACATAAGAATAAGCAAACTTTGTTAGCTCTACACAGAAGAGGAGAAGATGAATTCAGTTATTTACTTGTCTAATAGACGATCTTGAATCCACAAACTGCTGGAACTTGGAGGTTCCCTGTCTCTGGGAAGTGTTGTTGCCGAAATGTCGCTGAGGTGCCCCACCGATTTGTTGAAGGAGAGGGAGCGAGACCGACGTCGGGAGAGGGAAGGGGAGGAGAGGATGGCGGACTCCGGCGCTTTCTCAGCGGCGAGGGAGCGGTTGCGGACGGAGCTTGCTCGGCGGCGAGGGGGCGGCTGCGAGCGGCGGCGGATGAGGGTTTTGATCAGGTTTTATTTGAGAGAGATAAAGTGAGGCTGAGTTATGTGAGGCTGAGTATCATGTTTGAGAGAGATAAAGTGAGGCTGAATAGGAGAGAGAGATTAAATGCCACATGTGTAGTGTGATATATTCGTGTATTCAAGTAGTGTGAAATAGCATTACTCTTAGAAAATAATAACTAGAGCTTGAGAACCCTGGCTGACCGCCCAAAACAAGAAACAACATGACAGAGAGGGTTGCTTGGGCTCAACAAAAAGGATGGCATTAAAAGCTTAAAACAAGCTTCATCACGGGTTTGCATAATTGAGAACTTTAAAAGCAAACACAGGCTTTGAAGCTTGTTACAAACAAGTGGAGACAAAAAAAAAAAAAAAAAAAAAGCTGGGTCCCACAATATATATCTCTATAAATAAGCACTTAAATTCACACAAGGGCTACGGTCATTATCAAATACAAAAACATACATTCTCTGATTGCAGAAATTAGAAGATAAGTGTGTACACCTATGTATGCACTAGCTGGCACTTAACCATGCTTGAAAGAAAACATGGAGACATACAAGTCAAGCTAATTTATATGCATATAGTTACACCCACAAGAGAGCATGCTTATGGATATCCAAAAGTTTAACCTCTAACACATGGTATAACTATATCCAATCTTGCACCTCAGAAGTGAGATCACCTATCTCTAATGCTTGACAAAGAACTGACAATGAAAATATCCTCTCAAACTTTGTCACCACTGCCACAAAATTCCAGTGATGTCTCACTTTCCCTAGTTTCTCCAAGAGGTCATGAAGGAGAAGAAAGAAGCAAATTTACACTCTTTTACAACAACAAGAAAACAAGGGAGAGTGGGGCCTATACCTTTGTAGTCTATTTCCCCCTTATTTATTTTGTTATTTTTTTAATTCATATTGTTTATCCGCTTTTAAAAAATAATAAATAAATAAATAAATAAAATTTTAGGATTAGTTATATAAAAAAACCATCGGACGGTTAAGATCATTGATGGGCCTCGAGATCTGAACACTAAAACCCGCCATCAATTAAACCAATTGTTTGACATTTGTGTGTTTGAACTACAAAAATTAACCTGTTTGTTCCTTCTAATATGCCTTGTATTCTCAAAATCTAACCATGCATCTTCAGGTGAACAAATGCATTTAAATTTTTCCTCTTATACTTGCATGTCTTTGATAGTATGTCAGTAAATCAAGTTCTGCAATAAAAATAGATTTGACACAAAACTAAAGGTTTATCTTCTTCCCTTTAATTTGTATTTCCTAACTCACTGATCGACTGTTCAAATTGCAAGTAACTTGTGAGGGTTTTTTTTTTCTTTTTCCTGCACAATTGAGTACGTTGCCTAGAAACTCATAATTATGATACAATATTGTACGAAGACTGATTTCCTTTGATTCAATTAATGTCATTGCGTTATATTACTGAAATTCACTAGCTGAAATTTTAACATGCAGGTGCACACTTTGTTATACATCTGTCGGATAGAAAGGATGAGATAGTGAACACAATCAAAGAGATAGTAACCAAGATACATTCTGATGCTGAATATCCTGGACAAAAACTCAGAACCTGCAACTTGTACATTTCTTGTATAGGCCTGAATGCAACAATATCTACCGTGCACCAAATGCACTGTAATTACTTTTAGTGACGGGAGCTTGGGGCCATATTTTTTTGGTTTTGCTTATCTGTTGCAATTTGAACATGGATCATAGACAGCCATTTCTTCAGTTACATGTACAGCAGTATCTTTTTTTTTTCTCCCCTAGGCCTTGTTATAATGTGCATTATAGTGAATATCCAGTTTTACTCTTTAAATAAATCTGATGTACACTAAAACCTTTATCTGAACAACTATTTCTTTGTAGACATTGAAATGAATTACTTAAACAAATACTTGTGTTCTTTCTGATTAGTTTGGTGCTCGTTGTTTTCTATCATTCTTCTTCGTATTTTTTTTTGAACTGTTATTTTGTTTTACCAATGTTGTTGTTTGGAAGATGCAAGCCAATATTAACATTAATCATTTGTTTTGTTATGAGTAATAAAAAAATTGTTTGATGAAGTGTATTATCATGTTATGGTTCATGTGCAGGCTGCCTTTTCCAAAACATATGTTCAGGTTAATACAGACTTGACTTCTTAAGGCATATTTTGAAATAGTTGTGATAGATTAGTTCAAATAATTTTAAAATATCTATTAGAGACTAGAGTTACGTTGGTTTGCATTAAAACAAAGGTTTGGATGTAGCCTTTTTTTATTTTTTATTTATTTGTCTTTGATATTTTTCCACTTATATTGGTGATCTGCTATGAGAATGAGAATTAAAGTGAGTGAAAAAAGGGAAAAAGAAAGTTAGCACAATTTAACTTCACTTGATAATAAAATTCACCACAAGCAAGAACACATGGGCTAGGAATTGAACATTTAGCCCATGCAGCCTCACCTGGTAACCCATGGTGCGAGTTGCAGGCCTGCATCCACAATAGAGGGATCTGTTACCATTGCTTTTAGCAATATTTGAACTCGAGTATTTTATAAATCTCTCACACCAATGTTTTTTATAGTAGGGCTAATGCCGTTGGGTTATGAACCCTTTGGTTTGCAACATTTAGAGATGAGTGAGAAAAATCGGCCACCCTCATAGTAGGAGAATGGTAGTCCATTTCTTTCTCAAGTGAAAAGTCAAAAGTTCAACTCTTTTCCAACACAATGGTTGGGGAGTCGTAACTTATTTATATTATTAAAATAATTAAATAAAAATAGCAATTGATTAATTCACCGATAAACAGTGTTGTTTACATAAGAATTCTAAAAAAAAAAATCAACCATTTCTAATTTCCGGAGTTTTAACCCCCATTAGAACACATTTACAACTTTTTAACAATTCTTTAAACTGAGGTGGATTTTCTTAGGTGCAATAAAATTTGGCATTTCTAAGCCTACAACAACTCCTTAGACTAAAGTAGATGTTATTAGATGTAATAAAATTGGGCATTTTCCAGTAAACAATTTATAGCAAATTTCAAACATGGGGAACATTCAAATAAATTTGGGCATTTCCCAAGTCTAGAAAAAGTAAACAACTTTAGAAAAAAATTTCAAAAAATGAGGAATATTCAAGCATTGAATTTACAACTTATTTCAATGGTAGCTAACCTTTGTCCAATGTCTTGAAACCTTGGTAATTGTTTTCATTTTAGTGGGAAATTTAAATTTAGTGAGGACAAGAATAATGTTGAAATTAGCTGCTATATTGTTAGGCCATCGTTTTCATCATCGAATTTGAGTATGATGACGAGTCCTAACTTTACTTTGACATCTTATGAGAGAGAGTTGAACCTTTAACCTTCTATATTCAGTTAGGCCATAGTCACAGTGACCATTTTATAAAACTTTTTTTTATAAGTTTTAAAATAGCGTATAAGATATTAGAATATCCATTTAGTTTGTAACATCATTATCCTCTTTATCCTATATTTCATATTAATTTGAGAAATAGATAAAATAACCACAAGTTTCTAATTGTATGCACAAAATCATTTTTATGGAAGAAAATAAAAAAAAACACATAAATCTACTAAAAATTTTGAAAATACAGTGGCCAAGGTGCAATTAAGGCAGTAACAATTTGTCAATATTTTCCTTACTTTCATGCTATAAAACATTGAGTATGCAAGTGCTTTTTCCCAAGTATGATTTTTTAAATTCTTAGGATGACATTGCTTAAATAGGTATGATTATGCATCACATTATTTTTCACAACCTAGCTTTGGGAATCAAAGATGCAATTTATGATTCATATATTTATTTTGGTACAGTGTTCTCTTATCTTATGATATTAAATTTAATTTTTTTTGGTATGATATAATATAAAGTCTACTTTGCTTAATATCTTTTGATATCTTACAAAATTAATAGCATGCCAAAATTTAATGTTGTTCACCATTTCTTCAAAGTTCCAAACTTTCTTGGTTCACTGGAGGAAAGTCTTAAATTCTCATTAAAGTAAGAACTTCTTAACAACCATCAGCAATGTAATTTTAGCAAAAATAATAAATTTGAGATACTCCAACATTTAATTCATACAACCAAATTTTAAATCTTGTGGTTTGATGCTCTTGCAGACGGTGCTAAAGAGAAGTTTGGTGAAGCAATGTCTACTGTCAAAAGGAGCTTGGAGTTCTTCAGTCCAAAGATGGCTTCGGAGATTGGAAACTCAGCAGCCGAGGAGGCGCAAGAAGTGTCCACGGGCAAGTGACGTGTTGTGTTTGATGGTTGGGGAAGCATGTTCCTTGTTTGTTGTTTTTTTCTTTTGTCTTTTGTTTTGGTGGGGTGTTGTATCACCTTTTGTGGTGTGTATCCTAGTTGTACTCTTCCCTTTGTTGAGAGTTTTGGTTGCCTTCTTAGTTCTCAGTTTTAATTGATGTAGTTTATTCACATTTTTAAATAATAATAATAATAATAATAATAATAATAATAATTTTAAATCTTCAGTTTTTCTAGTAAAAACCATCTCCAAGTTATATAAGAAAAGAACAAACTTTGAAGAAACAAAAAAAAAAAACTAGCATTTATTTATCTAAAGCTAATCTGCTATGTTTTTTTTTTTCTTTTGCCAATAAAACAATTTAATGTTATTAGTAGAGTAAACTCTCATATTTCATCTCCACATAAAACAATATAATCAAAAAATAATAATTCAAAATAAATACTAAAAATTTTAACAAATAAATAAAAAGACAAATCTTTTAATCTAAATTGAAAGAAAGAAAAAAAAAATTAAAAATGAGGAAACTTGAGTAAAGAGTGCAATATCCTACTTATTACTGGATATGATTCACTAGTGAAAATCTTTCCTAATCCTAATTAGTCCTAGAAGTCTATGGCACACTTCATCAAGTTCACAAACTCTTTCTTCTCGGTTCTTATTGTTAAGGTAAGAACCAAACATTATCAAAACCTAATTTAACTTAGAAGATAAAAGCCAGCACCAAGTTATTTATTCAGTTTCACAAAATTAGTTACTTCAATACTTATATTTTAATTTGTGTGCTAATCTAATCTTTTAGTGCTTACAGAAATCAAAATGAAAGATATGGCCACTAAACATCACTTTGCCCACTTTTTCTTTTCTTTTTTCTTTTTTTTCTTCAAAGATCTTGTATGAGAATATCCTTTATGTTTGTAGTGTGTACAAGATTTTGTAAGTTGATGCTCTCACAATAGATTAAATAGGAAATAATTTTTTAATTTAGGAATTTTACGTTATTCGAAAAAAATCCATGGGTTTATATATATATATATATATATATTTTTTAAAAAGCGACAAGCGCTTTAATCACGGGCGTGCACGTGAGGGAGTCACGCTTGACATGCACGCGTACTCACCTTGCATGAGACGGAATTCAAAACGGGGAGCCACGTTCGACTTCCGAGACGAAAACCTTACACAAGAGACCCGGTGCCAATTGACCCAAAAACCATTGGCGGGCTTATATTATTTTTTTCTTCATATTTTAGCTCAACATTCAATTTTATTTTTATACTTTTGAAATATTCAATATCTTTTATGAAGTTTACTTTTTTTTGTTTAGTCTTTATACTATTAAAAAATTCAATATTATAGTTATTAGTATGCCACCTAAAACATATGATTATTATCTTACTTATTTTTTTATAATTTAAAAAATATATATTTTTAAAAATTTTATATTAACTCTTATTAATACTGAACAAATTGATTATTTTGTTAAGCATATCATTATTCACTTTGACCATGATGAGAAAAATCCGATAGAATATAATAGCATGTGTTTGAATTATAAATCAAGTGATAGTTATATTAAATTATTTAAAATTATTTAAATAAATAAATAAAATATAAATAAATCACACAGTTCCCAAATAAAATTAATTTAAATGGTAAAAATTTGGGTCACTAAAACAAATGGTTTATATTACAAAAACACTCACGGGAGTGAGCACTATCTCCTATAGAGTTGGTAAAAAATTTAAAAAAAAATTAGCTTAAATTAAAAATAATTTATCTTAAAAAGATAAAATAATAATAATAATAATAATAATAATAATAATAATAATAATAATACCCATGAGATAAACAAAATCCTTATGCATGTGATCAACGGCTGAGATTACACTGTGATCACCCTCTCAAGGCTTACCTACCATGTGCACAACTAAAGAGTCACCGTCACACCGGAGGTAATCGCATCCAAGCTTAAGATATATATAATACTTCAAATATTAGTGGTTCTCTCTCTCTCTCTCTCTCTCTCGCTCTTCTTCGCCTTCTGCTTCGAGTCTTTGACTCCTCTCGTGGATGGCGAAGAGGGCTTCCCTTCTTCTTCTTCTCCTCCTCCTCCTCCTCCTCGTTGATGATGGCGGATGCTGGGATGAGTCCATGCTCCGAAGACCTCTGTCCACCGGAAATGGCCTCTGCGCTCAGATCCTACGGCCTTTGGGCTATCCATGCGAGGAACAGACTGTATTATCCCCTCTTTGACTTTGTTCTTCTTTTGATCTCATTGTGCTAGAATTCTAGTAGCGGTGAGGCGTTGATCGATGTTGTTAAGCGTTTTTGAATTGCTTGATGATCCATTTTGGATTGAATCACTAGTGTTCAGTATGGGGAGTTTGAATTTTGGCTCTTGTTTGTGTTCAGAATGTAAATCAAGGTTTTGAGGTGATGCTTTTTTCAGTAGCTATGAAAATTTTCCTTTTTTCCCTTGTTAAAATTGATAGTTGTGTCACTTGTACCTTACTATGGGCATGATCTCCTTGTCATTTTGGGTGCTAACACTAGTTTTTGGACTTCTAAATACATGGTATCATGTATGTCGATTTTGTTTAGTAAAAGTTTCTGTTTTATACCTTAATTTGTGACGCTTTTTTATTTGGGAAGTCTATGGTTGGCCTTTATTTGCTTGTGAAGTAGTTGTCGGCGTGTAGAGGCAAGGTCCTCAGCTGGCTAAGCTTTTGAATGATGAAATAATTGTAGTGTGGTCTTCCTGCAACTATGTGTAGGTATTTGCCTATTACATAAGGTTTACATCCATGGGAAGCCTCAAGTAGTTTTCATTATTTGACCTTAAAGCAGCTTTAGTGAGGAATGCTAGATAGACGCTAGTTGCTTCAATTATTTAAATGATGTTATTGTTACTTCACACATTTTTTGTGCTTGCTGCTTCTCTGGTGTTCTCATATGTCTATTTTTGAATTCTTGTTTATATAAGCTTGTGTGAACATCTGTTTTTCCAGTCTGAAATGTATAGTCATAATCTGGTTCTCAATTTCTGTAGCTTATGATATTAGCTTCCAAAAATTATGGTTTGGTAGATCACCTTCTTGCACATCTCCATGCTTTCTTTCACAAAGATGAATGTGTCTTTTTAACCAGGATTGATTCAGACTCTCAAAAATTTGGGGCTAATTGTACCATTAGACCATTAGGTTAATTCATGGCAGATTTCCTAATGGACTTAACCTGAACCATAAATAATGAAAAATATTTTTAATGAGTATTAGCTGTATCATATATTTTTACATTTATCATGAATGCTTGATTTATCAGCACAGATAGTCATGTTGGAGGCTGTAACTTGGCGAATGTTTGTAGTGTGGGAATAATACAAATTACATAACTGCGATCGTAATCTTTGGCAGATCATTAAGTTTATTTTGCATGTCATTTATTGTATAGCTATTTATTGTGAATAACCCTTTGGCTTTCATATTCATTTGTGATGTTTTGTTTCTTGTCCCATGTTTTCTGCATGTTACTTTCAAGCTTAAACATGGTTTCATTGTTTTAAAATGAAGCAAGAGCATTTTGTCCTTTACAGATTTAGTGATGTTATCCTATCTCTAGGTCCAAACAAAGGATGGCTTCCTTTTATCTGTTCAACATATTCCCCATGGGAGAGGAGGCCTGAGAGGGAGTGTTGAAGATGCCCATCCTGTTTTCCTTCAGCATGGCCTTTTTCAGGTGCTGCTTTTGTTTTACGCTTGCTTCTAATTTTCTTCACAGCAAATGGTTTTATTGGTTTTTTAAAAATATAAATGCGAGGATTGAAAAGATTTGTTGGCACGCTAAGATATATGAAATTTGTTTATAAGGTTGTCCTTTTTTTTGTTTTATGGGTTGGCGTGAGGGTTGTTCTATTAAGAGTTCCTTTAGCTAATTGTCACCATTTCTGAATCCTTCACATGTTTTCATTTCATATTATGATATTGGTAATATCAAGAGTTCCCTCAACCTATTAGGTGGTGCTATTGGCGTTTCAAAACTCCCAACATTTTCATTGTGTTATGACATGAACTATTGGGCATAAAATGATTATGAAGCAATAAGCAATTGCCGGTATAGACAGTGTATGGGTACATGAATGAGAGTGAATACTTTGAAAGTAACAGTTACCAATATAGGTCTAGATGGCTTACTACAATAAGGGTATGGAGGTAGTTTATCAAGCATCAAAGAACATTCAAATCTGGAGTGAAAAAATTGGCATGATAATAATGGATGAAACAGATGTGTCTAGTTATGTATGTGACAGTTAATAATATTGAAACCCATTTCCCATAGCTGTTGGCAGATATAAGGAGGGTAGTTAGGATTTATGGCTCTCAAAAAATTTGAGGGCCATAAATCCTAAATTTCTAATAACAAGAACGACAAAAAGATAATAAAATAAAACAAAGAGGGCAAAACAAAAAAGACAGAACACCATAACGTATTAAGGTTCAACCCAAAATGGGTTACATCCTATTTTTTGTGATTGTTGCAATATTCACTATGGGGAGCAATTCAAGAGTACAAAAATTGTGTCTCATACACTTTTCCTAGTGTGTCTCATCTTCAAGCTCACTCAGTTCTTCTCACAATTTTTCACTCAAGTTGTTTTCTTATAACCAAACTCATAAGCACCCCTTGCTTAAATAGACTAAGGATTGAAAAAGAACACATGGGTGGCTGCATTTGCACACAAGAGTGGCTGCATTTGCATATAGATGGGTAGTTGCATTTACACACATGGATGATTGCCTTTGATTTGAGCTCCACAACAGAGTTTGCCTTGCACTTCGAAAGATCAGTTTTGGAATTGGAGGGGTTTGTAAATGTGGATCTAGTATGGCACATTATAAGAGTTGAGGAAAAAATGTGAATTCCTTCATTGAAAATAATTGGTAGAGTACTTCAGTACAACATAATTTATAGGATTTACAATCTTCTAAAAGACAGCTATTGGCAACTATTTACAGCTAATAAAATATGTAATATATTAACTAAGGAAACTATCCTTCAAATATTCCTAGAAAATCTCCTCCAAAATAGGAAAATCTAAACTATGAATGATTTTCATAATTTTATCAAAGTAGGAAAATCTAAACCAGGAAAGATTTTCAAAATTGTATCAAAGTCGGAAAATCTAAACTAGGAATGATTTTCATAATCTTTTCAAAATTCAAGACTCTCCCTCAACCCAACTTGCTAATACAAAAATCAAAACTTGGTTTAAATAGACCCTTTATAAAGATGTCGGCTGTCTGTTGAGACGTGGGCACAAAGAGTAAACAAACTGCACCGGATTCAAGTTTCTCCTTGATGAAGTGTCGATCTATTTCCATATGCTTAGTTCGATCATGTTGCACAGGATTATTAGCAATGCTAATAGTTGTCTTGTTATCGCAATAGAGTTTTATTGGAGCTTCTATCTTCAACTGCAGATCTCCTATGATTCATTGTAGCCAAATCAACTCACATAATCCATTGGCTATAGCTCTAAATTCAGCCTCCGCACTGCTGCGAGCAACAACGTTTTGCTTCTTGCTTCGCCAAGTAACTAAGTTTGCCCAAACATAGCAACAATAGCCAGTTGTAGACCTTCTATCAGTGATTGAACCTGCCCAATCTGCATCAGTATAGGTTTCAATACTCCGGCTTTCTTGTTTTCTGAACAATAGACCTTTCCCGGGAGAACCTTTAAGATACCGAAGTATTCTATAGGCTGCTTCCATGTGTGTCTTCTGAGGAGAGTGCATGAATTGACTTATCAAGCTCACAACAAAGTTAATGTCTGGCCGTGTGTGAGATAGGTAGATAAGTCTACCGACAAGTCTTTGATATCAAGAAGTATCAACACTATCTTCTTTGCTGTCTCCCAACTTTTAATTGGGATCAACTGGGGTGCAAACCCAATCATGCCAGTGTCTTTAAGAAGGTCTAGTATGTATTTCCTTTTATTAACTATTATTCCTTCTTTAGACCTAGCTATCTCCATCGCTAGAAATTACTTGAGACTTCCAAGGTTCTTGATTTCAAACTCATCTGCCAAAATTTTCTTCAATTAAGCCATCTCTACTGTATTGTCACCTGTCAAGATAATGTCATCTACATAGACAATAAGAATTGCTATGCTTCCCTCACTTGATCTTCTAAAGAACAATGTATGGTCTGCTTGAGCTTGTGAATACCCTTGTCTCTTTACTGAACTAGTGAATTTCTCATATCATGCTCATGGAGATTGTTTCAGCCCGTAAAGAGAATTTTTCAATTCGCACACCGTAGAGCCAAACTTGTCTTCAAAACCTGGAGGGACATCCATAAACACCTCTTCTTCCAAATCATCATTTAGAAAGGCATTTTTGATGTCTAGTTGTTGCAATTGCCAATCCAAATTTACAGCAATGGAAAGAACGAACACGAACTATGTTGAGCTTAGCAACCAGAAGCAAAGTCTCTGAGTAATCGATCCTATAAGTCTGAGTGAAACCTTTGGCAACCAAACGTGCCTTGTATCTTTCCAAGGATCCATCAGAATTAAATTTCACAGTGAACACCCACTTGCACCCTATTGTTCTCTTCTCCTTTGGACAGTCCATTAACTCCCATGTCTGATTCTTCTCCAGAGCCCTCATTTCCTCCAGAACAGCTTATTTCCATTCTGGAAACCTACATTGCATCTTTAGTATTCTTTGGAATTTCCACATGTGGGAATTGAGTGACGAAAGCATGAAAAGAAGGAGATAATTTTTTGTATGATACAAAATTAGACAATGGATATAGAGGACGCCTAGTGCATGCTCTGGTTTCTTTTCTGAGTGCAATAGGTAAATCAAGATCATTATTTTCAGGAAGTGGATTCGAACCTGGAATTTCAGAGTTTGGCAACAGGGTTTTTTTTCTTGACTATGCTACAAGTTATCAGACAATTCTCCCAACTTTGGTTCTCTTGAGAAAACTATCCCAAATCTGTTCATAGTATTATTTTCGGTGCTAGTTGGATTGATATTAGGTGAATCCATATTTTCATTACTTAAAACGTTGGAAGGATTATTTTCATGAAGATTCACAATGTCAAACCCACCAGAATTTTTTTGCAAATCAGACCCATTCCTTGGAGAATCCTGGGTCCCAATTAAAATAGGTAAAAATCCGAAGTATGCAAGGTAGTTTCATGAGAAAGTTGATCATTGAAAAATAAATCACTTTGATTTTGACTTTCTAGATTTTCTTCTCCTCTAAAAACCGAATCTGCTTGTTCTTTCTCCCCCTGAAGATGAGGTTGGAAATAGCAATCATTCTCAAAAAACTGAACACTAAAGGTGACAAAATATTTTTGTTTTTCAAGATCATAACGTTTGAACCCTTTTTGGTTTGGAGAATATCCAAGAAAACCACACTTGTTAGCTTTAGGATTTAATTTTCCTCGGTTTAATTCCTTGTTATGGATAAAAACTGTGCAACCAAAGGTTTTAATTGGCAAAGCGGATTAAAGTCTTGAGTGTGGGAAACTTTCGGAAAACTTTTGTAATGGCGTTGCAAAGTGTAAAACTTTTGAGAGCATTCGGTTAATCAAAAATGTTGCTGTTAAAACTGCATCCCCCCAGAAAATTTTTGGAACTTTATGAGTAAAAAGCATTGCTCTAGCAACTTCCAAAAGATGTCTATTTTTTCTTTCAGAAATATCGTTTTGTTGTGGTGTTCCAACACTAGAACTTTGGTGAAAAATTCCATTTTGTGAGAAAAAAATTGCTCAAGTGCTTTGTGAAATACTCACGATCATTATCACTTCTCAAAATCTTAATTTTAGTCTCAAATTGATTACAAACCATGTTGTAAAAGTTTTTGAAAATATTTTCCACTTCAAATTTATGTTCCATTAGATAAACCCAACTTAATCGTGTGTGATCATCTATAAATGTGATAAATCATCGTTTTCCAGAAATTGTTGCAATTCTAGATGGTCCCCAAATATCGCTATGCATAAGAGAAAATGGTTTTGAAGGAACACATGGGCGAGAATTATAAGGAGATCTATGCATTTTTGCAAAGGCACAAATTTCACATTGAAAGGAAGATGGGCTTTTTTGAGAAAATAAACTTGGAAACAATCGTTTTAAATAATGAAAACTTGGATGTCCTAACCTAAAATGCCATAACATAATATCATTCATACTAGAACCGGAAATAACACCTAAACAAGAGGTTGAAACAGAATCTTTTAGAAGAGATCCATCATCGAAATAGTAAAGTCCACCGCTTACTCTAGCATTGCCAATCA
The DNA here is from genome assembly GCA_020875875.1 of Dioscorea alata. Classification (NCBI taxonomy): domain Eukaryota; kingdom Viridiplantae; phylum Streptophyta; class Magnoliopsida; order Dioscoreales; family Dioscoreaceae; genus Dioscorea; species Dioscorea alata. The sequence continues at coordinate 16,300,309 of CM037019.1, forward strand.
TCTGCCTCGAGGCCAAGTCTTGAAATTCACAGTGAGATGGGAAAAAATTAGCACGACAATTTTGGTTAAGAGGCAATTTACTGATTGACAGTAAATTACATGACAATCTAGGAACACGTAATACATCTTTTAATATTAGACATGAAGAAATTTTTATGGAACCAGACCCAGCTATGGCTGAGTATGAGCCATCTGCCACCTTAATTTTTTTATTTCTTGCACAGGGACTATAGGATGAAAATAAATGTGAACAACTGATCATATGATCAGTGGCACCCGAATCTATTATCCAAGGGCCAAAAATATTGGAGGATAGAAAGGCAATGGGAGCTTGATTACCTTGATGAGCATAAGAGGCAGAAGGAGTGGCAGAAAGATTAGAAAACTGTGGAGATTTAAAGAGTTTAAGAAGGTGCTCGATTTGTTCCGTGGTGAATGGAGATTAAGGCTGTCCTGAAGTAGAATTAGGCTATGCAGTGGTCTCAGACACTGTTTAAAGCTCTTCCTCCCTCTTGTTTTTTCTTCCAGCTTGGCTGCCAGTTTTGTGGCTTCCCATGAAGTTTCCAGCAAGATTCCTTAGTGTGCCAGTGTCGTTTGCAATGCTCACACTAAGGTTTTTTCTTCCTATCAGAAGCAGCATCAGTACCATGGGCAGCTAAGGCTTATCTTTCAAGTTCTACAGGTTGCGAAGAGGGGTGTGACATGACTCGTCTCCGTCCTTCTTCTTGTCTGAGTTCAGAGAAGACCTCACGAATAGAAGGAAAAGGGCGCATGCCTAGAACACGTCCTTTAACGTCATCAAATCTTGCATTTACTCCAGCTAAAAACATGAAAACACGATCAATTTCTTCACGTTTCTTGAACCGTACCAAATCCTTGGGATTTTCCCATTTGTCATTGTAGCAAAGATCAAGTTCTTGCCAAAGAGCCAGCAAATTATTGTAATATGTGGTAATATCAGCATCTCCTTGCTTAAAGTTCCACAACTGGGTTTTCAACTCATAAGCCTATGAATAATTCTCCACGTTCGAATAGATCTCGCGAACTACATCCCATATTTATTTGGCAGGCATGAAGATGTAGGGTTTCCTAATAGACTTCTCCGTGGAATTGAGGAGCCAAGTGGTGATAAGGGAGTTTTCAGATCTCCATTTTTGAAACAAAGGATCAGATTCCTCAGGTTTTGTCTCTTTCCCTATTAAAAAACCTAGCTTCCCCCGGCCTTATAGCTAGTTTCACCGATTGAGCCCACTCTAAAAAATTCCTACCATTCAATCTAATAGTTGTGATGTGGATGGAGGCATGTGGGTTCAAGTCAGTGGTAATGGATTGGACAGAGGTTACCGTGGGGGGAGGAGACAAAGGAAAATGACTGATTTCTGAATTTTTCATCATGGTTGATAGATAGAATTTTAGTTCTAAACCTTGAGCTCTGATACCATATAAGAGTTGAGGAAAAAATGTGAATTCCTTCATTGAAAATAATTGGTAGAGTACAACATAATTTATAGGATTTACAATCTTCTAAAAGACAGCTATTGACAACTATTTATAGCTAATAAAATATGTAATATATTAACTAAGGAAACTATCTTTCAAATATTCCTAGAAAATCTTCTACAAAATAGGAAAATCTAAACTAGGAACGATTTTCATAATTTTATCAAAGTAGGAAAATCTAAACCAGGAAAGATTTTCAAAATTTTATCAAAGTAGGAAAATCTAAATTAGGAATGATTTCATAATCTTTTCAAAATTCAAGATAGATGACAGATAGAACGCTACTAATTACATCTTTATTTTGGAAGGTACAACAATTAGTTGGGCCTTGAAGCTAGTAAAGATAGTAGCTCTTTCCACTACAGAAGTTGATTATGTAGCAGTTACCGAAGCTAGTAAGGAAATGGTGTGGCTATATTTATTTTTAGAAGATCTTGGTCAGAAATATGGAAAGGGCTTTTATGCTGACAGTCGAAGTGCTATACACTTGGCAAAAAAATCCTTCTTGTCATGCCAGAACAAAGCACATTCAGAGATACCATTATATCATAACAGTCTTGGAAGATGAAATGCTAGTATTTGAGAAGATTCTTAGTATTCAGAATCTAGCAAACATGTTGACTAGGATTGCTTCTATTGAAAAACTAAAGTTTTATGCAACTTCAGTTGGATGTCTCCATGAGTAGAGGGAGGTCGCTATTAAGGTGTAGAGCCCAAATCCAAGGTGGAAATTCATGTGTGTAAATGTAACCATCCATGTGTGTATGTAAATGCAACCACCCATGTGTGTGCAAATGCAACAACCCTTTTGAGTGAAAGTAACCACTCATGTGTTGTGTTTTTTCAGTCTTTAATCTATTTAAGCAAGGGGTGTGTGTGAGTTTTGGCATGAGGAAACAACTTGAGTGAAAATTTGTGAGAAGAAGTCCTTTGAGTGATTTTAAAGGTGGGATACATTAGGGAGAGTGCGTGTGGCACAATTTTTGTACTCTTAAATTGCTCCTCACAGTGAATACTATAGCAATAGTAAAAAAAACCTCAGAAAAGCTGTGCGGTGCTGATTACCTGTTCATATTCATATGCCTCTTGAAATGCATCTTGAGAGATGAAAATTCAAAGAGAGAAGAATTCCTTAATGGGAACTTCACTGTAACTTGTCAAAAGCATAAGAATTTTGGGCTTGAGGAAGAAACATACCTTCTCTCTGGCCTTCACATCCAATATGCAATTAATATAAGGAGAATAGGAAACTCTCTTGTGTAGTGTGTTGAAGTGCACAAAGGTTTGAACGAAAGGGCAGAGGAGGTTCACCTATAGTTTCTAGGTTTTCTTCCCAGAGCCAACTTCTAAATAAAGAGCTTGTTGACTTTTTCTTTTCATTTTCTTTTTCTTGTTTGACACATAAACAAGCAGGTAGTGATTTGGTTCTTTTTAAGCTGAAGATTTGTTGTTGGTTGTGAAAATGAACCATGGGTATCCTATCATTTGCTATGAAGTTCTGCTTGGAATGACATTTACTTTTGATTTTCATCTCACACAACACCAGACCTATGCAGGCGATTTTCTACTTTGTTTTGTCATTTTATTGTTATTAATCATCATTACTTGTCCTTTGACATATATGGTATTTGACAGTTGCCATTTACATGTCTTAAGATCATGGCTTGTAGACATGGTCTTGACAGTGATGCAGATTTGGAATTTTATCTAAATTTGAAATAACCATAACAGTTTGATTTCTGTGAGACTAAGGCCCAACTCAAAACTACATTTCAAATCATTGAATATGGTAATAAAATGGTGAAATATTGTTACAACAATAAAGAACTTTTGTCAATTTTTCGTATTAATAAATCACAGAAAACTGCATGAGTCAAGATTAATCTTGTAGCAAGCAATATCTCAGAACACTTTCCCTATGCCAGCATTTGTCTCTCTTCATGGTTTCAGATGCAATCAGATAATTCTTGATTTGAGTGCATAGAAGTGACTGGTGTATTATAATGTGGGTCCAGATGCTAAATAATATCTGCCAACCTTGCATAATGTGAAAATTTCTCATGCTTAATAGATTTTCTTTGATTCTTTCATGTATGACATCTTTGAACTGGAAAGGGTGGGGATACTTGGTTTGTGAATTCTGTAGATGAGTCGTTGGGTTTCATCCTTGCTGATCATGGCTTTGATGTTTGGGTTGGAAATGTCCGGGGCACACATTGGAGTCCTGGACATGTCGAATTTTCTGTGCATGACAAGGTATGCTTTTTTCAGGTCCACTCTACCTGCTTGTTCATGAATTTCTTGATCTGTGCAGTTGTCTGTACCAAGAAGTGATGTTGTGTATGCCGCACACTAAATAAACATTGGATTTCATCTCCAGGCATTTTGGGATTGGAGTTGGGAGGAATTGGCTGAATATGACTTAGTTTCTATGATAAGCTATGTATATGCTACAACACATTCCAAAGTATTTTTTGTTGGCCATTCACAGGTAGCTTGCGAATGAAAGAAATTTTTTAGTTTGAAATTTTGTTGCACCATTTTACATTATTTAGATTGTTTGTTTTGCAGGGAACTATCATGGCTTTGTCTGCTTTTACCATGCCGGATGCAGTTGAAATGATTGAAGCTGCTGCACTTCTTTGCCCGATTTCCTATTTAGATCATATAACTTCACGATTTGTGCTTAGGGCTGTCAGCTTGCATTTGGATCAGGTAACTGCTGCGTGCTATGAAGAATTGAAAGAAATTCAGTGGATACTCAGTTTGTTATCTTTCCTTTTGCAGTTGTTAATTACCTTGGGTCTTCATCAGCTTAATTTTCGAAGGTCTGATTTTCTTTGGACTAACTGAAGCTGTTTTGTAATATGTTGATGTCATTGCCCATTATATATTTTTATAAAGAATTTATTTTATTTTGCAACAGTGATATGGGTATTCAGATATTGGATTTGTTGTGTGATGGCCATATGGATTGTAATAACATGTTGGCTTCAATAACAGGTATGTCTACAATCTGTTCTTTTTCCCCTTGATGGCAATATAATTAGAATTTTGTTATACACGCCATTCTGGGCTGTCTATTATTGGTGGGCTTTACTAGTAAATCAGATGGATACTGGGATACTGCACTTAATGATGCTCTAAGACTAAGTTTATGATTATTCTTTTTCCTACTTCAAAGCATAAACTAGTCTGGCTAGCTTTTACTTTGTATATGCTTAACAAATGCATTGTCCAGCCCAGCTTTCCAAATTTAAATTGAGATGAAATAGGAGGTCCGTCAGCCATGTCTGAAAAGCCATTCCCTCAAATAACCGTTAATTATCACATGTGAAGTTTTTAAATCCACAAATTGGCAAACTAATAATTTTGTCTATTTGATTGCAATATTATTTAAGGTCTTGGATATGTTTGTCTGATAGGCATCAAGTATATTGAGTTTAATTGATTCATGGGAATGATATTTATCATCATGTCAATAACTTGTGAATGTATCACTAGTGACATGATGCAATAAAGCGGTTAAGCTTCTATGCCAACTTTTACAACTGAGTGTTGCTGGTCGGGGTTTGTGAGAAGCCCTCAGTTGATTTGACATTATACACAGAAGTTATTAATTGTTGGAACCTGAATGAAGTTTATGTGAAGAAAGATCCAAATTTATAGAAGCACTTCCTTGCTTTGTAGATGCCTTCATTGATTCACTGGTTTCCCACTGTTTAAAAATTTATGATTGTTAATCCATTAGCTGCTAGGAACAGAATATATGGTAGCAGATTGTTCTTGGATTGCTCTCTTGCTTCTGTTTGGCTTGCTTCTTTTTGTTATTCAAGCAGAAGGCAATGATAAATTTTGACAGCTAAATTTTTGTTCTAGATACACCTCTCCATGTATTCCTTTGATCTGTAGGAATGCTATTCCAAAAAAATTCTTTGTTTCCCCTGTTATGTTGAGCTTCTTCAAATGCTTGGGTAAGTTGAACGCAGTTAATTATCATTGTAATTGATCTAATTATTGATTTATTTTCATTATGTGCATTTATGATATGAGAATTTCACAATTTATTTCTGCAATTAGTTTGTCATGCAAATTCCTTTTAGTGAGTCATTAACACTAACTACTTCTCAGGGGAAAATTGTTGCTTCAACATGACCCGGATGGACTATTATCTGGAGTATGAGCCTCATCCATCATCAACGAAAAACTTAAACCACCTTTTCCAAAGTATGTTCTTAATTTTATTAGTTAGACATAAACTTCAAATGCTTCATTTTGTTATTTATTTATTTATTTTTATTTTGTAATTTTGGAGTACTTCTCTGACTTTTTTTTTCCATTTAATCTATAAAATGACCAAATGTTTCACTTGAAACCAGAGGAGAAGATTGAAAAATGTGTTTCTCATTAATTTAACTGTACAAAGACTACATGAATATATGGATATAAGAAGCCTAAAATAAGGAAAAAATAGAGTTGACAGCAAATCTCTTAAAATTAGGCGATCACTATCAATAGAAATCAAATATGATACAAATAGGAGCAAAATCGACTAAATCAAATCTGTATCATATCTCTAGGGATATCTCTGTAATGTTCGTAATAGCTCAATGGTTCGTTGTGTCAGTTTGTCATATGAGCCCAATATGACCAAATCAAGGTTCAAACAGCTGGAGGATCATACTGCATCATAATGAGACCTAAAGATAGCTTATATGAGATCATTGTGTAGTGTGCAGTATTCAAGGGATTTTTTTTATTGTTTCAAAATTTCCTGTTTAAATAATTTGAATAATGGCATCGTAGATTAGAAAATCTTAACACTCTTGTCTTGTCATAAGAGAGTTGAAATGGCGCTTTTGATAGCACAACAACTTTAGGAGAACCACTGATTTTTCTTTATTTCCTGCGTGAATCTGAAGTCAAAGCTATTAATTGTTTCAAAAAGGAAAGGAAATGAATAATTTAGTTCATTTGCTCACTTAGATTGTATCCTTAGATGTGCTATTCTGATTCAAATTAATCACACAGACAATTTATATTATCTTCTTGAAACGCTGATTTTCATAAATTCAAAATAATAGAATATGTGTTGCATAACATGTTTTGAAAGGTCAAACATACAAACATCTCTTTTCTGCAACTGTATTGAAAGGTTAAACATCTCTTTCCTGCAACTGCATTGAAAAGCTTGATGAAGCATTCCCTGGCCAAACTAATGCATGCAAAGGTCTCTTTCCTGCAGTTGTATTGAAAGGCTTGATGAAGCCTTCCCTGACAAATTGTTGCCTCTTTGACAGTGATTCGGAAAGGCACTTTCGCCAGGTATGATTACGGATTGTGGGGAAACTTTAAAAGATACGGCACGCTAAAACCACCGGCATTCAATCTAGCAAATATACCTAAATCTCTGCCCATATGGATGGCTTATGGAGGCAATGACGCCCTCGCCGATCCCACAGACGTTAAACGCACCATCAAAGGTTTGAAATCTAAGCCTGTGTTACTCTACAATGATTCTTATGGTCACATCGATTTCATCATGAGCGTTAATGCGAAAGACGATGTGTATGCCAATCTACTTAGCTTTTTTCGTTCTCGGAGCTGGCTAAGTAGTTATTAATATGATCCCTTAAGTATTGTCACAATAAATTCTTACATCAATGCTTGTATTTGTGTAGAAATATGTCACAACTTAGATAAAAAGTATTTTGTATATAAAGAATGCTGAAAATTATCTGTATATTATGTATTGACCTTAACATCTTCTTCTTATGTAATTACAGAGTATGTTTATGCATGATAATAGAAACAGTTGGAACACAGAATTAGGGTTTATGTTTTCATGCACTAGAAACTAATCTTTGGAACTCTTGTAGTATTTATAATTGCATTCAATATCCTACCTTTTGTTTGTTCTCCTTTTAGAACTTTATTGATCTGAATGTCACCCTTTGTCATTTTGTTTATTTAATTCTTAATTTTAGAACTATGTCAATTGTATGAAGTTAAACAGGATCTTCCTTTTTTATTTTTTATTTAATTTTAAATTATTTTGATTTTATTAATACAAAACTAATCTCTTAAATCCTGCACACTCTGTATATGATGTATTTATACGGACAAGAGAAAAAGCTGGTGTCAGGGCTTACGTCACTAAAATACACAAAGGACACGTGTCCATTGACCAGTGCAAAGATGAGACAACAATGGTTCAAACGTGTACCCTAAACATTTATCTTATGTACTTTTTTATCATGTTATTCTTATCCTTCACAAAAATAAAATAATTTTATCTTTTTAAAAAAATTTTAAGTTGTTATTAATTTTTAAAAGTTATTTTATTTCAACCCCATTTATTTTGGGAAAAAATTATTATTATTATTATTATTATTATTATTATTATTATTATTATTATTATTATTATTATTACTACATCTTTTGGTTTTGTTAAGCCATTTTTAAAAATTATTAAATTTAACATATTTATTTTTTTAGCATAAGCACAAAAGTCCAATTTTTTAAATCTTTTTAAATTATTATTATTTTTAAAAAACTTTTTGTTAATAGGTAATTATTTTGAAATTATTATTATTATTATTGTTGAATAACTTGTTTGTAATTTTAAAAACAATAATTGCATTCAAGTATAAATAAAAAAAATAATAGTCAAATACATTAATTATTTTTTTTACATTACATATTTATACCGTGTGTTAGACAAGTAGTTTTATAATGTTTTGGTTGCTTACCTAAAGAGTATAAATTATGCCTAGTATGGTAAGTGTTTATACACGGGTGGAATCATCTTTAGTCTAAACACAAGTTACCAAAATAAATAGTTTTAAACAATTTAAACCACTAATAGATTTTAAAAAACATACCAAACAATTTGTATTTTAATAATAATAATAATAATAATAATATTGTTATTATTATTATTATTATTTAATATAATTATGGTTTTCAAAATATATATATATATATAAATGTTGAAAATTATTATTAGGTGTAATGATTTTTTATTTTATTTTATTTTATTTTTATTTATTTATTATTTATTATTTATTATTTATTATTTTTATTTATTTATTTTTTTTTTTTTTTGAGAGAGAAGAAGATGCAATGACAATGATGAGAATGAAGCATTTTTTTCAAAATAAATACGGTTGAAGAAACACAAAAGTTTTTCCAAAAATTAATAATAACTTAAAATTTGTGATTTTTGTGATTTTTTAAAAGAAAAAAAAGTGTCTGAGGTAGTATTTTTAAAAAGTTCACTTATCATTTATGTAATGATTAAGTTTGATGTGATGTTTTGAAACTTAAGTTGGTAAATAAATTTCACGAGTTTATTTGATAATTAAAAAAAATTAATCACTAAAATGCTCTTTGTACTTTTTTCCTGTAGTTCCTGTACTTTTCTCATTATTCTCTTTTGGTCCCTCTACTAGAGATTGTATCTTTTTTGTCTCTAGACTTTTAAAAATGAGCCATAGAGGTGCATCCCGTTATTTATTGTTAGTTTTGCTATCTATTTTATTTGACCTGGCTTTCTCGAAAATAAAAATATTATTAAAAAAATTAATAAAACAATAAAAAAGTAAAAGCAATCTCACTCTATTTCGGATACGAATTTGGAGTACATGATTCTAATGAAAATCCAATAAACCCACTTTTTCCCTTGTCTTTCCTCTTTATTCTTGTAGTTTCAAATCAGAGCACCCACGCTCTTCGCCACTGCAACCATTACGACCACTATTGGCCTTCATTGACAAACCAACATTCCCTCTTTCTCCATCATTCTCTTACACTGCAATAGGTATCGTAAAAAGCCTTAACGATGAGTATGCTTGAGTAGACCCTAGTGTGCATCGGCTAAGGAACTCATAAATACTCCATAAAATTGTTCATTGCTTAGTTTCTTGAGTTATCACTAAGGAAAAGGTTTCAATTTTAATACATAAAAAAATGATGCCATAGCGATTTGGCCATGATATTTTTCATTAATCAAAACAACTAATACTAACACCAAAGTTGACTCTTCAACAAATAAGTAGGTCATAAGAAATTTCCATATGAGTTATTCTTTATTGCCGCTTTGATGCTATGATAGTTAAATTACATAAAAGTATTATGATAAAAAGTTACAAACATCACACATTTATGTGAAAACTTCTAGGATTTACAAAATAAAAAAAAAAAAAATTGAGAACAAAATTAGGTCGATGAGGGTGCATAGGAGAAAGAAAATAGAATAATTGAAGGGCATTTAATTTTTGGATTTGGATCTAGTCAATTTTGAAACTTAGACAATAATTTATTATTATTATTATTATTTTTTAATTTTTTAATCCAAAAAAAGCCAAGTCACCTAACTTTAATGGTCTGTATTGGAAAGGGAAAATTGAGAAAAGTATTGAGGTCATTTCAGTGATTAAATAAAAAAAATTATATTAGAAAAAACCTTAAATTATATCTTATTCATATTAAATAAAGCTTTAATATCTTAAGCCTAATGTTAAAATTGTCAATTAAACCCTAAAGGCTAAAGCAAAGAAATAATTGGACTTTCCTAATTTTTGGTTTTCAATTACACACAAATCACTTCAAAAAATTATAAAACTAAATAATTTACTTTTACGTTGTACACTTGTACTCCTTCCGAAATCCGGTTCTATTTATATGTCCCTTTTAATCAATTATGTATATTTAAACAATCAATTAAAAAAATTAGTTGATAGTTTTAAATTTGTAAATCTAATATTAATTTTTCAAAATTATCCTTTTTTTTAAAACTTCATCAAGTTTTCATTAATTTCTCTATACTTAACTATACTTCTTCACTTTCTCAATTTAGTATTTTCGTTTTTGAAAAAAAATATTAGAAAATGTAAGAATACGTTTAAGATAACTGGTAAAATTAGAAGAAAAAAATTATTTAATGCTTCATAATTTTTTAAATGTATATGCAAAAAAAAATATAATAATAATAAAGAAAGAAAGCTTATATAATGGGATGTATAAATAAGACAAGAGAGAGTATACAATTTTCAACATTAAAAAAATAATAATAACACAGAGTTGAATTACATAATTGATTGGCATGCATTTGTCCTTGGTTATAATTTTCTTTTTGATTGTAACTTGCTGTGAAAATGACACCAAAATTTGATCTTATCATTTTGTTCTTCCTTGTGAGCTTGATTCCCAAATAAATAATTCTTGAGGTTTATTTTTCCAAGGAAGCTACTTTTGAAGCCACACAAGTTACAATCAAGAGTAAAATAAGTTACAGACTTTTCTTTCTACATTGCATCATGGCTTTGCTAATTTGTTTTGGGTTTCTTTGAATGTCACATCCTGTAATTTTGATTTTTTTAAGGAATACGTACAAACCACGAATTCTAATTTTATACCTTCAATTTAAAGAAAAATAAAATACTAACTCTTTTAATATGATTGAAATATTATTGATTTAAAAAAATATCATATTATGTTTTTTTTTTTTTTGTTATATACAGTCATATTTGTGATGTATATCATCTATATTTATTTTAAGAGAAATTTTAGTAAAGTATCATGTAGTTTGCCTCTTTATCAATTCAGGACTTGTAGTTTGAGTTATAACACTTCAATACCATGTAGTATAAACCATTTGTAAAAAGGTGTTAAAACGCTTAACTCTGTTAATTCTTTCTGATGTGGCATAAAATGATCATGAATTTACATTGTTGCCCCTATTTACATTACTAGAACATATACTATAATAAGAACCATTCAAATTATAATTAGAGGTAGATTTGAATAGTTCTTAATTATAACATATTTTAGTAATGTAAATAAGGGTAAAATAGTAAATTTATATTTTAATTAACAGAGTTGAGCATTTTGGCATTTTTTTGCAAGCATTTTAGATTACAGGGTACTAAAGTGTTATAACTCAAATCACAAATTCTTAATTGATAAAGAGACAAACCACAAAGTACTTTAGCAAAACTTCACTTTTTTATTATTACGGAAATAACATGATGTTATCAATGAGTTTTGGGAATTGAAAATGAGTTCATTAATAATAAGCTTCGAATGTGAATATATATATATATAATATAAAATTATAAAATTATGTGATAAACTTAATTTTTATTATATATAGACGCACATATGTAGATTCAAAATCTAAAGATGCTTGCCTTTAACTGTTGGATTGAAATCCAATAATTTTCACAAAAAAATTTCCAATTGTTATTGTACTTATAAACAGTAATACATTGAAAATTAGGATATACAGTATTTTAATTTGAACCATTCAATCATATATATATATATATATATATATATATATATATATAGCCATTCTTGACTAGTACAATGTGTTATTGTTAATGCTTTTGTTGCACACCCACTTCTTCTTATCTCTCTCACATCTCATTTCTCTCACTTGCTTTTTTAAAATTGGGGATATTCTTGGGCATTCTATTCATTATTTGAAAAGCATATGCCATATAACGTATGGCATGCCATGTCTACAATAGGAGTTAATTTTATTTTTAAAAAAATGTTGGGATTTTATTTTTCTATTAAGTCAAAATTAGAGATTAGTCAATGACCTCCTCTTAATTTATTGACACTGAGTTTGAACTACATTTTTTTTCCTTTTTTGTTATTATAAAAATTATAGAATGTGTCAGCTGAAATTAAACTCCACAAAAAGTAATTTTTTTATTTCTTTTCCTATAATTGATGTAACATAACTTATTATGTCAGTCGGCATCTAGGGTTTTCTTTTAAAAATAAAATAAAATTTCATTTTTTATTTATTAAAAAAACTTAAAATTTAATAAAATTTATTTAAGAATCATGTGCTAAGTTACAAACAAAAATATATAATTCACAAATTTTTATTCATGGTCATAAATTTTTTAAATCAAGCTAGAATTTTTTAATAATTTTTATGAATTTAAAAATTTTTGTATACTAAAATTTTATTTTTACTTAAAAAAAACGTAAATCGCAGTTGATATAACAAATTATGTCCCGCTAGTTGCAGAAAAATTTTTGTCATGATATATGCCACATGTCACATGAATGTCAGTTACATGTCACTACAATTATGTCTAGTGTTAAGCAATATTTTTAAAAATGAAATATATAGATGCATTGTTGTGTAAATATCATGGATCAAAATAAACTTTATTTGTCATTTTTGCATTAGCATAGTTGATACTTTAAGATTTGTCTGTAATTTAAAAAACAACACTACAAACGATTTTTTAATCTATTGGCACTAGGTCTTTTATGTAAAGTGGTTATTTTGGAAAAAAAAACTTGAGATTAAACATTAAAACTCATGTAAAAATGAGAGCACAGATATTTATTGTACTTGCTTTGTTTATGTGAATATCCCTGATTTTCTTAAATAAGTGATGTTTCTCATCCACATAAAAAAATAAATTAAAAAAAAAAAATCATAGCCATATTAATAATGCAAGAGCTATAATGCTTTCTTAGAATCTTAAGTTTCTTTACAAAGGAAAAGAGAAAAAGTGCACTGTACCCTACAAAGATAAGCAGGGGCATGCCAAACATGAGGGCTGTAGCACCTGCCACACACCAAAAGTACATAAGTTTTGTCAAACTATGTTACATCTTCTTTGTTAGTTGGAAGCTGGCTTCTAGGCATTTAGGCCTGTTTAGATATCCCAGAATTATGGCATAATCCGTACATTATGCATAATTATATATTTTTTTGATAATTATGCCATATTGGCTGTTTGGGTACTTATTTTAGAATATAAAATTATGACATAATATAGGTATTATGGCATAAAAAAATATTCCACTTGTAAAAAATATATCTCTTTTTTTATCCAGACACCAGTCATTAGTCCATCATTGGTCCAGCTGGCCTCCGGCGACCGGCCACCCGTCCGGCCGACCTCTGGCAACCGGCCACTAGTTCAGTCGGCTGTCCGGTCGACCTGCGGCGACCGGGCACCGGTCCACCGGAGATCCGACCACCAGCCAGCCAGCATCCGGTGACATGCCGGCGATCCACTGGTGGTCCGGGCAGCCTTCGGTAATCGGCCACTGGTCCACTGGTGGTCCAGTCGACTACCAGATGACCTCCGGCGACCGGTCACCCGTGATTTGGCCATCGACCGGCAGTCCACCTGTGGGACGGTTGGCCTTTGGCCACCGGCCACCAGTCCACCGGCGGTCCGGTGGCCAACCAATAGATTTTTTGTAATTTTTTTATTTTGTTAACCAAACAATACTCATTCTGTAAGAATAAAATATGTCACAATTTCTGTAATAATCACTTGCAATTCCTACATAATAAAATTATGCCATATTTTTTTTATTTTGCAGCTAAACAGGTCCTTAGTAAAAATTCCCTTGCCCAGTCAATGGACCCATTTTTTAGTTAAACTTTAGTTAAAAAATAATTTAAATTTTAAAATTTTAAAAGATTATTATATTTTATAATTATATCATTCATTTATAATAATTTCCATCAGAAATAGCTAATTTTGTTGTTGTTGTTGTTGTTATTGGTGGGAAATAATTAATTTAAATCTATCATTAAATTAAGATACACACATTTTTTATTTTTTTATTTATTTTAGATATGCATCCTAGACAAATATCCAATGAACTAAAATGCATGTATAGATCTCTCACCCAACTTCACCAGACTTATTATAATGACATTGAAAAACTTTCAGCCACTCCCTGCGAATGCTTTGGTTGAAAGAGTTTAAGATTGAGGTGGCGGTGGTAATGGATTTTTAATTGTATGTGTGAGTTGCAACTCAAATTATGTCATCGAGTGAGGGGGAATTGGTCTGATCTTTGGTCACTCCCTTAATAGTCTTGTACTTATCACAATTGACAAATAATAATAATAATAATAATAATAATAATAATAAATCTTTAAGTATAAATGTTATTAATTACTTCCTCTGTTTTTTTAATCTGTCATAGTTAATCAAATCTCACATATTAAGAAATTTAATTATTTCACAAACTTTATAAAAGAATTAGTTATCTTTACAAAATCACCCCTAATTTACATCTTCATATTTTTCTCATATTTAATTCTAACAAAAGAGTTGAATAGAGTGTTAAAGGTAATTTTAGAAATAAAATAATAAATATTTTTTAATGTTAGAAAATGACAAATAAAAATGAATATGAATTTGTGACAGATAAAATGGAACGGAGAGAGTACTCTAAAATTATCAACATTTAGCTAGCTAACCCAGTGGATAAGTCATTCGCTCTTATGCAGTGGTTAGGTGTTTAAATCTCATCCAAGTTATACTATGCACAAATAGTGAGGTACAATCAATTTTTTTCTGTGCGCACAGTATTGACTATTACATTTGTCACATTTGTCAAAAATTTGTCTAAAATTATGCATGATTAGTTTATAATCAATTAGAACTTAATCTTAAAACATTGTAAATGTTGTTAATTACTCTAAAGTTATGAGCATTGGGTTAGCCCAATAAATAAAACATTCGCTCAAATCCGGGGTTGAGTATTTAAATCTCAACTAACACATTGTAGAAAAAAATATACTACACACAAATGTTGGGGTACGGTCAATTTTCTGTTGTGTCGCACAGTCGTGAGTCGTGAGTCCGAAGTCCTAATTATTGCATTTGTTGATTTTGTAAAAATTTAATCCAAAGTTATGCATGATTAATTTATAATATAATAATATATATTTAGCAAATGTTGACTTGCAGGCATAACAAGTCTGTTTTTTTTCTATATAACACTCAACAAAAAAAAATCTGAATAAAGTTGATAGTTTTTCTCTCTCTCATATATATATATATATATAGAAAACTAGATTCATGTTCTAGAGAAACCCCATTGGGACCAATTTTGTTTAGTGGGCCCACTTATCTTTTCACATGGCAATGAAAAAGTAGCAGCGCAAAAATATTTTTATTTACTTAAATTCAAAGTCATGCATAACTTGTTTATACGTGTATTATATATACATCACAAGAGTTAGTCATTCATTTGACTTCTTGTATGCAAAACTCTATCTCCTCCATTTATAATAATAATACTAATTATTATTATTATTATTATTATTATTAAATAAAGACATCAAAGTTGCTATTCATTCCCTCATTCCCCCACCTCCACCTCCACCTCCACCTCCACTCCATCCAAACCCTAAACCTAACCCTAACCCTAATTCTAACCAGCATGGGCCATGAACAAAACCCTCCACACGTCCTCTTCGTCTCCTTCCCTGGCCAAGGCCATCTGAACCCACTCCTCCGTCTCGCCAAGCGCGTGGCCGCCGCCGGCCTTCTGGTCACCTTCTCCACCACCATCTCCGCCGGCCAAAAGATTCAATCCTCCACCTCCACCCTCCCCGGCGTCTCCACCCCCATCGGCTCCGGCCACCTCCGCTTCTCCTTCTTCTCCGACGGCACCGAGCTCCTCGACCCTTCTATAGACATCTCCACCCTCACCCACCACCTCAACACCATCGGCTCCTCCTCCTTCTCCTCCCTCCTCCGCCGCCAATCCTCCGACGGCCACCCCGTCTCCTTCATCGTCAACAACCCTTTCATCCCTTGGGTTCTAGACATCGCCGGCGAATTCCATATCCCTTGCGCCGTTCTTTGGATTCAGTCCTGTGCCGTCTTCTCCATTTACTATCACTACCACCACTCCCTCTCTACCTTCCCATCTTCCGACAACCCTAATCCAACCATCACCTTGCCCGGCCTCCCACCCCTCACCGCCGGCGACATCCCCACCTTCCTCCTCCCCACCAACCCCTACCCTTCTCTCACTGACTCCATCCTCTCCCAATTCAAAAACATCTCCAAAGCCACCTACGTCCTCCTCAACACCTTCGACGAACTCGAACACGATGCTATCCAATCCATTTCCAAGCTCTTGCCGGTCATTCCTGTCGGACCTCTCATCGAAGAAGACGATGAGGATGAAGAGAAGTCCAAGAAGATAAGAGGTGATCAATGGAAGGTGGCGGACGAGTGCATGGCATGGTTGGACGAGCAGGAAGCCAATTCCGTTGTTTACGTGTCACTTGGGAGCATCGTCATCTTGTCGCCGGAGGAGATGGTGGAGATGGCCACCGGTCTTAAGAACACCGGCCGGCCATTTCTCTGGGTGGTATATATATATATAGTGTTTTTTTATACTTGAAAGAGTGATGTTATATTATCATCATCATCATCATCATTATCTTTATTTTTAAAATTTGTGAAGGTGAGGGAAGAGTTGGAGAAGTACTTGCCGGAAGGATATGTGGAGGAGATGAAAGGGAAAGGAATGGTGGTGAGATGGAGCCCTCAAGATAGGGTTTTAGGGCATGAAGCAGTGGCATGTTTTGTTAGTCACTGTGGATGGAACTCAACGTTGGAAACAATGGCCGCCGGAGTGCCGGTGGTGGCGTATCCTCAGTGGGGCGATCAGGTGACTGATGCGAAGTTTTTGGTGGATGTATATGGGGTGGGGGTGAGGATGAGGTCTCCGACGAGCAGGGAGGAGGTGGTGAGGTGTGTGGAGGAGGTGGTGGCCGGAAAGGAGTCGGAGAAGATGAGAAGGATGGCCGGAGAGTTGAAGGAGAAGGCGAGGAAGGCGATCAAGGAAGGTGGGTCTTCCTTTGTGAATGTCAAAAGATTTGTGGATGGCATTGCAACACCTCTGAACAACAACAAAATCAGTTAAAAAAGTGTTTGTTAGCCTTTGCTTATAGTGTTGGGAGTTTTGCCCTTTATGTATTGTTGCTACTATTATTGGGTTGATTTGGAACATTGTCATTAAGGTGTGTGTAGTCTGCCATTGACCCTAAATGTTTAATTTAGAATAACAACAACACTAGTTGGAAAGTGTTTGCAGGCATTTGCAAGAGTTGGAGTGTTGCTCATTGTAGTCTTCAATTGTACGTTTGGGTGTTTTTATTCGGTTCACTCAATTATAAAAAATTTTATTTAAATTATTTAATTTTAGAATTATCGTTAATTGGGTCACTAATATACGGATGTGATATACTAATGGGGTGGTATATATCATCCATTTTCCTTCCCATATGCAAGGTTGTAAAAACCGGACCGGTTGGTTCAACCGGTTGAACTGGGAACCGGCCAATAAACCGGTCCGGTTAAACATATAAAACACTAAATAACCGAACCGGACAGGCCAGTTAATGTATTTTTTTTTAAATTTTTAAAGTTAAATATTTTTCAAAAAACAAAAAGCAAAATATTATATACTTGTATTTTATTATATTCCTCATTTTTTATTGTTATTTTTTTGTTGTTATTGTATACTTATATTTTATTTAATTATTTATTTTTGAATATTTTTTTGTATAATTATATCCTTGTATATTTATACTTTGAAAAATTCAATTTTATGTAGAATTGACATTTGACATTTTGTGACATTATAAAGGCAATTTGACTCTTGTCTTGAGTCTTGTAGACTTGTAGTTTTATATTTGTATTTTAAAAATAAAATTCATTTCTTATAAGATTATGACATGTGAGCTAGTAAAAATAATAAAATTTAAATTTTGTAGTTATATTTATTAAATTTCTATTTTTTTCCCATTTTCTGATTTTTTGGAATTTTTTATAATTTTTTGAACTTTTCTTTCTTTTTCTGAAATTTTATTTATTTAAAAAAATAAATTAAAAAAAACATAAAAACATTGAAGTCCGATTTTTAAATCCTTGCCCATATGTGCCATATTACTATTAAAAATATCATTTATATATCGCACCGATACTTCCATATGGCTAATGATGCCGCGTGGAATGTCACTCAACATTGCTATGTGTTTAAAATGGATGGCATGCATCACTATTAACAATACCCCATGTTACTTATTTTTGTCACATTAGTTACTGACATAAAAATAATTTATAGGCATTTGTCGGCGTCCAAGTTTAGAGCTAGGTAGAATTGAAATAGTGTAATTAATGTGTAATTCTTCATGTGCATTTCATGGTAAGTGTTTATTTTGAACAACAACAACACTAGTTAGAAGGAGTTTGGTAGCTTTTGAAAGTGTTGGAGTTTTGGGTATTACGTATTATTATTATTATTATTATTTTGTATGATGGGGGTGGATTTGGAACATTGTTATTAATGTGTAAGCTTCCATGCATGCCCACTTCATCATGGTAAGTGTTTATTTTGAACAATAACAACAAAACTACAACAATACTAGTTAGAAAGTGTTGGTAGGTACTTGCTAGTGTTGGAGTTTTGTGCATTATGTATTATTGTTATTATGCATGATGGGGGAAGATCTGGAACATTGTTATTAATGTATGGTAATTGTTGATTTCTCTTCCATGTCCATTTTTCATTTGAACAACATTGACAACAACTGCAAGCTAGAAAAGTGTTTGTTGCCATTTGCTAGTGTTGGAGTTTTGTGCATTATGCATTTTTGTTATTTTGTACATATGATGGAGTAAGATTGGGAAGATCAATTGTTATTAATGTGTAATTATTTTTATTGTTGTTATTGTAATTGTCATTATAATGACACCAGGTTCATTCGAGGGAAAAATACTATTCTCAAACTAAACACTTTCTAATATATTATAAACCTAGCTATTTAGAGATCTAATTATTTAAATAAATATATTTGATATTTTTTAAAATAATTAATATTAATAAATGTTTATTATTATTTAGAAAAATAAAATGTTTAATGTGAAAATATTTAATTTTCATAATTACTAGCAATTAAGTCAAAAAAGAAATTTAATTAACCCATATAATTTTTTAATACAACATCAAAAAATAGTAAATTTTCTTATCCCAACCCTGTTATTCTTTAATCAAACATCCATCCATTTTTACTAGTAAATTTTCTAGTAAAATTGAGAATATTAGACGCAAATAAATGTTCTTATTCTAAACAATAACATCAATCATTTAAAAAAAAAAAAAAAAACTCATATCGCCAACAACTATTTAATATATTGGCAATGAATTTTTTGCATAAGATGTTCGTGTGGCTAAGAAGATGGATTCAAACCTTAGTTTGTACAAAGTGAGGGAACATGTATTGTTGAGCTTATAATTAAACTTCATACATATGCTTGTTTTTTGACACATGACTTATCCACATTTAAGAAAAAAAAAAAACCCTCTCTTTTATCTCCGATTTTTAAAATCAGAGAGAATAGAATAGAGAAAAAAAAAATTTGTCACTATCACATATAAATGTTTTAATTGTTATAATGAGAACGATTTTTTGTGACAAAGAGAACTCATTATATTTTTCCTTGTGGCTTGTAGTACTCACAAATCATTAACCAAAGCCAATATAGTGCGTAGTGCCCAATCTTGAAACAATGGACCATGATGAAGTGTGTTTTTTGGCCACTCATGATCACCTACCAATCACGTACCATCTTTTTGTTTTGTCCGGTTACTTACCATTGATATATATATATATAGCTTCTTCACATTTATATATACTTGCCATGGTGGATGGTGTAAAGAGGGTCACCCACCATTCTCAACCAACTCTTCATCTTCTTGATCTTGACCTGCATGCATTAATTAGGGCCTATTTGGCCATGCATGATTGATGTACTTTGAGGATCATGCCATTTGCTGAAGAGGTACGTAGAACATTAATTACAAAGTTGAGATTTATAATTATGCATATTAATTAATTAAGTAACCATAATCCATAAATATAATGTAATAATTTAAATGTAAATGATCAGATCCATGATCGACTATAAGATAATTAAGTAAACATTGATTAATCAACATATATAGATTATTAGTATTAATGGATTCTGTTACTATAGTTTTGGGCCAGTAAGATTAATTTACATTTAAAGTTAAATTAATAATATTGGTATGATGTAAATATGTAATTATCAAATTAACTTTACTTATTAGAAAATGTAGTTGCTTCAACAGTTGTCTATAATGATTTAAATCTAAATAAATTAAGGGGGAAAAAAATTAAGTCTCCTCTAAAATTATGATTCTAATAAATAATATGGATTGATATTTGTTTTGTGAATAAACTAGTTTACATAGGTCGATCTAATGATAAGTTTTTAAGCAAACACTAATGGAGTCAAATATGACTATATTTTTTTATTAAAAACATTAAACTTACTATGATAATGAGAATTATTATTTTTTTTTTAAATCATGTTTATTTACTTCCAAATATCTAAAATAGTTGAATTCACTATTTCATCATTATATTTTACTGCCACCAACCAACCCAATCACCAACAAAATTAATATTCTAAAAACTGTCAGAAAATCTCATATAAAATATTCTAAAATATTATTTGACTAGTTTGCTGTAATTGAAATTAAATTTAAAAGTCAATTCTTTGGACAAGATTTAAAATTAAGTGTCCTTTGCTATTATATTAAAAAACATTGGTAGGGGTACTTTAATGGTTTTAAGTAAAGTCAATTTTACTTTTGCTATTATATTCAACGTCCCAAATAAAGAGTATACCTCTTTTAGAATCTCCGCGGCTTCTAACTTTATAACCTTCCGAAATTAGATGTCACAACTTATGTTGTAACATATGTTGCAATATAGCCCTGACTGCTGGCTTGGCTAATTTCTGACTCCATTGCTAAGCGACCTCAAGACCTATGCTTAGTCCGAGTCGATGCAGTCCGATAACCTGATCCGAACCTACCAGCAACTAGCCTCCCTTGTCAGCTCCTCACCACACAGCCCCCTCGCAAGGGGCGCACGTCCTATGTGCGTCTTTCATGAACCTTGCCAAACTTAGTCTTCACTTCACCCAAGTTTGGTCTTCAAATCTTTAACAAAGATTTTCAGTCAATCAGCTGAATCTTGCTAACAATAGGCGCATCTTCAAACATACCCTTAATAGACTTCATATCATCTCTATTAAGGTTCTTCAAATCTTGCTTTCAATAGTCTTCAAAATCATACCATTGATAGGTTATTTCTTCATTTAGTTCCACCCATATTTAATCTTCAATCACATCTTCTAAATATGGTTTTGATGAGATCTTGACTCCAAGATATTGCTTGCTTGATCTTCTTGCCTAAAATAGCTTCAACAAGAGCTTCATTTAATCTTCATGAGAGTTGCAACTTCTTGTCAAAAATAACTTATCCAAGATCTCCCATGATATTTTCCACATAGCCAAGTCTATTTGCCATGTCATCCTTCTTTCCACGTCATTATCCATGTCACGTCATCATGCTTGCCACGTCATCTTGACTAGGTGTCAAATTATGCCAATCTTAAAGTGCATTTGCACTAACAATAATAATAATAACAATAATAATAATAATAATAATAATAAAGTGGTAATTAATATTTGTTTTTATTGTGGAGCAAACACACGATTAATTGAATTTTCAAGAATAAAATAACAAAAAATCCTAAATATTATATTAGAAGTGTCTTGTAAAATCGACTTATTATAATTTTGAAACTAATTAAAGTTAAAATTTGCAACCAATTAGGATTAGGATTAGGATTTCTTGGCCACATATATGTGGCTATATGTCTGTATATATGTATATATAAAAGCACCCATCTTCTCTTGAAGAAATTAAGCAAGAGATTGGTGATGTATTAAGCTTTCTTATATACTTCTTCTTCCACTAGTGCTTTTCCAATTTTTTAAGTTAATCTTTAATTACTTGTAATAAGAAATGCCTATAATTTTCTTCATGGAGTTGCAACAAGTTTAAATAACCTATATTAATTATTTGTTAGGAATATGCTTTACATTTCAAAGTTTATCTTCTAAATGTTCAAGTAATTATATAGATGAAATCGGTGAAATATACCAAAAATAAATAAATAGTTTATTTCTCTTTATAAAATCCCAAGTACATGTTTATACAACAACTATTATATATATATATATATATATATATATATATATATATATATATATATATATATTAAAATTAAGGAAGAAAAAAAACAAATACAAACAATAAATTATAATGAACAAATTTATTATATCACTAGTGCACTTTGGCAATAGCTCAATGGCCAGCACCAGGGCTTGGCCCTGCGTCCTTGATCCCACCCAAAGTGTTCATGTTTGTGAAGAAGCTAACCTTCATTGATTCATGATCAAAGCTACTCTCCACCATGTTTAATGGCCTTGCATAAGCTAAGAACATCATCATGCATGCAATTATGATCATACAAAGAAGCACCTTCATGCTCACTCTTGTCCTCATTGCCATGCCTAATTAATTAACTGATCCACAGATCAACAATGGTGATTGTTTAGATTTATATAGAGGTTCAATTAAGAAGGGCATGCATGCAACTTGTGTTTACTTAATTTTAATTAAGCATGTGGAGAATGAGAAGTAGAAAGTAGGAGTTTGTTCTTGAATTTGGTTCTTTGTTGAATTGAGTGGAGTTTAGTTAAGTATAAAAGAAATACAAGTCAATTATATATTCTAAGTATGACTTGTCTACAATGAAGACACCAATGACATCACATGACCTTTTTTTTGTCTTAATAATTCTTTTTATTTGGTAAACATTCCACAATGCATGCATAAGTTAGTCTAGTCTAAGATCTCATAAATTAATGGCAATTCAAGCTGAATATATTAACAAGCAAACTCTCCTATATGACTTGTACCTTCTAACCTTGAAATCATGCTTGCATTCTTATGTAAAGAGATAAATTAATTAATTATAACTTACATATTCAGGCAATATACACACACACACACACACACATTTGCGCATGCATGTGTTGGATTTGCATGACTATGTGACTTGGTTTCAAGAGATGGCATGCATGGAATTTTGATCAATCCATTTGGCAAGTTGGTCAAACTCTCATTAAATTTTTAGACTTTGAAAATAGAGTTTTGAATGGAAAATTTTTGTATAAACTTGACTAAATAATTTAAATAATTATTTCAGAATTAAATTTTTAATTTTTTTAAGTAATGCTATTTACTTATTAATGTTAATTAATGGTAAAACTTAATTATTAAATATATTTACTTAAATAATTAGATTGCGATGAACCCCTGCACCAAATTTAGCGGTGAATAAGTTTGAATTAATTTAACTTTCTGTTGATGTTTTTAAAGAGATTTTTTTTTCTCGCTATGTGTACTGATCATGAGATTATCAATGAAGTATTAATCCAATGAAATGTTTGATTTAATCATGAAAAATTAGGTTATTGGTGTAATATATGTGATGATGAATGTGCAAGTACATAAGTTTTTTTAAAATAAATATTGGAGAAAAAAATGAAACTTCAAAGAACATTAAATTTTCCCCTTTGGAGCTATAGCTAGATACAGCCAGAAATTAAACATGCAATTGCTTCAAACTTACGATCCATGAACCAGAGAAGAGAGCCCAACCCATGAATAAGCTTTGAGCTTGCATGAGTCCATTGGTAAAATTAAAGATGTATTAATGGAAAATAAAATTTTAATTTCAAAGATAATTATGTGTGACTGAAGAATAATAAAAATATTTAACTTTTTATTCATAAAATAATAATGATATGACTTTGTTAAAAGGAGCTATAAATGTAATATTCAAATTAAGACATCGGCTGACATAATATATAGGGATAGGGTCAATTTATTGACAAACTTGTTCAAAGAGCCAAAATCAATAGAATTATTTTGCAAGTACAGAAATAGAAGACACTGTGAAAACATGACAAGTAATATGAAAAAAAAAGAATAACTTAACTCATGCTGACAAATATTGAAGAACTTTTTTCTAAAGAGAAAACAAATATTTAGATATTTAATTTAATATTTCTGCGTGCACGCACGTTAACTTGAAGTCTAGAGATAATTACATCATGTGTTTTGACAGAGGTTTGAATTTGAGCTAAATGAAAATTTTCTTATAATAATTAATATTAATTAAAATAAATATTTCTAATTAAATTATATATAACTAACAGCCAAATATATTGGAATCTACATCCCTTCCCAACCAAACACACAACTAGGACATTGACTAAATATTAGGATAACTTATTTAAATAAACCAAAAATTTTAAGGTTACCCAAAAAAAAAAAAAAATGGTTGAACTAAGACTTGCACCATGCAGCCATAAGCTGAAAACCCAAAATTGTTTGTTGCATGCTTGCATTGAATTCAATATCAAACTTCCAAACTTTCAATACAAGCACATCCAAATTCACGTTGTAATGCTCTTTACAGTCAACTTCCACATAGAACAAATAGTTAGTTGAATGCTTTTCATTTAATTCCATATCAAACTACTCTAAAAGTCTTATATGCCACATTCAACTTTTTGAACAAAATAACTCCCATTCTTTACCTTCAAACCAAGAAATCTTGTTTCCATTCTTCACAAGCATCAACTAGGATGCTTCCGCATTCTATCACATGCTTAAATATTAACAAAGACTTCTCTTTAGTCAAACTAGTTCATCACTTAAGTCTATAAAAACCTTAACAAGCCCTCTCTCCAAAGCATATATCCTAAGAACCCTAAAACATTAAGCATTATTAGCCATGGTTTTGAACTACTCATCAAAGAGTTTTAACTTGATGCTTTCTTTGGTGTTGGCATGGTTCATCTTTTCGGCAAGTGCTCGGCCCTTCGATGTGCTCAAACAAGGCTGCCGGAGTGATGGTTTGCCAAACAAGTTGATCCTTGGTGGTGTTAAGACTGGAGGGCCAAGTCCAGGTGCAGGTCATAGCTTCACAAACATGGATACTCTTGGAGGGATGAAGAACCCTGGTCCTAGCCCTGGTGCTGGCCATGCAGCTACCACTAATATCCACCAGTAATATATATATAAATATATATATGTATATAGCTAGGTTCATAATTCATTTGTTAATTGTTATATATATATATATATATATATATGTTACTTTTAGTTCACATTGAATTATATTCTTTAGTTTGTTCGACTTGTTTTATGTCATGTATTGTAAGTGTTCTTTCTCAATGTGTAAACATTTAAAGTAGAAGTCGGTACAAGAAAATAGAGTTTGAAGTTGCATTGTTTTTTATTCTTTCAAGTTGCTCAAGTACAAGATTTTTAGGAATATGGATGGATTCAAGTGTATGTGTAAAGAAAATATTATAAAAATTAATGAAGTTTGTGATTCTCTATATTCATGTATTAGTTTATTTATGCTCTTGTAAGTTTGTAAGATCATGTCGTTTTCATTTATACTAGTCAACTGAAAATAAAAAATATGAAAGAAAATTTAATGAGTAAAAGGTTACTTGCAAACTAATTATCATGTGGACATTTAAAAAAAAAAATCTTTTATTGTTTGGGTCATCTTTGAATATTTTTGCCAAATCTAATAGGAAAAAAAAAGATAATATAAACCAGGAATGCATGATTTTGATGGAACAGCAAAAAATAAAAAGAAAATGAAAACAAAAATAAATCAAGGAACTAATACTGTTGAAAAGTACATTAGTTTGGCATAGAAGTCATATATATAGTTCTAATAGAAAATGGAGAACAATTTGTTGTACTTAGGCATGCTTTTAGATTGACACAAGCTCCAATCACAAAGCAAAAAGCCATTCAATTTCTAGCCAAAATCAAGATCTCAACCGTCTATTCTTTTATGGGGATCATTATCCATAATATATAATCAAAACTATTTTCACTTGGCCATTGCTTTGTGATTGAAACAAGATCCAATCTTGAGGCTAACTGTGCATTCTCTTTCACGTCATCAAACCATGCATGTATTATACGTGGTTTTTATATGGGAGAAACGGACCAACACGTCTAGGCCTCTGCAAGTCCTTCTGTATCTTTTAAACAAATCGATATTTTTTTATTAAAAAAATGCCTCAATAGTTTCTTATTTTAAAAAATTACCACATATATGTTACTATGTAAGCTTGTCGGTACTTATATATCCAACCACGGTAAACTTTTCATATGTGAGGAACTCAAATAAATTAGAGGATAACTCATCCTAATCACGAGAAAACTCTCCATGACTAAGGAAACTCATCCTGCTTTAATAAATTCATTGAGTCTTTGTGCAAGCTCATTAAAACACCTTGGGTCTAGAAACAAGCTAGTTAGCAAAAGAGAGAATGTGAAAGATGGAGAAAAATATAAGTGAATTGGTATTTTTATAAAAATAAAAATATAATTGAATTAAAAAATGGATTAAAAGGAAAATAATTTTGGAACTTAAGGACTTTAGCGTGTATGGAAAATTAGGAATAATAGGTCGTCACGTGGCAGATGGAGAATACATAACTATATATATAGTTAGGTTTTCTAATCTTTTGATCCATAATAGATTAACATAGAAAAAAATGATCCATAATAGATTAATATGTTATTATTATTATTATTATTATTATTATTATTATTATTATTATTATTATTATTATTATTATTATTATTATTAGAATATATTTTTAAAACCTCTGTTTTACTCATGAAATTAGAGACAAATAAAACCTCTACTTAATTAAGCTAGCAGTATAGTATCCACATGTAACTAGTAAAACTCTTTTTATCAAGTATGATTATATTATATTATATTATTTATTTATTTATTAACAAAGTAGATAAATCACATTAAAGATGTGCACAGATAAAGAGTTGATATTTCAATCCACTCCGACCCTCACTTTGAGTGAGCTAAAATTTAAATCCAGTTCTTTATGCTACATGTGTATACCACAATTAAAAATATAAATAATTTTTTTAGAGGACAAAAATATCTTCCTCTTCTTTTCACACTAGCGTCTCTCTCTCGTGTGAGAGAAAAGAAAAGAGAGAGATGATTCAACTCTCTCCTACATCTTTCATATATATATATATATATTCTCCTAATCATTCGCTTTCAAATTAAGAAGAGAAAGTGAAAAAAGTGAAGGAAGATGTGAATCGAGGTTATAAAAAGGAGAGAGAAAAGTGAAGAATGACACTAAAATATTACTTTGGCTTTACACTGTAATTTTGGTATTTAAATGTTTACGTACACACTCACATAATAAAATTATGATTTTCTTATATGTATACACTGGATATTCATGCAATTTGAGATTGAAGTAGCCAATCCCGAGGCAAACTAGCCATATCTTTCACGTGAACAAGGCATATATGCATGCATGCATGCAATACATACACAGTATATATATTCAGAGTTTTTAATTAGCTCTTGTGTTCTACATTTTTTAAGACTTGCTCATACCTCATGTGATGGATACTATTGAATAGATTTTGTAGTTCCAATTAATTTGGGTTTGATGACTGAAATCATACTTATTCCAAATCATAAAAGTTGATCAACAATGGTATTATTCAAAGAGAATAAATAGATTGTCATGAGACAGTGAATGATACTCTTACGGACGGAAATGTATGCAAAAATTTTATGTGAACAAGTTATCGATTGATGATATCTTGATTTCAAATACTTCAAAGTATGTCAATCATGGTTATCATCTAACTATTTTGAAATCCTTTTGTTATAACATCATTGGTTTATATTCTGCATTATCTTTTAGGTATAGAATAGAATGAAACCAAATTTTTTTGTTTTTTGTAACATCAAGGAGAAACTCTAAGCAATATTATTCAAACGATTACAATCACTTTATTAACATCATATTATTTAGTTAACTCTAAATGAATAATTTTTAAGTTTTATAAAATCCAATTTTATAATGTGACGGAAGAGAAAAGAAGGTAGGATCAAGCACCGTTTCAATGACGTTTCATTGAAATGGGCACAGTATAACAACCTTCCAAAAGAATGTCATAGCATATTTACTTAACTTGTTCAACTAATATTTAAACATTAAGAAAGCAACTTAGGGTTAGGTGGATGGTAGCTTGTAAAATATAAAATCCTAAGTATGATCATTGAAGATATAAATGAGAATGATTGTTAACTAATTTCCATAAGCAATGGATATGACCTACTTTTCTAAAATATCATTGTTTATTAGTGTTGAATTTAGACATGTAAACAGGATATGCAAGCACTAATCATATTTAACTTGGGATTAATAACTATGCTCCACGTTGCTTCTATGATGTTCTTCTTAACTATCAATATATTATATAAACAATATAACAAATGCTATAGGCACAAGTAAAATGAACCTTTTGGGAAGGAAAAAACCATCCCTTAAATTATGATAAACATTATTAATTCATAATTATTTAGTTATTTAAATTTTAATTTGAGTTACATTGGAATTATGGTTTGAGTATAGTTATCAACTTTGAATTCAAGTATGATCGGTCAATTTGAATCTCAGTAGAACCTGCTGATTAATATAATTTATGATTCTGTATAAAGTAACATAAATATCCAAACTTGTATATGAGAAATGAATTTGCATACTTGTTTTCTCCTCCATGTTTAATCAAATTAAGGATAAAGGTGTTAAACAGGTCATGCATGAACTACTGTACATGTCCAGGACAAGGATAGCTTGAGCACTATTTGTGCTTTAGCCAGCAAAATCCAATTAAAGTCTATGTCCCAGCATTACAAGAGCCCTTAACATGCCTATAAGGCATGAATATCATCAAAAATGACTTTTTTTATAGTTATTAAAATATGTATTTTATAATTTTATGCATTAAAAAAACATAGTGGGCCATGCCTAGCATAGCCCACATGTGTTTGGGGCCATGGATAGCACAGCCCAATACTGTGTAATATGGGCCATGCAAGACACTGCCCATAGATTGCACGACCCGGTTGGGCATCTTGATCAATGAACTGTATAATTTTATTAAAACTTATGATAAAAATAATTAGGTTTATGCCAAACCAATGACGCTAATATATTTGACTATTACCAAAGAGTTCCTATCATAGCGGTACTGCTCTCACCATGAAAAGATGTGATGCGAGACTTTCAAGTGTATCGAGTTCAAGTCATGCTAGATGTATGTGGCGAAGGTGCACAAACTGAATAATAAATTAAAAAACCTAATCCAGCACATGCCCCTGACAAATTACACTTATATATATATAACCAAAACGTCAACTAAGGAAGGACGTTTGTAGGACGCCTCTAGATTAAAAAAACATGGTAGAGAGAAAAACATACACAAAGAAATATGAACAATAACTTAAACAGTGTTCTCTCTCGATATTTGTCTCTTATTGTGTTAAGTTGGGTTGGGCTATATTTATAAACTTGTTTTTTTTTTCTTTTTTTTTTTGTGGTAGGGGGAATCAAGTTGGACAATCCAACGGTTTTGCTTCATCATATTTTGTACTGTTTATAAGAAATATTGTTTCATCATATTTTGCACTATTTTAAAAGATTCTATCCATCGCATTGAGTATTGTAGCTATTATGTACAATGCCATCTAACAGCTGATATAAACGTTCTTAGATTTCTTTTTTAAAAACGTTAATAAATAATTGTTATAAAGTTCTTAAAAAAAAATCGACTCAAAAGTATTGCTTATATATAGTTTATGATAAACAATCTCCATATTGCCAATTTCATCCATATTATCAATTTTTATGGGTCTATAATTAGTGCATTAATTAATGCTGCTTAATGGAGAGGTCACTAATTACTAATTAGTGATAAACTATGAAGGGAAAAGTACCAAGTTAATGAAAATAATGGGAAACTAGCTAAGCATTAGAATTAGTTTATGCCTCCAAACTAACAATATATATCCACTTTATGCTTCTCTTTTTGCCCTTATTGCCGTAAGATATAAACAATTTTTTAATAAAATAAACATTTCTTATGATAAATAAATACATAAAGTGCATTCAATATGACCCTAAATTATTATTGAAATAAATAAAGTGCATCCAAGAAAACCCTACTTAATTTTTTTTATTTTGTTTTAAAAATTAATTAAAATATAGAATCATATGTGTCAACTTTTCCAAATTTTTTTTCACAAATTTCAGCTAAGAAATTAATTATAAATTAAACCGAAATAACATATGTCAATTTTTATGAGAAATTCTATCTTTGTAACCACAATTTTATTATTTTTCTTGGATAATCAAAGGCTTTATATAAAAAAATCATTTAAGAAAATAAAATTATTTAAATAGCAATAAATATACAATGATCACCCTTTAAATAGTAACATAAATTCATTGCACTTCACCACTTTCTTTGATTTATTATATATTTATATTAAAATAATAATTTAATCATTTATACAGTAATTTAATATTCAGCGCACGTAACTTCGTCGTCTTGAGTCTCCAAATAGAACCCAACCCTAACCAACCCAACAGTGTTTCAAAACATTTATGCTCAAATAGATTTAAAAATAATAATAATAATAATAATAATAATAATAATAATAATAAAGAGGTTTAAAAAAATATGAAACAGAAATAAATTTTAAAAAACTACTAAAATATTTGACATTTTAAAAATAATATAATAATTTTTTGAAAACAAATTATTAAAAAAATTAATATATCATAGTTTTTTAAAAATTCAATAGTATTATATATATATATATATATAAAGGCTAAAGCTGCTTTGTTTAGTGCTTCTTGAGTACCCAAACAAACCATATGGCTTAATTATCATTTTAATGAATAAAATACTCTGAAACCATTATAAAAATATAAAAATATAAAAATATAAAAAATAAAAACTAAATTAAAAGAAATTGTATTATTTATAAAAGCAGTTAAGTAATTTAATATTTTTAATTATACATCATTTTTTATTAACGGAAATTGGTTTAAATAAAAAAGACTAAAGTCGCCTAAACAAGTAATTTTAAATTCAAATCTTTATGTACGCAAAAAGTTATTTGTTAAGAAAAAAATATCCTTTATAAGTCTTTTAGGATGTGTTTGTTTCAAGGGATTTGGAGTTCTCCAAATCCCTTGTGTTTTGAAATCATGTGATTGTTTTGTGGGATTTGCTTTTCCATAGGATTTCAAAACACCATGGTGGAGGGATTTGGTTTTACGGTCAAAATGACAGTAAAACCAAATCCTGAGAGTTCAAAACCAATATATATATATATATATATATATATATATACGTATACACAGACATATGCATATATACACACATACATATACTTATACACATACACATAGGCATGCATATACATGTACATATACGCACATACACATATACGCATACGCATATGCATACATATACATATTTATATAAAACATACATATACATATACATATTTATATAAACATACATATACACTTCTAGATATACTAGTACATAATATGTTTACATATACAAATACACCCATATATATATGTATATATGTGCATATAAACACATATACACATACATATACTTATATAGATATATATACTCATATACATATATGTATATACACATGCACACATATACATATATTTATACAGACATATATACTCAATACATATACTTATACATATGTTTTCCAATTTCAGATTTTCAAATCTTTCCAAACAAATATAAAATCTTATAATACAGTAATTCCAGTTACATCCAACCAAACACAAGATTTAACTGCACTGCATTTTGAAATCCAAGTATTTCCAGTTACATTGTAACTAGAAATCCACTGCATTTAGAACTACATCCAACCAAACGCTACCTTAGTACTCCAATTAGAATAGTTTAAATTCTATCACTCCTGAAAAAACTTGTGGGTCAAAAATAAATAAATAAATAAATAAATAAATATATATATATATATATATATATATATATATATATATATATATATATATAATTATTTTATATAGATAAATATAATTGTTGTTGTTTTTTATTTTTTATAAATACGAAAAACAAATTAAATGTGCATGGATCAAAAATTAATTATTCCGTCCATGTATCTTCACTCAATAATATAGAGTTTTCAGCTATCAACATATATTCACACTGGGGACTCATTACTAGACTGACCACCACATACATCCAATAAATTTTGAGCTCTATATATTTAAAAGTTTCACACCATATTTTTTTTATAGTGAAATCATTGCCACTGAGTTGGAAACTTTTGATAAATAAATATAATTGTTATGGAATTATATGGTAACATAATTAAAAGAAAAGGAAAAGCAATTTAAAAACGTGGCAGGAGACAAGATTGGTGAGCTAACAATTAAATGTTGATAATTTGATAGGGTTTCAACAGACATTGACAGAATATTTCACATCTTGAAAGAAAACAACACCACCACCATGCCACCACCACTACTAGTGATTTGGACATCAAGTCATGGACAACAAACACTCTTGTCCTAATTTGTCTTTTATATATCTCTCTCACGTGAGATAGAAAGAAGATGATGAACTAACAACACTCATTTTGAGAAACTAATTACAATAGTATTTTATTTTTAGGGTTTCACTGTTTACATGCATGAACAAAAACTTATTTATTAAGTCCCTACAACAACTTAGTCCAAAATTATTAAAACCCCACAGCTGGCTTCTCTTGTCTTTTCTCCTTCACTTTTCTTCATGTATGCCAGCAAATCCCCCATGTATATATATATATAATTCTCTTATTTGATTATATTATTTTGTTTATATTGCAATGATGCTTCATTGAATTATCTCCTAGCTAGTTAATTAAATCTCATTTATGTTTTTACAGGTTGGAATAAATTTGTGGTTTTCAGTTTAAATAATTAAAAAATATATATTTTTATAAAGTTTCAATATCTTCTTACTCTAGGAATCAATGAGTCAAAAACCAATAAATAAATAATATAAAAAAAATCCTAAAATAAAATATTAAAAAATTGTCATTTAACTCAAAATTGAGAGCATCCGTGTTAGTTTTTTATGTTAAG
The DNA here is from genome assembly GCA_020875875.1 of Dioscorea alata. Taxonomy (NCBI): domain Eukaryota; kingdom Viridiplantae; phylum Streptophyta; class Magnoliopsida; order Dioscoreales; family Dioscoreaceae; genus Dioscorea; species Dioscorea alata. The sequence continues at coordinate 16,333,642 of CM037019.1, forward strand.
AAAAAACATATATTATATGAAGATTTAATCAACTTTCATTATTGAATTTATAAATTTCTTATAAAATATTAAATAATTATGACTATAACATTGATACTTGTTTGTATGTTTGCTTTGGGAAAAGTTAATATTTTCTTAACTAAACAACTTAGTAAAAAAGATTACTCTTAGTTTTAAAATTTTATTTTTTAATATATATATTACTAACCCAAAATTTTAAAAAACATTTTCTTAAAATATATATTTTTTATAACTATTGACAAGTCATAAATGAGATTCGAATTTTTGACTTTTTGAGTAGAGAATGGAATGAAATATTATTACCTTGTTGGATGGTTTGGTAACTAAACACACTCCAAAACACTAACCAGAGTTACCATACGCATCTTGGCAATCCTAGTCTACTATTTTTACAAAATATATTGCAAAAAAGAAATGTGATAATTGAACAATGTGGTCACACAAGCACCAAAGTCTTCATCATCCTTATTATTATAAAAAAAAAATAACATAAAAAGGAAGGTATGAAATATGGCAGATGGGAAACGTGGCTCCACAAGCCAGCCGACAAGGCATAATATTGTTGATAAGGTTTCATCAAACATTGGACTCCATATATATATATATATATATATATATATATATAATATTATGATGATGTACGTAAGGCCTCTTCTTTGTTTGATATATCAGACCACGTGGGAGAAGACTTTGAAAACTAGGGTTTTGTGGGGAACATGAGATTGAAAACTAGGGTTTTGTGTGAAGGAGACAATGAAAACAGCTCACCTTGCCTGACATCTTCCAACCACTTGTCCACAACCACACCTTACTCATGAGAATTTTCTTTTTTTAATTTTTTTCTTTTGTCTTTTAAGATATTTTTGGTTGGGAGAATCTGTACTTTACAGATTTTTTATATTTAATTCTACTTTTCAGTTTTAAAATTTTTAAAATGATAGAAGTAGAGCATGATTTAGACTTGATTCAACCAAAATTGTGATTCGGTAAACAGATGATAGAGATTATTTCCCCATTAGGATTCAGGATATCACTATAAAATTTATTCACTTTTATGAAATAAAAATTTTATAATTATGCAATTAGTATTTCGTGTTTATTGCTACTGTTTAATTCGGATGCCGGGTAAGATTTTTTTTCTTCTTTTCTTAACATTGTAATTTCTTTAGTTTTTAATCTCTTAAGTACTTTTGATTAGTAAAGATAATATGAGATTATTAATAGTAAAATAATACCAAATAAGTTGGTAATAACATTACCTCTATCTAGATTACAGGGATGGTAGTAATTTGTCATAATTTTTTTTCCCAAATTTATTCTCATCCTTTTAGTCTAATTCTTTCCCATTCTTTCTTGAAAATTTCAAAAAAAAAAAAAAAAAAAGGTATTTTGTGAATATTTTAAAAAAAATTGTATTATAATTAATTATTTTTTATGTGAAAATTTTATTTTATTTTAACTTTAAATTTACTATCTAAAAGGTATTTTGAAAAAATATGCCAAAAATTAATTTTTGGTATTATATTTTAATTATTTTTATCTAAAACTTTATTTACTTTAAATTTAAATTTTCTCAAATTTTAGCAACAAGGGTATTTTGGAAATTTTCAAACATTGCCAAATTGATTAATATAGCTAATTTGACATATTAACAAAAAATTACTGGTAATATAACTTCTCAATCAAACATTGTCATCATAAATTATGGCAACATTTCTAAACATATAGCATTACTGACATCAGAACCAAATGGTCTCTTAAAGCAGTGAGATCACTATCATGTTTGAAGGAATTGATAAAATTGTCAGACTCTGTAATTTTTGTCTACTTTTGATGTTGTTTTTTTGTGGTTATTCTTATCTGATATCTTCTTATTTGTTTAGATTTAACGATTTTGTTAACAGATAGGGCGTGTTTCATTGGTTGGATTTGGTCATCTAAATTTCTAAATATGATCAATAAATTTTTTTGTTTTGTTAGTAGTACATTGAAATAAAAATATTTGAACGTACTCAATATCATTTGAATTCTCAAGTATTTGCTGATTGATATGTTAATTTCATAATCAATCACAATGTTTTTAATTGCATATAATTCTCCCATCTTTGTATATTCTTCAAATCCAATTTTTTTTAAAATTTTTAATTAAACACAAGCTCTTTAAATACATATTATAAATGTTTCCATGAAATGAAAAACTATTTAATATAAACTAGGCAAATTTCCTCGCTTTGCATCTGGTTTTTATAATTTTGATGATTTTGAATCACTATTGTATATATAGACATACAATGAAAATTATAATTAAATAATTCCTTATAATGGAAACTATTGGCATATCTGGTTTTGAAAAGCCTCATGAAAATTTATGGCACAAACAAATAAATGCAATTAATTTTTTCATTATTAATACCATACTTGATATAAACAAATTAATTAACAATGTGCTTTTTTCCTTCAAATAATTTATTTTATAATTAACAAATAGTAATGAATAATATATATATATATATATATGTTTGAAGTGATTCTAATAACTAAACTCCAACTAATAAACAAATTGCTGGTATACTTTTCTCACAAAATTAAAATATATTTTTAATAATTATAATTTGAAATATCTAATGAAATATTTAATGTAAGCAAATAAATGTTATTAAACATTATCCATTGCCTCAAATACAAACAAACAAACACATAAATGCAATAGTGAAAATTCTTTAAAAATTAAATTTAAATCTTCTTTGAAACTCTCTCAAATCGGATTATACAATATGTATAGATTTTCATATCCATGTATTTTAATTATTGATAACTAAAAATTCAAAAAAAATTATTTTATGTTACCTCAAACCAAATATAGCTGCGATTTTAAATTTAAATTTAAGAGCAATCATGTGTTGGGTCACAAGGTGTATTTTTTATAATTCATATCAAAATACATCAATATGTAGTATTTTTTTATAATTTTTTTTAATTTAAAAAAAATTACTTATTTGTAATAAAGGTTTTTGTGTATCTCAGCTATAAAACTCCTCAATAATGATTTAAAAATATATATATAATTTTATAGAATGATGGAATTTATATAGGATAAATTATATAAAACAAAGAGCTCAAATATAGAAATAATCCAAAAGAGATTGTGAAAATTTACTTAGTAACAATAACAATAGAAGTATTGTCTCTTGGGAAATCGAGTAATATTAGGATAAGCCCTAAAAACATGAGGACATAAAAATTATTATTATTTTGCCTCAAATTAATTATACTTATAAGATTTGGGCCTGTCTTATAGTTTTGGGCTAGATTAATTGTGTTTTAATTTTAACATAGCCTAAACACCCAAATACCTTAACCTTTGAAATTATAATAAAAATAAAGTGGCATATATTATGGCAAAATTTAGATTAGAACTTCTACAAAAAGTAACTGTCTATATAAATATTAATATAAAGTTTGCTAAAAAAATCTATGGATTACATGTATTCTAGACAAAGGCTGAATGAATTAAAATTTATCAAGAAATAATAGGCCTTTCTATTTTATGCTTGATATGAATTATTTGGATCCATTTGAATTACTTGTCATATTAAATTATATATCGCAATGGATTATTGATTTATCAAATTTTTATTTAAAATAAAAGTTATGTAAGAAATTATTTCATAGCTATATTATATAAAATATTTTAAATATACAACCTCTGCAACTTAACAGTTAAGACACTCACTCTTATGCAGAAGTTAGGTCAAGAGTTCAACTCTCTTCCAATACATGGTTGAGGCATAATAATAACAAGTATGTATGTATTTGAGGTAACTTGTCCATATTATCAAATAAATAAACAACCCATTGTTGATTTAGGATTTGATGGTGTGAATATCTATTTGTGCTTAAAGAGGATACTAGAGAAGATTAGACGTTGTTCACTAAAATATGCACCTAAAAACTATTTAAATAAATAAATAAAAAAAACAAAAACAAAAGAATTCTATCATCACGATACTCTTTATAGTTAATGTTTTTTTCTTCTTAATTTTGAAGCCAATTTAACTTCCTAAGTTGACAAGAATAGATGATTTTGACATATATTATTAAAAAAATACATTATAATTCCAATATTGAGTCAAAGAGAATAATATTTGGAACCAACGAGTTCATGTTGCCATCTTAATCTAATGGAGACGTATTTGATTAGAACAAGATTAACTAAGATAAGGATATGGTTTAGATAATGACTTTGACTCAATTATATAGTCTTTTAAGTTTAGTAGGTATTTGTTCGGAATATATATATCACATGAGAGGCAAATAAATGTTTGCTTTCATGTCAAGTTATCATTTCACTTTTTTATTTATGAGATAATAAAATAAATAATAATCTTTTAAAAAAATAATAAAAACAAAAAACAAAAACAATCACTCTTGTCTCGACAATCTTAAACATTAATTAGATATATATTAAAAATCCACATGTCGACAACTTTATATACAAAATAGATATCATATTTATAAAAGAATGAAATAAAAAATTCTTATATATATATAATTTTTTTCGTGGACACAATAGACATATTGGACATTTTGTAAATACCAAAATAAAAATAAAATCAATGATCAAATATAAAGACAAATAATATATTTATAGTTATTAAAGAAAACCTTCTAATTAATAAATTAATGAAAACTATAAAAAAAAATAAACTTATTTATTTGGATTATTTCAACAAGGCATGTTTATCCAATCAATTAAAACTCCCTTTAACTATCATTGTTTGACTAGTTGGTCTACATTGACGGATCAATCCTTATCACCTAGTCTTCTCAAGTCTCCTTTATATATTCTTGTGAAGCTTATAGAGAACTAGAAAGACATCTAAACAAGCAACGCAAGTTAATTAAAGTTAAATTTAAATTTAATGGTCATTACCTAGAGAAGGTGAAAGAAGAGCTAGAGGACAACAAACATATATAGAGTACATATAAGTGGACCATGATATAAGAGCAATTTGCACACATTGTCCACTAGTTTCCAAACTCTTCATTCATTAAAATAATGACTAGATTAATATAATAATAAAAGATCATTAAGGGAGAGTTGAGTGGGTGTCATGGACTCAAGCACAAACATAGAATATAAAAATATATAAATAATGTGAGAGTGATCAAAGTTGCATGAAAATAATAAGAAGTTGCCTCACAAGGCTGTCACCTAGATTCCATCAAGGGTGGTGAGTGTTCCCATCTTTTAGAACCATTCCTTTATCCTTTGTTTTAAGTTAAAGGAGAAAAAAAAAAAAATTAAACTAGTGAATGATTGAGAAAGAGAGAAAGAGAGAAAGAGTGAGAGAGACTCACTTGCCTTTAGTTTGCCACCTTGTGTTTGGATTAGCATGAAAGGAAATTGCTTAATTAATTAATTAAGTACTCTTAATGGGTGGCCAACTTAAAAAAGAAGAACGGGCACTAAACACCCACATTAATGATAAAGTATGTAATAAAAGGGAAAGTACCAAGTAAGAGGAAACAAGGGAAAAGTATCATGAGTTTGAGAAGGATTAGTGATGCAATGTTTGTGCTTTAATTATAGTGTTTATAAGAAGATGCACTTCTAATTAAGATGGGTCAAAGAAAGAGACTTATAAACTTATATTACTCTTTGCATGGATTATGATTTAGCCTTTGGTGAGTGGGTGATCGGTGAGACTCAATTATCCTATATCTCTCTCTCTCTCTCTCTCTCTCTCTATATATATATATATATATATATATATATATTAGTATTTAGATGTTGAAAGCTTTGAGTATGATTTAATAGAGTGATTAAATGTTTATATAGTGAAACAAATCGGTGTTTTTGTCTATATCACCATTTAATTAATTTTGAAATTAAAAAACAAAATTATATTTCACCGACAAAATAATAAAATCTAAATTGGAGATTAGTTTATAAAAATTGAGCTAGACTAGTAGTTCTTCTATCCCATTGACAAAAAAAAAAAAAACAATTTACAAAATTCAAATTGATTTACCTCATTGTGATACTTGAGTGCCGTTTAAAATAAATTAAGATGAAGTTTATATATGTATTATCAAAACTAGAGATGTCAAAATCAAAATGATCATATAATTTTGTTTTATTAATAAAATTTATTTATATTAAAAAACAGAAGTGACAACAAACAAACGACTATAAAAATATAAACTATCAAACATACGGCTGAAAAAACAACCACCGTTCTTTACATTTAGAAATTCTAAAGCTTAGCATATAATCAAGCTCAAACTATAAACAAAAACAAAATCACAAACTCAAACTAATTAAATTTATTAAAACTCTATACACATATATAAATATATAACAAATGAGGCTAAAGTTTGAACTAACAAAAGAAACATGATTGGAAGGCTGTTAAGTAGTGGAGGTTGAGAACGAGAGTGATGTGTGAAATGAAAGATATTTTGCAAGGCTGATGGTGATATGATGGGAACCACCACTAAGAACCCTAAAAATAATTAAAAGTCACTAAACCCTATTTTCCCTCTTTTCTATATATATATATATAATTTTTTTCAATATATAAATATATATACATATATATATGAAAAAGTTAGGGAAAGAAGTTGGCCATGGAGAACGAAAGGGAAAGAGAAGAAAAGATGTGAGGATGCCCAACACCAACTTGCCTCTTCATTCAATTTGAGGGGCCATGCATCATCATCATCATCCCTTTAAACCTAACCATTCCTCTTTGTCTTAATCCTTATTCCAAATTCATAATTCGCTTTCCGTTGTGTAATTAACAATAGTCAATAAAACTGTGAAGTATTAATGAGTAATTTCATTCATTAACACACATGCTAATTAGTTTTGTTTAATTAATTTATTTATCTATTAATTGATGAACAAAGCTGATGGTGTTTTTCATATAGATTGTTGAACAATTAGATTTCTATGCATGCAGGCTCTAAATCACTTCGCTTGAAATACTGAGAGTTGTAAGATTATAATTTTTTTTTAGCATGTATTTTTATAAAACTGAACTTTTTATGAACAAATGCAACGTGCATGATTAGTTTCGGGGTGCGCACACAAACAAGAAATTAATCATCCAACTTTTGCGCCCTAACCCAGACACGTGGAATTTTTCAGCTGCAAGCCCTGGGACTAGTATACGCTTTATTAACAATTTTTTTATTATATAAAAACTTTTATTTTAAAAAGTGTTTTATAATTAAAAAAATTATATTGTAAAATATTTTAAAATGGTTTGAATAACAAAAGAAAAAACATATAAAAATTTTAATTTAATTTTTTTATAAAATAAATTCATGAAAAATATTATGTTAACTAAGTGAAATAGATGTTCGAACTTACATGTCATTTGAAAATTTAACTAACCAACCAACTCAAGTGAGATTGAGCTTACAAAAAGATATTCATAAATTCTTTTACAAAATCACTCTATAAAAAAATATCTATCAATCACTCTGAGAAATTTTGTATTTAATAATTCAATTAACACAATTAAAAAAATAATTATAAATAAAAATCGCAGATCTTCTGTTTATTATTTTTTAAAGAAAGAATGGTATATATATTAAAAAAAATTATACTTAATTATGAAAATACACGTTTCAGTAAGTGATTGGTTGTGGAACTGGAGAATGCTGTTCGGAGACATGCAGGGGATCAATAGAAGCGCTTGAGAGAGAAAAGCCAAAAGGAGGAGTTGTTGGACGAGCAGCGTCCACGGGTAGCTGTTTTCTTTAATTTTAAATAAATAAATAATATATATATATATAATAATAATAACTAATAAATAAATGAAAAATATGGGAACTCGTTCCATGAAGCAACGACTTTGTTTGTCGTTTAGCGGCTGTGGGTGGGAGTCAGTTGGCGCATCGGCCGTTTTGGAAAGCCCCACCAAATATTTATTATTATTTATTTATTTATTTAGTTATTTATTTATTTTTATTTAATAAAAAATTTAAAAAAAAAGAAGCAAAACGGGAACGGATTTCCAACTACTCTTGGTCTCCTGTTGCTTTAGTGGCTTGCAAAATTCCCATTTTTCACAACTGCAAACGAGTGCCACGTCATCATTCGAGAAACTATGAAAATGTTTATTTAATTATTTATTTTAAAAATATTTGGTAACTTGGAAATCTTCTTCCAAACTTAGACAAGAGATGTGTACTTATTAGAACCGGTCTTACCTGACCAAGTTTTGAAGTAGACTCAGATACTAAGCTTTCTGATTATCAACTGTTATTGAACTGTATAATAACATGAGTAGTAGTTTATATTGTTTTATATGACCCCAAATAACAATTTTTTAAATGATTTTTAAATAAAATTCAAAGAGATTTTATTTTATTTTTTAAATATATTTTTTATTGGATTTAGTTTAGATGGTATAAGACTTTGATTTTTAATTATAAAATAATAATTGTTTTGTTTAATATCTTGTATTTATTAGATTTTTAAAAATAATTTTACTATATAATATATTTTATTTTTTAATTTATAAATCCCAGTCCAACATATATATACACACACACTAAATGCATTATTAACTCATTAATAGAGATAAAAAAAAAATGCAACTAACATAAACAGAGCTCAAATTCCACTCAACAGAAAAAATTCCAAATTAATCACATGAGCCAGAAAATAAAACATACTAGAAATATCTTAAAAGTCCCTTCAAATTTTAATTATTTACAAATCGTTCAGCTAAATTTGGGTATTATTAAAAAAAATTTATTTTTTTGATAGCTTACTTTTCAATTTTTCTATCATAAAAATAGTTGACGTTCATTATAATGCTCTTCGGTTTTTTAATTGAAAACACATAATATTAACCGTAAATGTCATATATTAAACATTAAAAATAAATATTAAATAAAAAATTTATGTAAATCCTAAACACTTAAAATTAAATAAAAAATATATTTATTAAGAGTAAAGCATATATTGTAACTTCCAAAACGCTTTAATTTATTTTCCCTGAAAAATATAATTTCCAAAATGTTCAGGGTACACATGCATAAAACCTAATTAGTTAGAAGTTGAGAAACGTGAAACGAGAATGTGGAAACGGGAAACGATTTAGTATGAAACCTAAGCTAAAACGAGGGTAATGATAGCCCCACACGTGCGGCACGACACGAACCAAAATAAAGCTTATATAAATATATATATATATTAATACTAGATAGAGAGAGATAGAGTGGGTTCAAGCTGGCATGATGACGTGGCAACCCGCCAAAAGGGAGCAGGATCGAAGGACCAGCAGCGGTTAAGGGTTTGTTTAGGAGGGGGAACGCCACGTCATCCAACAGTCACTAGACGACAAAATAAGATTGGGATAGTGGTAGATGGACCCCACAAAACCATGAAGTGACACACGTGTCAAGCGCACGAGGCTCGAGAATGGGTTGGTTGTTGGAAGTTGGGAGCGGGAAGAGAGGGGTTTTGAGATGACGTGGCGTTTTGTGGGCCATTGGATGGATGATGACATGATGCCTATCCGACTATCCTCTTGTTTTCCACGTGACGTCAATAATTCATGAGAGAGAGATTGAGAAAGCTGAAGTGAGAATAACCACCACCTTTTTATTTTTATTTTTTAAAATTAATATTAATAAAAAAAATTTAAAAATCTCTTTTATTCCTAATTTAAGATATTAAAAAAACTTTAAGTTTTTATTTTATATATTAAAAAATAAAATTACGGAAATACCCTTGTAAACTACTAGCTCACAACCCATGTAGAAATTTATTTATTTTTAATACATTTTTTATTATCATTATTGAGTGGAGTAAAAAAAAGGCTTATATTTTTTTGGTATTAGTAATTAAGTAAAAAAATTTAGCTTTATTACTACATTGGTAAATGGAAAGGTGGCTGACTTGTTTATTTTATAAAAAAATTAAATTATAATTTAATGAGCAAATATTATGGAAAAATTAAGGAATGTAGATTATTTTGATATATTTAAATGAAAATGAATTATATGGCGGAATTAGAATATATTAATTGACTTTTAATATATATTAGAATATTTACTTTTAGTTGTCTCACATCCATCAATTTTCACTAAATATGCTCAATCAACTCCATATTATTCTTTTTTTTGTATTTTTTTTTCCTCCTTTTGTCATTCTCAGAATCACATCTGTTTTTTAACATCATTTTCAACAATTAAACAAAACACAAGTGTAAATAAAAATATTTATTTTCTATTTTTCACACCTCAAAATCAATCACAATCTCTGTAACATTAGATACCACATAATATATATATATAAACAAAAACAACAAATAAAAAAAAATAAAAACAAAAGAGTATGGACACAAAAATGGCACGTTTAACTTCTTTTTGTGCTTTACTTGAAATAAAGTTAAAACTAGACTTGATGATGATGATCATGATCATCATGATCATGACTAAGATCAAAATAAAATAAAAACAAAACCTTCAATCAAACTACATTAAACTACACTTTATATATAAACTTTATCTCAATCTAGGGCATTAATAATTGGACCCCTAGTTAAAGTCATCAAATGGGTTAGGTCAGGCTTTCATCAAATTAAACCCATATTTATAATTTTTTTAAAAAAAATTATAATTATTTTAATATAATTTATTTATATATATCTAATAAATATATATATGTTTTATTTTTTCAAAAGTGTACAAGTGTGAATAGTGGAAGTGGGAGTAGTGGGGATGTCTCGGGAATGCAAATGTTGGTATGAACTTGTGGAATAATTAGTTAATTAATTTAATATAAAAATATGAATATATATAAATAATATAAAAAAGGGTAAAATTGGGATCTTGTTTGGATGCTGGTCCAGCCAGATAATAATTTAATATTAGGACGGTGCCTGCCCTTGGGGAGACATCCTCAGACCCAATCCTTTCCTATCTCCATTTACCATATTACCCTTCTCCTCTTATGTTATTATTATTATTATTATTATTATTATTATTATTATTATATTTGGTAAAATAAATTAGAATACAAACGGCTTTTGGGTTAATTGGTACTGAAATTTTTTATATAGGGTGCTCGTATCGAATGTCAAGTACGGTTTCACAAGTTCGATCCCCATCACACATAAGGTAAGAGCACGATTCGGCATTGAGCATTGCCCCCTAAGTGTTCTGATTAGGCACTTATCACACTTTTCAAAAAAAAAATATATATATATATATATAATTTAAAAAATGATATATATAATATGAACAAGGTTAGTCTAACTATTTATATAATTCTGAAGGAGTAATTTAATTGTTCTATATATCTAACATGCTTTATTTTATTTATTTATTTATTTTCCTGTCTAACTCTGGCCTAGGTTCTTTTGCTAATGAACCAATATTTTCTTTATTTGTTCAAATTAACAAAAAAAATATTTTTAAAATTATAAGGATTTATTACTCCTAAATTTATTGTTTTTTAAAAAAATTTGAACTTAAGTTTTCAATTAACTTTTAATACTTACATGATTAATTAAATTTAGTGGGGAAAAAATTTAACAAAAATATACTATAATTGCTAAAGTGAAGCATCTCAAAATCTAGTTAACAAAGCAAACTCATCTCCACCGACATGAATTATTTGATTAATTTCCAAACGTGGATTTCCGTCTTAATAATTACATCCATAAATTTAAAATTTTAAAAAATATTATTGTAATTAATAATAATATTTATTATTATTATTATTTCAAGGAGACGAAAAAGCAAGCTATAAGTTGGAACTCGGAAGAAGAGAAGGGAAAGGAAAGGGACACATGCCACACGTGTGCATTGATACACGGGAGAGACGCAATGGCACGTGCACATGGGACCAAGCTTTATTCCATCATCCCTATCTATCTATACTACTCTATACTACTATCACCTTTTATTATTATTATTATTATTTAAAAAATTAAAATAGAAGTTGAATAAATAAATAATTAAATAATTTTTGGAAAAACAAAATGAATAAAAAAATCCACGTGGGAATGTGAACGGGCGGGAAAGAAGGGAAAGTAGGTGGACGTTGAGTGTGGAACAGCTGTCAACGCGTAACCGCTGCTGCATGGCTTAAAAGTACGATTCCCCAAATCCCCGCTTATTTTTGTCCCTTTTCTTTCTTTCTTTTTATTTATTTATTTATTTATTTATTATTATCATTATTATGTATATTTACTTATTAAATTTTAGCCGGTATAACTGGAATATATCATGTGTGATTGTTTTAAATGTATATGTTTGGTGATTAAATTGTAATAAAAATGAAAAAATAAAATAAAACTAAATTGTAACTTTTTAAATATTGGTCATTGGAATGGTTTAGTTTTAAATTTATTATTATAACGTAATATTGGTTGATTTTGTGATTTAGCCCTTGAAAAAATTTGGAATTATTTGGTGAGAAGGGTTAAGATGAAAAAAAAGATTTGATTTAGATTGTTTGGTATGTGACTTTGGAATTAATAAATAAATATTTAAGTTTTATTTATTTATATTTAAATATTTTAGCAGTCTAATAAGATTTTTTGTGTGGAGTGTTCATGTATTTAATGAATAAATTTATTATAACTTCTGTTCGGACAAAGTGCGCCATACTAACTCCATATTTATACATGTTTTTAATATGATTTGTGGAAATGGGAAATGGGTTTTTGGCTATTAAGATTTGCGGTAGGTTTTTTTAAACCGATTTTTAAATTTGAAATCCCTAATTTTTGAATGGGTTATTAGACTTTTAAAATGGAAATAACTGAAGCATTGATTTGAATAGTGTTATTGTACATGAAACATATACATTAAATTCTTTTAATAATTTAAAAATGAGAATGAATGTAAAGGAAAAGAGAAATAATAAAAGTGTCGGAATAAGAAGAGTCAAACATGAATAGGTAGTTGGTTGGTAGTACATGCACGGTCATATGGAGCACATGTATAATGCAATGTAACATAACGTAGAAAAGATTAAAGAAAAAAAAAAAGAAAAAGGGAAAAAGATATTGTGTGCTTTATCTATATGTACATGAATGTGAACCCAATATTCAATAGTGGCTGACCTACTTGTGCTATTTTCCTTTTCCCTATACTAAGCCCCACCACCTCCATATATATATATATATATACACATTTTATAAAGCAGATAAATCATAATTATATTAAAACAATAAAAAATACAAATACGCAAAATATGAACACAAATTCAATTTTAATGAAAATCAATGGAGGTAAATTAAACTATTATTGAAAATGTAATAAAATGTCAACCATTTGATAGAACAATGGTATGACACCAATGTGTTAAAGAGAAAGTTATGAGTTCAAATTCTCTCTCTAATAGTGTTATTTTTTATACTGTTTATTCATGATGTCTGTACTATTTTATACTGTTCATACACTGTACATTGGGCTCTAACACTATTTATATACCGGGGCACTTGTCGTCTATTATTAAAAAAAAAATGCAACCAAATGTTTCAGAATATTAGTAGAATAAGAAATTTCAAAATATTCTAAAATCAAGAGCATATTAGTTCTTCTGGGCAATTGAACTTCAATTAGAGAAGTAAGATGCCTGTAGGCTGATTTCATATTTTAAAGATGAAAGAGCACTGAAAAATAGATGATTTACTATTTCTACAACAATATGGCAATCATATAGCTGAAAGTAAATCATTTCACTCACCGGTAATAAATAATAAAATTAACATTATTATATATATAATAAAATTGAATAATTTTAGTTAAAAATATTCAAATGATGAAATAATATATTGATATAAATCCAATTAAAAATTTTTTAGTGACATTAAAAATAGATAATTATTATTTTTTAAAATATAAAAAAATAAGGAGGAAGTGGTGTTGGATAGTGAGACAGGAGGAATCATTGAACCAGGGGGAAAATAAATAAGAAATAAGAAATAATAAATAAGATACGTGTACGTAAGAGAAGCATGGGTTGGTGCTTCCATTTATTTATATAACGGACAAAGTGAAACAGCTCCGAAGGAGTCCTTGTCTCCTCTCTATGCCAACCCAACAAACTCTTTCTTGTTTTTTATTTTCTATATTTTTTTTTTGTTAAATTTAAATATAATTTAGAAAAATAATAAAATTATATATATAGTAAAAAAAAAAGTAAAAAAGCAATACTATGCTGGTTAGTAGCATAGTGAAATAATACTAGTAGAGAGTGGACCAGTAATAACAGTGACCGGTAAGTGTCGGTGCGGAGAAGAGGGGAAACGGGTAATAGTAGGTAAGAGGTATTTATATACAGGCTGGCTTTGACAGGACGGCAGTAATGATCCGCCTTCTGATTCTTGTCTCCCACTGCCACCTAACCCCCCTTCTCTTCTCTCTATTATAATAATAATAATAATAATAATAATAATAATATAGTGATATATTAAAAAAATTAGATATATATAAAAAATATAATATGAGAACAAGAGTTTAGGACCTCGCTCTGCATTACTAGTCACACTGTTTACTTCGATGAATTACTGTAAAGAGATTGTTTATTTAAGTCTCTTATGGAAAAAAAACATATTTTTTAATTTTTTAAGTTGTATAATGAACGGATTTATCGTTATGTAGTTACAAAGTCATATTATTCTCCCGGCAAAGTTATATACTGAAGAATTATCATTGTTAGGGTATAATTTTTAATATATCATTTTAGATATATATGATAATCTTTTATAGTCTAGTGTGTGTGAATATATGTATCCGATACATCATTCGGGGACATTCACAGGAATGTCTCCAGAGTTTTAAAAGTCATAGAGAAAATCCGAATAAGAGGCATAGAGAGAAAGGTACGATGAAGCATTGTACTATCACCGAACAGGTTGGTTTGATACCTTTAGGTTTTATAGTTTCGTGAAATTTTAGGTCAAGTACAAATAGAATTAGATGACTGTGATTGATTCAGTTACCGTTACTATTACAATTCACGGTTAAAGTTAAAATACTATATGCATATATATAATTTTTTTTTACTATAATACTATATATAAATACAATATACTGTTGAAAATAAAATTATTTTATTGAAAATTATTTTTGTGGGATTTGTAAATTGATGATGAGTGTTCATTGATATTGATAAATTTTAATTAAATTATTAATTGGATTATGTAAAAAATTGGTGATGAGGTCAGGGTATTTGCGTGGAGGTTTTGAGGTGCTTAGAATATTCTAACAGATAAAATGATAAATAAATATTTTAATCCTTTTTGATAATTCATTGTGTGGTTGACACACAAGTTAATTAAATTTTTAAATAAAGATAAAAGAGTGAACCGCTAAAGATAAACAGCATCCTTTTTTTTAAAATATAAAAAAAAATGACTGATTGGTATATGCTGCAATTTACTTTTTAAATAATAAAATTCATTATCTGTTTTTATGTTTCAATTAATTTTTTCAATTACATATTTAAAAAAAACACAGTTTGAGTGTCATAAATATGTGATTTAATTTACATAACGAGATCCTTCACTAATTTTATAATAAAATAAAAAATAATATTAATAATAAAATAATAATGATTTGAATATTTAATCTAGATATGGTCTCCAAACAAAATCTTTTATTTTTAAACCATAAATTTTTAAATTAATTTAAATATATATATTATATATAATATATAGATATGCATGCAAGTGAATAATAATAAAGAAAAGGAAAGACCGAAAGAGAGAGTGTAACTAACCTCATGAAATTGGCTTCCAGCCTGGCTTCAGTCAAACCCCCGCCGCCCACTTCTGGATCCAGCCCTTCGTGTCTTTCCTAGAAACATACTCATTTTATTATTTATTTATAAAATTACTTAATTAATTAAAATAAAATAAAATATTCCAAGGCTTAGCTGCATACAGTTACTATGTTTGACGAAATGAAGCAAACCGCGGAAAATTTATTATTATTTTAAAAATATAAAAACAAAAAAAATAAAAACAGAAAAACAGAAAAACGAAACCGTAGCGAAGTGGTACTTGCGCTGCGTACACCTGTACGGTCAATCACCCACCGACTCAAACGAGCACGAATCCTAAAGCATTTAACCGTTGTGTTAGCTCCGCACGCTGGGTTTTATAAGCATGTACCGGTGCTAATGTTACGAGAGAGTGCTACTTACGAGGCGAAAAGAACGGTGGAAATTCGTTCTTATCCGAAAACCAGTTGTCCACGCGAGTATAACGTACCATTTAAGTCACGAGTCATTCCCAGAATATATATATATTTTTTTTCCTCTGTGGTTCGTTGGGGGGGACCAACTAGACCACTTCCAACTGATTTCAAATTTCAAAAATTAAATTAATCTCAATCCTCTTTTACCAAAATACCCTTCTAATTAAATTTTTTTAAAAAAATAAAAAATAATTTGGTTCGAACGTTATATATATAAATAGAAACCAGTACCAGTTTTGCAGTGAACCCACTAATTACGACGTCGCGACAAACGGCAAACTCCTCGCCGGATTACTAGAAACGCGTTTCCATCGTTTCCGAGATGTTTCAACTAACGTTTCCCATAACCGTACGAGAGAGCGAGCGGTTCGATCCTTATCACGAAACGGCTCCGGATGTGTGACGCGTGTCCAGACGCCAGCTGTATGCAAGCAACCGCCTGCCTGGAAGTAGCGGGCGTTTGGCACGGGCTACACCCGGTGATATTTGACTGGTTGAGACGGTAACCCGCTCCACGCTTTATAATAACCCGTTTCAACCTCCCCAACCATTCTTCTCTTCATCGTCTTCCTTTGCGATTTCCATGCTCGATCGAATTATTAGGAAAAAAATTAGGGTGTGAAAATATCAAAACGAGAAATTATAGTACTGACCTAGATTTAGGGTTTGGTTGGTGGCGATGGCGGCGCCGGCGAGAGGGAAGGAGACGGCGGCGGAGAGGATAAAGGGTCCATGGAGTCCTGAGGAAGATGAAGCTTTGCAGCGGTTGGTGGGGAAGCATGGACCTAGGAACTGGTCCTTGATCAGTAAATCCATCCCTGGTCGTTCCGGCAAGTCGTGCCGGCTCCGGTGGTGTAACCAGCTCTCGCCTCAGGTCGAGCACCGGCCGTTCACGCCGGAGGAGGATGAGACCATCTTGCGCGCACACCAGCGGTTTGGGAACAAGTGGGCGACGATCGCGCGTCTTCTCTCGGGTCGCACCGACAACGCCATCAAGAACCACTGGAACTCCACGCTCAAGAGGAAGTTCTCCAACGGCGGCGGCGGTGGTCATCATGTTCAGCTTCAGCACTACGATTCGCTGCCGTCGGATCTAGAGTTCCATGAGGATGTGCGGCCGTTGAAGCGGGCGAGCAGCGTCGGTCCGGTGATGTCCGGCGGTGGGCTTTGCTTTAGCCCGAGTAGTCCGTCGGGGTCGGACGTTAGTGATTCGAGTCATCATAGCCATCCGATGATGGCGCCGGCGGTGGCGTCTCAGATCTACCGGCCGGTGCCGAGGTCCGGCGTGGTCGGACTTGGGATCAGCATCGCCGCTCCTCCTCCTCCACCATCACCGCCTCAACCTCAGATCGAGTCTCCTCCCCACGACGATCCGGTGACTTCCTTATCCCTCTCTCTTTCTCTCCCCGGATCCGATCCATCCGACTCCTCCGACCACCACCCAGCGGCGCCGCCTCCGGAACCGGAGCGGATGGAGGTCGACGCCGTAGATAGAAGGAGCCCATCCGCGTTCCCTTTCAGCTCCGAGTTCCTATCAGTGATGCAGGACATGATCCGTAAGGAAGTCCGAAGCTACATGTCAGCACTAGAACACGGCGCCGGAACCCACCCCGGCGCTCCGATGCCGGTGAACCGCATCGGCGTCGCTAAGATCGAGTAGAAAACTACGACCACGAAGACAACGAAGAAGATGATGAAAAGAAGAAGAGCAAAGCAAAAAAGGCCTCTTTGGATCTCTAGTTTTTTTTTTCTTTTTATTATTTTTATTTCTTTTTTTTATGGTAATTTTAGTACTCTTTTGCCTCTCTATACAAAATAAGTTCAGGTTTTCTTCGGAGGAGGTTTTGTACAGAAGCAAAAAAAAAAAGGGGAAATTTTAAGTTTAAGTAAAAAATCAAATTAATGGAAAAAAATTGCAAATTTTAGTTTTTATTTATTTATTTATTTATTAAAAAAATGGGTGGAAAATGGGTATGATTTGATGGTTCAGTTAAGGATGATGGAGGTGGTGTTAGGTTTTTATGCGAGCCGGTAAAGTAACGAGAATACGTAAACGCCACGTTTTTTCGTATGAGAAGATAAACTCTAACGAATTAACTAATTTTAAATCATGTTTGATTGATTGAGACATATCTTGGTTTGTTTTCTTTTCTTTTTCTTCATTTTTTTATTTTTTTTAATTTATGGTATTTTTTTTTTAACCTACCAGATCTTTAATTAATGTTGATATATATATTTATTTAATTAAAAAAATAAGGAGGAAAATTTTAATTTAGAAAAAATGAGAACAGAAAACAAAGGACCACTGACAAAGATGAAAGGAGAAGAAATCCTTTTTATGCAAACCAAACTTGTTTTTCTTTTCTTTTCCAGTGATTTTTTTTTTCTTTCAACTGTTCTTGGAAAATAAGATGCAAAAACAGAAAGAGTTTTAAAACAATAAAATGAATTTCAATTCTGGTAAAATTTTAATTTTTACAATGAAGAAGAAGAAGATGAGAAATGCAAAAAAAAAAAAAAAAAGGTTATAAAAATGATCTGTCAATTTCTTTTGTCTAGTTTTTGCATAGAGTCAGTCCTTGCCAATCATCAAAAACTTCCAAGTATCAAAGAATGGGCTTGAGGGTGGATATGTCATCACAATTTGTCTCCAAGTCAATATTGGAGTGAGTCTATCTCACCTAAACTGTACCCAAAAAATAACCCAAAAAAAAAAAAAAGGGGGGCTTGTTTCCTAGAGAATTGATTTCAATGCATCATGTGAAAACTCAAGGAATGAGATACTCTTTGGTTTCCACTTGTAAGAAATGATGGAAATGGTATAGAAATTTTTTTGACCTAAACTAAATTTTTTTTTTTTTTTAATAATGAATGTGGATAAACAATATCAGGAGTGTGCGTAAGCAAAGAGTTAATACTTCACATATGCTTGAGTTGAAGTTTGAATCTGTTTGTTTGTTTTTTTTTTTTTTGGTAAGAACACAAACATTTTATTCATACTCCCGATGCTAATAAATCAAGAGTTCGTTGGCTTAAATTAACTTTAATTATGTATATTACTTTCTCCGTTTCATATTAATTGTCATATTCGAGTATTGTCATTAATTAGAACTTCTAAAATCTAAAAAAAAAAAATCATCATAAGACATTTTTATCTTTATTAGAGTTGTTGTTTATTGTTATTAATGGTCGTGTCTCGATATAAGAAAAAAATAAAATTGAAAAAAAATAATTAATACTTTTTTTAGAACTTTTACTGGTGATGAAATAATTTGAAATTTTTTTTTCCAAATGTGACAGTTATTATGAAATATAGAAAGAATTATATATATTATGCATGCATTGTACATGCATTTTCAAAAGTAAGAATTTTAACGAATTTATTTATTTTTCTTTTGCATCTATTTTCACATGTAAGAAAAAAGCTAAAAATGATATAAAAGAAATTTTAACCCAAAGAGAAGCAACCAAACTAGAAATTTTATGACTTGAGATGAACAACAACACTTCTTAGGAGAACCATATATTTTGTGAGGTTTGTGTTTACCAATTTGTGATGTAATAATTTTTTTGTAATAAAGTAAATTAAATGTGTATACAAATTAAATAACATATGTAGAGAAGTACTTGGTAATTGATTCTTATACTTGAAAGCTTAATTGTTTATTTCTAATTATTTTGAAATAGTTATATTTGGGTTTTTACTTGTTGAATCTTTCTCAATGTGAATGTGTGTGAGTTGTTGGATTTTGAAAAAATAAAAAAATGAAAAATAAATGAGCTCATAGAGGGTGCATACAGCATGAGATGAGTTTGGGCAATCAATTAATGGAGCCCAAGAAAGGCAACAAACTACCAAAATTTGTTAGTTATGAAGATCATCCACCAACCCATATATTCATGATACACCTAATCTCTCTCTCTCTCTCTCTCTCTCTCTCTCTATATATATATATATATATATATATACTATAAAAATGATATTTCCTTAACTAAGTAAAATATATGTTTTAATGCTTAGTTAATTGTGGTTTATTGAAAATTGTACAATTATATTAAATTAAAAGATAAATTTAGAAAAAAATGATGTACAAAATTTCTAATGTGACAATTAAAAAAGAATAAAGAAAAGCTCTAAAATGTGACAAGTAAAAAGAAACGGAGGGAGTATTTACTTAGACACCATTGCAAATCAGTGTTATTTATTTATATATATAAATCTATAACCCAAAAGCAACTTAAAATTTTTTTTTATAAAATTCATAAGTTAAATTCCAACCATAAAAATATATAAACAAATACAAATAGATAAATAAATGTAATTTTATGAGAATCTTTCAATAATTATCCAGTTATGTATGATTATACAAGCAATTCTCTATTGATGTTATATATATTTGACAAATAGATAACATGCCACTCCATTTAATAGAAGTCAGGCATGTGCAAAAAATGGCAATAATACGTTAATATTTATGTTCTCATTTTGCAAGGATTTTTGGTTTTAATTTTAAATTTTCTCTAGAACAAACACCTTATACAATGGATTTAGCGTCAATAGGCTAAGAAGCAATTGGCTTCATGTTCTATTCTCTATGCGGAACTTTTACCATTTGATAAAGTATATATTTATTATACTAATAATCATAAGCATCAAACATAATATGATGAATGAGCTCAATTTTAATTTGTATTTATTTATTTATTTTTATATCATGCTGATGTAGTTTTATTAGTTTTTTTTTCTTTTAATTTGTTATTTTGAGGTGATTAAATTTGGTTTTGAGGAAGAAGTCATGTCCACAAGATTTGTTAGAAGACTTTTTTTATTGTAGACATCTCAACTAGACAACTGTTTGTGAAGTCTGCATGCATTGATTGCTTAAAATCTGATGGTTTTATATACTTACCAACTGTTTTCAACAACCACCTTCTTGAATTTCCCCATACATTTGGAGCCTATAAACTAACTACTTGTTTTATTTAAATTTGTGTGTTGTGATGTCATTCAAGGTTGCTTCTTAAACCTAAAGTTATTTAATTAGCCAACTAAATCCAATTTTTCTTTTCTATTTTTTTTCATTATATATATATATATATATATATATATATATATATATATATATATATATATATATATCCAAATTTTGGCTATTTAAAATTTGAATTTTGTTTAATATTATGTCTAAAAAAATAAATTGATTTTGAAAATTTAGTCAAGGAACTTCATTTAATTGAATTAACTGAATGCACACTTTGGATGGTATTGTTTTGTATTTGATTTAATGGAAATAAATGCATTACCAGGGACTTTAGTTTTATTGATAAGCACACTTGTCATTTAGACAAAGGTGGTAGTATTTATATAAATTGATTGATATCATAATTAATGAAAGTGGGAAATTTCTAAGAAAAATAAGCTAAACGGATACCAATTTGTTTGAAAATATTTCAATATGAAAAGGATGTATTAATAACCGATGGGGATGTATTAAGAAGTAAGTATTTGGTCAAAGAACTTCAAGAAGAAAAAGAATATCATTCAAATAAAATGTAATCTTTGGTACATCAAAGAAAGAAGATTAACTTGGAAATGTATGATAGACGCAAAATAGTATTTATGTTTATATAAAATTTGGTCAAAAATTGAAAAACAATATTATTTCTTTCAAATTTATTTATGGTTAGTCCTTGTGAAGAGATTTAAATATCTAGGTTTTCCTATTTGCATGTAGTTAACATCTTGTATCTTATTTGTCTTTGATCAATGATGAGACGTCTATTTCAAGGAGTTTTATTGATACAATCAAAAAATAGTATATAATATATATATATGTTTTTAAAAATTCCAACTACATAATTTATTTAAAAATCTTGAACTTCTTTTTTGTTTATATAATTTGTTTATATTACTTTTTTTTTTTTTTGGTGATTGAAGTTGTGTGTATGACTTCAAAGAGCCAAGAGATTCAAAGTTTTGATAAAATATAAATACTATATTGTTTAACTATGTAAATTAAGCTTGGCTCATTAATGCACATAGTGATGGGATCCTGACTGATCATTGTGACATTTTTGAATTTGTAGATATGATCACTATTATAATATTTAGGGTAAATTTTTTAGTAGGTCACTAAACTTTGGCTTATTTTCACTTTGATCACCAAACTTCAATTTACATCAATTTAGTCACTCAATTTTAATTTATTTTCAACCGACAATAAATCAAGGATTTTAACCCCTAATTGATTACATGACTGTCTAAAAATCAAATTCAGTCTTCTCCATGAACATTATTAAGTCTATTAAAGGTGCCTATGTCATTGAAAAAAAGCAATATCATTCATTTGAGGGCCGAAATCCCTTGATTGACTACCCAGTAAAATTAAATTAAAGTTGAGTGATCAAAGTAAAAATGAGCTAAAGTTTAGTGACCTACTAAAAAATTTACCTCATACTTTTCCTATTAAAACTAACACTCCCTCTATCAACCTCACCATCAATAATCCATGGGCAGAATGATAAGGACCATCATCAAAAGCTCCAATGGGTATTATTATTATTATTATTATTTTAAGTGTGGATTTGGATTAATTTGATGAATATTGTTATTGAAGACTAAAATAATGATACAAAGTTATAGCCTTAAAATAAAAGTTTTGATATGATGAAAAGAACAAAATGGATGAACCTCTTGTAATCTCTAAGGTAGCGTTTGGATGACAGTAATGGAATGAGGGGGAATGAAGTAATGGTGGAGGGGGGAAATGAATGAGTAGGGGATGGTAATGAAAAAGGTGTTTGGTTGAAGGGGTAATTCATTGGGAATGAGAAAAGTAAAAAGTGGTGTTGGGATAAAATTACATTTATATCCCTTGTATAAAGAATTGATAGTTATTTCTAATAATTATTAATAATAAATAAATATGACATAAATATTTAATTAGTGGTTAATCCAAATTTAATTTCAAATAATTATTAATTTAGTTCTATAATTAAAATTTATTACTTAATTTCAAATGATATTTATTTCATATAATTATTATATAAATAATATTTAATACATAAAAATTTATTTTATTATTATTATTTGTTTTTAAAAATTTATTTTATTATTATTATTTGTAAATAAACATTAATTTTATTCCTTACCTTATATATTTTAATTAAATTACAAATGATATTTTTATTTCAAATATTTATTAATTACAAAATAATTAAAACATAAATATTTATTTTATTATTATTTGATGTTTAATTAGAAATGAAATTTAGTTGAAATAATTATTATCTCTACATAATTAAAACATAATAATTTTAACATTTTTACACAAGATCAAACAAAAATTTTCCTCTTCAATATCTCTAAAAAATAACAAATCGAGATAAATTTTAACCAATCATCACCCAATTAACCATTCAAAACAAGAACCACAACACATTAAAAAAGAAATAAATAAGCATATCTAACAAAAGTGAAAAACTTAACAAAAAATCATCAAATCAAGAACCCAAGTGGAAAACTTAACAATAAATAAATAAATAAATAAATAACTCACCATTCATTATCTCAAACACTTCAACTACAAAAATTTAAAAACCAAAAGATAGAGTACTAATTAAGCATATCCAAATAAATACATAAGTAACTCACCATTCATTATCTCAAACACTTCAACTACAAAAATTTAAAAACCAAAAATAGAGTACTAATTAAGCATATCGAAATAAATACATAAGTAACTCACCATTCATTATCTCAATCACTTCAACTACAAAAATTTAAAAACCAAAAATAGAGTAGTAATTAAGCATATCCAAATATATCCTTCAACAATTGCATGGATGTAAAGGCTCATCACTAATGAGCAATTAAGAAGAATTTGTTGCAAATTTTCAACATGCATTCACCATACTAGCTCATTGTTCTTCAATGACATTCACAAAACAAAGAGTTCTAAAACATTTCAAAAAAAAAAAAAAACACCAACCACCAAAGTTGCACAAACAATTCACCAACATATAAATAGTAAAACATCACAAACGACAACTACAATCATAGGTCCAAGACTTTCGGGCTGTACCACAAAGTTCTATTCAAAATGATAAGATGCGTCGATAAGTAGTAACAACATCGAGAAAGCAACTCCTTCCCGTACTCATCTCCTCATTCTAACACTTGCTCATGAAATGGATAAACCTGCAAAAGCGCAATGTTAAATATACATGTAATGAACACTAATTAATCATCCAAGTTAAATTGCTACAATGTTAAATTCTTACCAAGATGAGTCAAGCATTAGGTGGGCAATATGACATCCTTGACAAGTAAACCCGATAAAAGCGCAATTTCCTTTCAGCTGGAAGGTCCTAAAATACTGTTAGTTGATTTTCATCCTTTGCCAATACTTGCAACATGAACATGACCTCATCTTCTGAAAGACCATCAATAGAGAAAAGGACATCACTAAGAGTTCTCTTTTTTGCTTGAATGTCTGCACGAGATGTTTCATTGCGTGTTGTGATTTCAATATTACAAGCAGAAATTTCAGCATTACGTGCTGCAATCTCAACATTGCGAGCAACAGATTCAGCTTTTCGTGCATCAGACTCAGCTGTGCGAGCCGCCGCCTCGGCGTTAAGTGCTGCTGCCTCAGCCAATGCTCTAAATTCCGGGCCAACCATTTTCACGAAAGCATCAAAATTTGTAGAAATATGGTCCATTGTTGGAAATTAGGAAATATAGTCTCACTTCATCAACGTTGTCCATATCTGAAATTATATGTCCATGTGTCAAATTGATGAAAATCTAAATTGCTAAGTTACAAGATTTATTTGATCAAGTTACAAGATAAGTTGCTATCTTGTATATTGCTATTTCATTTTTTTAATTCCTGTTAAAATAACAATGATTTTATTTCCTATTTTAAACAGGAAAAGCAATAAAATAACAAAAGTAAACTAGTCTACAAACAATGAAGACCAAATTGACTAACTAAAATCGTGCATTAATATTGTTTTATAGTTTTGCTAGCACATATAGCCCACAAGCTCGTCATTTTTCCATGATAAAAAAATAAACAACTACATTTGTGTGTATCTATTTACCCAACCATACATGGAACAGTCTGCATAATCATAGACAATGCACAAAAGGGAATTAATCAAACTCCTTAACAAGGGAAGAAATATGGTTATTATTTCTGCATTTTGAGTCTGATTGGCATGGTTTTTCATCTTTGTTTATATCAAGGTTCTCCATGGACAAATCAAGGTACTCACAAACTTTGAATTGTTATTATTATTAATAATAATTTTTCGATCTTTTGATCATCACTGTCTAAATTTCAGTGCTAACTTGCCACAGATCTTGACATCTCCTTACTTCAATAAGGTAATCAATATGAACACAAACATGAGATAACTACAATCTTTTTTTTTCATTAATCTGAACATATACTTCACTAATGTTTTGCACCAGGGCTTTAAAGAAGAAAAAGACGACGACTTGCAAAGCAGAGGCTTGTGCCTTGTTCCTATATCCAAAATAACAATCTCTTTGATCATGCACCCTTGACATGAAAACTTCATCAGAATGCAACTTTTTTTTTTTTATGACTCTAGATAAAAAATTAATAAAAAGTTAATACCATCCTCATTTAAGTACATTGTGTAGGTCCAAAGGCTTATTCTTATTAATCTTGTGACGCATTTGATTGGGATGTACCATCCTCTTGAAAACAACTACCTTGAATTGAATGCATATTAATAATTTCCCTTGTGATTATAGATATTAATTGAGTTCATTAGAGCTGTGTTTAGTTAATTAAGTTCTTTAAACATGCTCAAATTAAGTTCAAGGCCTGCTCTTAAACCAAAGCTTAATCACAATCAAATAGTTCTTAATTATCATAAGAGAGAACAATATCCACAAACCATCTTGGATGATCACTTCAAAACCAAGTCGAAGTATCAAAGTGAACAAGAGTCAAAGATGCCCACTTTGCATGGGATCTCATTAAAACAAAATATTTGACATGAAGTTGGTGAAGAAGATGAGAGGATCATTAATTACATGATTAATGAAACTAATGACACATGTTAAGGTTCTAATTATGATGCTTTTGCATCATTAGCATGCAAAGAAGACAAGAACTAGTTTTGTTTTAACTTTGTATATGGTTACAACGTGACTACATATAGAAGATGGAAAACCAATTAAATCTGCCACTCAAATCAAAGTAGGCAAACACACCAGAACTAGAAAAATCTAATATGTATAGGCCACAACAATAGCCACAAAAAGCACAAAGCAAGATGACGACTTGATGGCACAAAAGCACAAAGCACAAAGAAGCCACACAAAGTAAAAAAAAAACAAGGACCTGATGGTAAACCTTGGTGATGCCGATGTCGGACGGAGATATGCCGGCGACGATGACGACCGCAAGATGGAGATATGCCGGCGACGATGACGATGACAGTTCACAAGTGTGCGCAGCTCTGAAGAACAATGACAAGCTTCCATGGGTTTGGGTTTGTTTTTTTTTTTTTATATATAGTTGTGTCTTTTCTTAATTTGTGAAGGGTATAAGTGTCATTTACTAGGGGGGAATGAACCATTCCCACCAAAAAAATGGGGGGGAATGGTTCATTACCCTGTGGGGGTTAATGGTGACCCCCCCAGGGTAATGATTACCCCCTAAAAAAGCTTGCCAAACACTGCCATGGGAATGTGTAAGTAATAGTTCATTACCCCCATCCAAACACACACTAATACTCCTATTCTATGAAAGTTTAATTTGAGATATTGTTTTATTTGGTTCATATTAATCAAAATACATGAAACAATTATGTCTCCATCTTTCTAAATAATCTATTTTCATCTAGTGTTGGCTTTCACATGATCTTGAATTTAGAAATTCACTGGGAAAATGAGTAATTAAGTTGTGAATCTAGAAGAACAAAGCCATGTAGTTATATTCAACAATTTGGTTATGTTGGTATATATTTGTTTCCTAGGTTTGGATTTTATATTTATCTTCAAAATCTATTTTAATATGTAGAAAAATAATTGTTTTTATAACATTGTGATAAACATAACATTCAAGAGAACTCTTTGGTGCTTTAAGTATATCCTTGTTACCTACAAATCTGAGTTTAATTTTAGATTGTAAACTCGGAGAATTGATTATTATTATTTATTTAAAAAAAAAAGGTGACAAGTGCCTAATCAGGAACGTACACATGAAGGAGTAGCGCTTACCGCCGAACCGTACACTCACCTTACACGTGATGGGGATTAAACTCGGGGAGCCACGCTCGACATTAGAGACAAACACCTTACACAAGGGACCCGGTGCCAATTGACCCAAAAGTCGTTGGCGAATTGATTATTTTTCTCCTCGATGTATTTAATTAACATACAAAGGTCGGTTATTTCTTAACAGTTATGTGATTATACCTACATAATCATTTTTTTTATTCATTTGGTGAGCATATAATTTTGGATATTGATGATGAGGTTGGTGGTGCTTAAAGAAGAATAGGACAAGCATCTCGCATTGGTTAAAACAACAAATTGTCTTAAATTTCTCCAAAACTTTATTTTTTTACTTCCAAGTGAATATTACCTTTTACTATTATTTTTTACCTTTGATTTTGTTTTTGTCAAGCAATATGAAATATTAGGGTAAATTTTTCATGTGGTCACCATATTATAACCGATTTTTATTTTGGTCATTATGTTTCAATTTGTATATTTTTTGTCATTAAATATTGATTTGTTTTCACCGGGAGTTCATTTGAGGTTTTTCGGCCAATTTTGAATGATGTGGCAGCTGGAAATGTCGCATCATAGTTTAGATTAAGTAAACTGAGTTAACATCGGGCTGATGTGTTCTCTCCGGTTGGGATGGAAAAATATTAAAATATTATGATGTGATATTTTTCGCTGTCACGTAATTTAAAATTAGATGAAAAATCCCAAATAACTTTCTAGTTAAAACAAATAAATATCCAAGGACAAAAAACTACAAATTGAATCGTAATGATAAAAATAAAAATCGACTAGAGTGACCACATGAAAAATTTACCCCAACTCCCACGCCTCATCCCTAACAACGCCATCCTGCCACTAATCCCGAGTCGCTCTCCTTCCCTTCCGACACCGCCACCCTCCCCGCCGTGCCAAGATTGATGCCGCCTTCCACCGCTACCTCGCCGGCTCCGGCGCTGCCTCCCCCGACCTTCTCGACTTCCAAGAACTGTCCCTCCGCGTTCTCCTCCTCTTGAGCCTCGACGGTAACCTTTCTTTTCTAGCATCCTCGTTTGGGAGTGTTAGCATCGGCCGCCGAATCTTTAGCATCGGTTGGCGGAGCTTGAGTAGACGAAGGACAGCGCACAGTCTGTTGAAATTGTAGAAAAGAAGGTATGCTTAACTGATCCTGTCCTCTGTGTCCTCTATCTTTACCGAGAGAAGCTGGCTGGGACCTTGTTTTCATTATCTATTTTTTTTTGGGAGAAATCTAAGCTTATTGTGAAGGATTTCTAACTTGTTTTTGAGGGATTTTTTTTCCTTTTTATAAATTGCAGAATTTTTCTTATGAATTTGATGGCTATTTGCTTGGATCTCTATATGAACTGGTTTCATTTTTGTTTTCTTGAATTTTTTTTTTAATTTTGATATTTTATGCCATTGATCCGTGATCCCTAGATTCATGTTTCTTTTTGTTGCAACTCCTTTTGTGTTGTTTCTCTGTGTGGTTGTTTTATTTGTGTGAAATCTGAGCAGAGAGATGCATTCCAATGGTGTATTGTTCTCAGATTTTAATCGAAGGACATGATCTGCGATTGCATTTATTTATTTCTTTTGTTAGTTCATGTAATTTGTTTGGAATGCCAATGTCGATAGGTTACTTGGTATTGAAGAATTAGATAATGTTGCCTCTGGTTCTTATTTTCCTTCTGTGATGTTATTTAGTAAAACCATTTTGTTCTTCACAACTTTGTTAATTAAAGAAATTTGAGTGATATATATTGATAAACCTTAAAGAACAGTTGTATTCTATGAAGATCGAGAATTGGTTTTCTCACTGTCATACTTTGAAATTTTTAATATCCCCCTAATTGGTTGTTCTTGTTCATGTTCATTATTTGCATCTTTGCATATTTTTTTGTTCTTGTTCATTATTTGCTTCTTTGCATCTTTTTTTTTTTTGAAATCTGTTTGCCCATCCTGTGTTTTTCTAACGTTCCCCATTTCAATTTCAATCTCTTGGATGTATGCATCAATGGACCTAAGGAAAAGATTGATTCAACAGTTATTAGTCAGGTAAATTAGTTGTATTTAGGAGCATGCTTTTGGTATTCCATTACTTAAATTATATTTACTCTATTTATATCAATTAAGACTACTTTTGCATGATAATATCTTCTTTGAAAAATAATAAATTTGCATGGTGGTTTATTGATGGGTTGAGTGGGAAAGGGGTATTTTTGCTTAAACTTCATGTTATTGGTTGATGTCTTTTATTTTTTGTCATAATTAACAAAAAAAATATTAGTTTATTCCTTAAACCCTTGATTTTTGTCATAATTCATAAATATCTTGGTTGGTGATATGAAATTTTAGAATAGGTCTGCCCATAATAACTTCTACTTATGTTTGTGCAAGCATGTCTACAATTTTACCTGTTTTTGTGTGGTTGATTTTGATTCATAACTAATATATTCATGTCTTTGCAGTATTATTGGGGGTGCATTGATCATCTCTGGCTTGTACCTAGTTACTTGGACTCGTTACCAAGAAAGCCTAGTGCAAACCAACATTCCTTACGCCAATGAAGCCGGACCTCTTCTTTGTGGTGATCAGTCAATCATAAGGCTGCATATGTTTCTTCTGAATCTTCTGTTGAATTCCAGCAGCAACCAGGTATGCCACATGAACCATTCTATTCTACAAGTTGTATGGTATAAATATCGAACACATTTGCTAGCAGGAGCTCCAGTTCATACGGATAGATTCTTACTTTAGCTAAGGCAATGTGAGCTCTACTTAGTGTCTTTTAAATCTCTGTTTTGCTCCCATTCTTTTCTTCACTAGGAACTTGATGTCAATATTTTCGAGAAATTGTCTAGTATGTTTAAGCAAATGCCATTCATTAGGAACTTGATGTCAATATTGTTGCATGCATACTTCATGTGATAATTAATCTTTTCTTAATTATATATGCTTCATGTTATTGGTTGATGCCTTTTTTTTGTTGATCTTGTATTCTTGTTTTGATATGATAAGTAGGAGCATTAGAGTGGTATTGATGGTGGTGGTGGTGCTTTTGATTTAGGAGAGTTAAATCAAGTTTTTTTTTAATGTGCATAGATGGTCAGGATCACTCCTCATTGCAAGGACAAAGACGTGAGTTTTATTTGTTTAATTCTTACATTTCAACTTATTTATAAAAACACATTGTTTATTTTTTTTAAGGTAAATAATTCAAATAACTTTTTTTTTTTTATTTTTATGTATTTTTATTTTGATTATGATTTAGCGTTAAATTTTTTATAATTTAGTGATCCGTGCCTATACCGTTAACTGTGACTAGACGTGAATCTAAATCACCGACATCTTCCAGATCATCAACAGTAGTGAAACCCTATCGATCCTTATTACTACTACACATATCCCTCTCCAACAATCATCTTTCTCTCCTTCCAATACGATAATGTCTCTCCACCAGCGCCAACAGCAGCAGCAGCATCTCATCGATCCCTCCTCGCTCTCCCCGCAGTCCACCGCCGACGCGCAGCACAAGAGAACCACTCCTCTCTTCAGCCGCACTAGCCTTCTCATCCTCCTCTCCCTCATCCTCGTCCTCGGCGTTGTCTTCCCCTGGATCCGATCCACGAACTCTCTCTTCTCCTCAAACCCTAGAGGATCTCTCGCCAAATGGCGATCCTACACGCTCTCGCAAGCGGCGGCATTTGTGGGCAAGAATGGCACCGTCGTTGTCTGCGCCGTGAGCGAACCCTATATCCCTTTCTTGAACAATTGGCTCATTAGCGTTTCGAGACAGAAGCATCAGGATAAGGTTCTGGTCATTGCTGAGGACTATGCTACTCTCTACAAGGTCAATGAGAGATGGCCTGGGCATGCTGTGCTTGTCCCTCCTGCTCCTGATACTCAGAGTGCCCATAAATTTGGCTCCCAGGTAATCCTGGTGCTTTGATTGTGTTTACCATTTTCTGTTTATATGATTGTTATGATGTGTTTGTTCATCTAGGGTTTGTGTATGTTTATGGAAATGGTGCTTATTGCATGTTATTTGACAGGGGTTCTTTAACTTTACGTCACGCAGGCCTCGGCACCTGCTTCATATCTTGGAGCTTGGTTACAATGTGATGTACAATGATGTGGATATGGTCTGGTTGGCTGATCCTTTTCCCTATCTTGAGGGGAATCATGATGTCTATTTTACCGATGATATGGCTGCTGTATGCAATTCTGTCTATCACTTTTGGCCTTTTGCGCTATTTGTAGCTATACCACTCTTTCATGAATATGCTAATTGGCCTGTGTAGGTGTTAAATTCTATATTAGGATGAAGATTGTGATAAATTGTTTTTATTTGTTTCATTTTTCTTGGAGAAAGTTGCTCAAAGTTGTTACTGCTTCTTGGAAATGACAGGTGAAGGCTCTTAATCATCCTCATGATTTGCCACCTCCAGGAAAGAAAGGTAGAACTTATATTTGTAGTTGCATGATTTTCCTCCGTCCAACAATTGGAGCAAAAGATGTCATGAGAAAATGGATTGAAGAACTCCAAGCTCAACCATGGTCTAAAAAGGCCAAGTCCAATGACCAGCCTGCCTTTAATTGGGCCTTGAATAAAACTGCTGGCCAGGTTTGAGATTACGACCTTCTCTGTATATTTTGATATCTGATGATTGCCATGAATTAAATTTATTTTTTTAAGCAGGTTATGCTTCCATAATCTAGGGATCTGAGAAATTGTTAGTTGATACTATATGATTATAATTGGCTTTAATTTGGTAAATTATGTTGTCAATCCATTATATTTAGCACCTGTATATGTGTATCTTTCTCCTTCAAATTACATTGTTGTCACAAAAGAACTAAACTATGCATTCTAATGCATAACCTTGGCTTTCAAAGGCCATTCTAGGTGCCTGTATCAATTTTGTTACCAGCAAATTTTTTATTGGTTTGTGTCTCCAAATTTCTCAGTTGCATTGAGTTCTCATGCTTGTACATTTCGTAATAGTTCATCATCCTTCTTGGCTATCATGCCTAGTGAGTATAGTTCTAGCAAGTTTCAAAGGGACCTTACTGTTGTATAAACTGTTGCTATGGTGCATACAGTAGTGCCATTCAAATGAACCCTGTAGGATACTGAAGGAATTTATTTTAGTTTTTTGATGTCTTTTTGGTACTGCCCAACGTTGCAACATGCTAGTTTGTTCTGAGTAGTGTAAGCTTACACCTTTTGTTTATACCCACTGAATTTGTTTTTTTATTATTTGAATAGTTGAAATGGGTTAGAATCACATTTGTTACATGGAGCTTTAAGTCTCTAGTTGAATCTCTCTACATTTTCATTCTTCATTTTTGGTCTATGTTATCTACCAAGCAGCACTTCAAAAGATATTTTAGAACATAAAGTATTGAATAGAAAACTTTTATGGGAAAGCCTCTGAAAGTAACTCAGCAAAAGATTCACTAGTAAAGTTTGATGGGTCGAACTTGCTGTCTACGAAATATTTGTGAAATTGTTTCTGGTCATATTTCCCACCTATAGCTCAATGAAATTTAAAATTCCTCGAAAATTGTTCACTACATTCCTGCATAATTTAGTAGTAAATGGCAGCGTCCAAGTTCCTATGTTGAAGCTGTTAATACTGCTTGATGTATGTAGCAGATAAGTTGCCCATAATAAAGCATAAGTGAAATTTTTCTGTTGCCATTGGCCCATTGCTACTCTCAATTGTGTTATGGACTTCAATTTAACAACTTAGCTACATCCACATAACCGGATAACCCTGTATGGTGTTTTTGGATTGCTAAAGCTTTAAAGGCCATCATTTTTTAGAAAATTTTGAAATTTGGGCTCGTAAGAATTTGCTTCCAAGGCGTGTGGCATATTAAATGTTTCAAAATGTTCTATGTGCATGCAAACAGGTGGAGGATCTCATACCCTAATTTTGGGACACAGTTGGATACAGTTTATTTGATCCAGGAATAAAAATTCTAGGTATTAGCTTCTTAAGTGAGAGATTGGTAGCTCTTGACCTTTTTTTTTGTTATTCTATTCCACGAGGTTGATATCTGTTAGGCTTGATGTTTAAAAATTTCTCTTCTACCAATAGTCTGAGACTCTGAAATGATATTGTTTGTTCACTAGAATGATGCCATTAATAATGCTCTATTTCCTGTGCTCCAAATGTAAACACTTACTATATGCAGTTGTTGGTTGTTGTGACTTGATTTTGAGGCTGCATCTGTATCAAGATGAGTTTAAAGTCATTGGTTCTACTCATTTGTAAGCAAATTTGTTAGAAACTTATTCGCTTAGCATCAGGAATCTATTTATTCTTGGCATAACTTAGGTGATTGAACTTAGTAGGATGAGAGGTTCCTTTTGAGAATCACATGATTATCCAGTTTAAATACTTTGCTGAGGTTCCCTATCTTGTGGCAATGTGCATGCAAAGAAGCAATTTTCATTTAGAAAAACTCTAGCCATTGAGAGGGATCTTAAAGGATTAAATTTTTTTTCTTAGCTCATTCTCTATTGGAACAAATACCGGTATTGACAATAGGATTGAAATGCCTAAACTTTGTTAGTGATGCTCATCAAGTTTTATTGAGACTTTTTTTTTTGGGTAGTCAATGTAGATGTAGTTACCATTTACTTGATCAATGGTCGATATTTTCAAGTGCATGATTTCTTTTAAATGTTTGGACTAAGCTTATTGATCATGGATAAGCATGGTTTAAAAGCAAGCTTTTCTTAGTCAAAACTTGGGACTGGCCATTGTTAATTTGAAAGTCAGAGTTCTTTTTTTTTCTTTGATGATAATTATTTGTATGCTAGTCTGATGCAAGAAAATTGTAGAAACCCAGTTACATTCATTAAACAATTACGGATCAGAGCCAAGAATTTAACTTTATATTATGTTAATATACGTTTTGTATTTTGTTTATGTTTTCAAATATTTATTATTCACCAAGTCATTTTAGATGTTTTTTGACGTCCCATATGTTCTTTAATAAAATTGGACACCCAAGATTTCCAGTTTAATAGTGGCCAAGATTGTTTGCTAGATAATGCTCTATTCTAGAAGGCCTTTAAATTAATTCTCGCACTGTTCCACTTTTTTTAACTCTAAAATTTTCCAATCCATTGTTTAACATAACACCATGGTTCTATGTGCAAGAAAAGATATGATAGAAAAATCCAAGGGCATCATTAAACTTGTAGCTGAGATGCTGCCTGTGGTTGAAGATATGTCATAATTTGTGAATTCTTATACATATTAAAACATTTTGAAGCACATTTGAATTTGGGAAAGTGAGCCAATTATTAGAAATGTTGGAAGGTAGTAACATTTATGAGTTAAAAAAGAAAGGAACCCTTTATGTGCTGCCTACCGGTTAATCAAGTAGCATGAGGTGGAATTAAGGAGAGCTTAATGTGGATTATTGACTTTTAAATGGAGGAGGAATCAAGACACAAGTGTATCATTTCCAAGGAATATGTATGATGACAGTAATTTTTTTTTCCTAGGTAACTATTGAAAAGACTTCCCATAATTTTAAACACGTGCTTGATGATGGAGAAGTCCTGTGATTAAGTTGTGGAAAGTTGAATTGATAGTCATTTTGTTAGAAACCCTTGTCAAGATCCTGTTTAAGGTATAAACTCAAGAAGGTCTTATATCATGAAACACGATCAATATGACTTTATTGCTACGAGGAAATATGAAACTACAATAACTATTATATTGCAAAAAAGATTCAATGACAAATAACATAAGGTTTTCCTCATTTTATAGTCAAAGCTTTGCATGAAGATCCCTCTAATTTGGCATGTAATTTATGCAATTCTAAAATAATTTTTTTTTTTATATGGTTTTGCTAAAATTGAAACATTGGATCCAAAAGTTCAATCTAGCATAATGGGTTAGATCATATTAGAGATTGCTCAAGTTGTTCAAGTTGCCAAGTTATAATTTGGTTTTGCTGGATTGATTCAGTAAAAAGGCTTCAACAGCTGATGTTATTGTCATAGCTGATTGTGAACTCGCACTCCTCCTGTATAGGCCGGTTTGAAATGTATGGCATTGTTTGTGCTAGAGAGAACCTTGACACCAAGTGACAGATTGGCTATTTAACTGATAAAAAACACTGTTTAGCTTAAAGTAACATTCTACTTTTATATGCAATTTTTCCTTTATTATTTCATTTTGTTGGCGAATGTGGGGGAGGTAAGCTCACCAGAGCCATTATTTTTATGTTACAATTTGTCATAAGCTATCCCCTAGTAGTTCTTGTTTTTCTTTTATTTTCAGAAATTCTATGCATCTTGTAGTTCTATAAATCTTATTGTTTTCATGTTCCATTCCCTTTTTTTTTCCTTATTTATGTTGCAAATCAATGCTTTGAGCAATAGTGAAGTATATAATTTCTCTGAGTTTTAATTTCTACTTTTTGCATGCTGAGTGTACACTGTTGCCTATTAGAAATTTCTGAGCCAAAATCAACGACTCAGTCTATGTCTAATTCTTTTTTCTTGTGTGCGTGTACATGCATCTTCCTGCTCTCAATGATTTTTCTTATGCCAGTGTTATCTATTTGCCTTGGTTCCTGTTCTGTTTCTAATGACTAAGATTCTGTAGTAAACTTTGCTTGTAACAGCCTTGTTAGTAAGGGTCAGATATGAACCTGTTCATATGGGGGATTAGGGAGCAGATGAACTTTAAAACTGCATGAGGATGCCTGCAATAGAAATCAACTTCATTGTACATTCCACTTCTCATCAGATGATCTATGAAAGAGCTTCTTGAATAGCTTTCTTTGTTGTTAACTGCTTTATGCTTTAAATAATCTGTTAGAATTTAGAATTTCTTGTTTATTTTGAAATTTTCTATTAGAACTAATTGAATTAAAAGTTGTGTATTAATTTGAACTGTGCTTTGAGTCTTATGTTTCATGTATATATTGGCCTGCCCCTGTTTCACCAAGGAACAATTTGATTGCAGGTGGATCTCTATCTTCTTCCCCAGGCTGCATTTCCATCAGGAGGTTTGTACTTCAAGAATGAAACATGGGTTCAGGAGACCAGAGGTAAACATGTCATTATTCATAACAACTACATTACCGGTTTTGAGAAGAAGATTAAACGGTTCCATGAATTCAAGCTATGGTTGGTTGATGATCATAGTGATGAATCTCCACTTGGTAGAATATGAAGCAAATGTCTTTTTTGACGGAACCTTTGTTTCAGCATAACATGATAGAACTCAACAGCTGGAAACAAATAAAAAATGGTTGAGAATGGGGCTTAATTGCTGGTTCTTCTTAACAACACTTCGGTCTGAAGTCAATTTCAATTCTTTCATTCCCTGTAGGGATAAATATATGTACCCCTTCTATTAAGGTACTTTTGATTGTGGCTTTATTACTCTGATGGTAGGGGAGGCACTAATGGTGGCAATCAATTACTTGTGTATTTTACTGAGATGCCTGCCGCTGTTAATTGTTGTCAAATTTATTTGGATCTTCATTGTCTAGGGTCCATTGCATTTTATCTAATATAATTTTTTTTTTTAGATTTTGTTTGTCAAGTTAGTTTGTAAATTATTGCTCTATTTGAAAGCATTAATTTGAGGTTATAGTTCTATCTTTATGGTCAATTTGGCTGTATGAATTTTCTCATGTTTTTATCCTTTTGGCTTTTCTTCTTTGCTTCTGCTTCTTTTATTATTATTATTATTATTATTATTATTATTATTATTGTTATTATTATTAATGTTCTTGTTATTTTGTGTGGGCAGAGGAAGGTGTGTCGCAAATAGTATTTTTTCTTGTTGTGAGATGCGAAAAAGAAAATTACTAATTTTTTAAAATCTTTGTATTTTTACAAGTGATTGTTTAGTGATTAAAGTTTATTGAAATTTTAATTATATTTGACCATCTTAAATTTATTTTTTGCTTTTGCGCTTTATCTCAATGTTCATTTTTGTTTGGTTATTTTATACTTTTGTACCCTTTGGTTATTATTCTTTCAGAATATTCAATATAGTGGATATTGAACACATGATCTAAAAATAGAGGAGATTGACCACATGATCTAAAACATTGAATTATTTTCACATACTTCCATTTAAAAATACTTATCAAAAGTTTTTAAAAATCATTTCACATTCTAACATTTCAAAAGTTAATAGGGATGCTAAATAATAGAATTAATAAATTACTTTCCGTGTATTTTTATTGATAGGAGTATACATACATATAGTATATTTCTAAAAATGTAAAAAATATAAAAAATTTAAAATTTAAAAACAAACTAAAATCTCCTAGACAACAGCATATATCTGCATAGAGGACATGTGTCATCGGTGGTAAACCATTCAACAATACACAATTTATGAAAGAGTTTATGACCACATGGCAAATAAACTCCCTTTTCCAAACCCAATTGATCAAAACAAATGACACAATTCTCACCATGAACTTGATCTCCAGCATCCTGCTTCTCCTCCTCCATTGCTGTCTCATTATTCTGATCATCTACATTACAAAACCAAGATTGCAATATGATGATTTCCACCTCAAATACAACGTTTGGGTTACCACTCAAAACCATTGTTTCAGTGCTTGGTATCTTAGAAAGGATTGATGTTACAATGTCAGACACCAAGTCTTGTCTCTCTGCAAGTGACAGCACGGGACCAACTAGAGCACCTGAGAGGGCCATGGTTAAGGAGTGTGTCACAATGGAGTTGTCATTAACAAACTTACTGAGTGTGTAAATTTGAATGATTTGTTTTTGGTTGAGTAAAGGGATTGTGAGTTTGTGAATAGTGTTGTTGTTGGACCAGCGGGCATGTTTGATCCTCATAATAAGGTTGATGATGAGCTTGGGAACATAAGTATTAGTATTAGTATTAGTATTAGAACGGTGGAATTGCTGGACTAGTGATCCACTCACTTTGAGGCTGACGTTACAAGTGCTTTGATAGTCAGGACTTTGGACAAGGGAAGACATGATTTTAGACTTACAACTAATTACAATGTAGAATTAAAAGACCACTCATGCATGCATGCTTACACATGCAGGTTAATTTGTATATATATATATATTGATGGGTGTTAATTTAGGGTTTGAATATGATAAGGAGTAATTCTATATTTCTACTAGAAGTTGGAGTGTGATAATTAAAGATAAGATAAAGGTGGTGTTTGGTTAGTTTAGGGCTAATATGACATTATCCGGAATTTGAATCAAGTAATTTTAGATTATTTCGTTTGGTTGTTTGAATGAGAATATTATATGGAAGGAATTGGAATGTCAAGTTTTCACAGTATACTTTCTAAATTTAATAAAATCACAAAAACATTAAATGTTTTAAAATTCAAAAAAATAAAAATTCATGTTTTTTTTTTAAAATTCACACATAATTTTTTATATGAAAATATATTTGTCAAAATATTTGGTTGGAGATAAAAACAATATTTGAGATTATTTTTTTTTCTTCAAAAATTAAATTTGAAAAGTATATATTTATTTAAAATAATTAAGTTTCACTTTAATTAATATTAATAAAAATTAAATATTTTAATTTTATAATTTTTTAAATAATAACACATTTATTATTAAACGATTTTGATATTTAAGTAAAAATGTTATAAATTTCTTATATTTAGTAAAAGTATCATGTTACATTCTAATAATATTACTGTCAACCAAACAAAAATTACACATATTTTACCTTAATATGATTCTTGATTCTCTCAACCAAACGATCCTGAAGTTCCGTGGCAAAGCTTTCAATTGAAACATATAAAAACATAATTTAAAAAATAAAAATTTACAAGCAAAAAATAATTTTTGGAGTGGGTTTACTTTGATTTTAAAGGAGAAAAAAAAATCTTTAATTTTATGTGTTTTTATAAGAGTGTAGATTAACATAAATCCATCTAGTACAAAGAAACCAAAATAATATGGAAATTTGTACTTACACCACTATAAAATCTTATATTTATTGTGTTATGTATCCGTTTGCATATATCCTACTTGCAAATATGCCCATTTAAGAGTTATTTTTGTGCATTTACCCCCATAAAAAAAATCACTTGTATATATGTGCCATTTTAAAACAGGCCATTTACACATATATCCAAATAAAAATCATCTTTACACATACACTTCAATAAAAGTGCATATGATTTTCATGAAATTATTTTTTTGAATGCACCATATATAATTTAATTTTTTTTTTTACATATGTATCCCCATAAAAAATTATGTACACCCTTAAAAAGTGCATATTTTCATTTATACTCTCCAGAAAATCATATTTGCATATGCATTCCTGGAAAAAAAATTATAATTTTGTATATAAACCCAAAAGTGTTAAAAAGTAAAAAAATTTGTGCCATAAATAAACAATAAAATAAATAAATAAAAATAATATAAATACCCAAATTACCTATAGAAAATAAATAAGAAATAATATAATGAGAAGAAGAGATAATATTCAAGATAGAATTGTATCTGCAACACACATCGGAACCCTTATATATAGCACAATGTTAAGTAACG
The DNA here is from genome assembly GCA_020875875.1 of Dioscorea alata. NCBI lineage: Eukaryota > Viridiplantae > Streptophyta > Magnoliopsida > Dioscoreales > Dioscoreaceae > Dioscorea > Dioscorea alata. Next base: position 16,373,757 of record CM037019.1, read on the forward strand.
AAAAGGGATATTAATAGAGGAGAAACGCATCCACATTTAGTCGATGCATCAATTAAAACCATAAAATATCTACATGGTCCACATGATGGATGTATTGGTCCACATATATCTCCTTCTATTCTTTCTAAAAATTTATGAGATTCACTAGCCACCTTACTTTTAGAAGGTCTGGTTATCAGTTTTCCCATTGAACATGTTGAACATACATATTCATTATTTGTTAGGATTTTATAATCCTTCAATGGGTGTTCATGGGCACTAGTAATAATCCGACTCATCATAATAGCACCATGATGCCCAAGTCTTTCATGCCATAGTTTAAATATTCCTGGATCATTAACCGTCTTGGTTAAGACCGTATGTGATTCTATCACTCTAATATGTGTACAATATAATTCTAAAGATATTCTTTTCCCTCCTTATCAACCATCTCTAAATGACAACCATTGAGACGTATATCTTTAAAACTTAAAAGGTTTCTTCCGGATTTTGGAGAATAAAGAGCATTTTTAATCTGCATAGGTGTCCTATTTGGTAACACCAGTGCTGCTCTACTGGAACCTTCAATCATGTCTGATGACCCAGCTATTGTGGCTATAAAAGCTCTTTTCATTGATAAGGATGTAAAATATATTTGTTTTTGCAATACAGTATGTGTCGTTCAACAGTCAACAATGCATTCATCACCACCCATATTTTATCTAAAGCATAACAAAGGAATATAACTTTAATGAAATGTATAACATATTGAAAAAATAAAAACATACTACATATATTATAAATCTAATCTATTAGAAAGTCTGACATATCTAAGTGTGTATTCTGAATTATATCATCAACAAAGTTAGTTTCTGTGGAGTTGTCTGCAAAATTTGTCTCAACACCTTTATTCTTTTTGTCTTTAAGTGAATCTTGGTAAAGTTCGACAAAATGCTTGGGGGTTCTACAAATTTTAGACCAATGACCCTCCAGTCCACAATGGTGACATGTATATCTTTTCTTGTCTAATCCATCATTGTGGTTTTATTATTTTTGATGATGCACATTTATTTTACCATCGTGTGGTCCGAAATAATTTTGGCCCCCAGCACAACCACGTCTGCCACGACCACCACGATAACCTCTTCCACCTCGGTTCTTATAACCATCATTACGACGACGCCATTTTCCTTGCCCATAATTAGTTTCAAGCAGTGATGTTGATCCGGATGATCGGGTTTGATGATTTTGCATCAATAATTCATTATTTTGCTCTGCCACAAGGAGACAAGAAATCAGTTAAGAGAATTTTGTAAAATTCTTTTCTATGTATTACTGTTGTAATATAACATCTCGAGCATGAAATGTTGTGAATGTTTTTTCAAGCATCATATTTTCTGTCACCGTTTCTCCACAGAGACGTAACACCAAAACTATTTTAAATAACTTGGAATTATATTCTTGCACGCTTTTAAAATCTTAAAACCTGATATTTGCCCAATCATTACGTGCTTTTGGCAAATAAACCATTTTGAGATGTTCAAATCTTTCTTTTAAGAAAAACCACAATTCTTGTGGATCCTCAATAGTCAAGTATTCATTTTTCAGGCTATCATCAAGATGATGCCGTATGAATATCAATGCTTTTGATTTATTATCAATTGGCTCATTGTTAGCAGCCTCAATTGTTTTTCCTAGGTTTCTGGCATTTAGATGGAGCTTAACATCGAGGTTCCACGATATATAATTGCTCCCACAGATATTAAGAACCTCGAATTCTCTTCTTGCGATATTCGCCATGATATCAAATTCTATAGAAAATAAATGATATAACAATAATTCAATGAATAATTAAAATAAAATACTAAAATAATGGAAACGACAAATAATAAATTTAGAATTAGTCAATATAAAGATAAAGCATGTATGAAGTAAATCAAAATAATATATATATCAAAAGCAAATTCGTGTTGATAACGTGTTAAAAAGTAGAGAAATTTGTGACATAAATAAACAATAAAATAAATAAATGAAAGTAATATAAATACCCAAATTACCTATAGGAAATAAATAAGAAATAATATAATGAGAAGAAGAGATAATATTCAAGATAGAATTGTATCTACAACACACATCGGAACACTTATATATAGCACAATGTTAAGTAACGAAAAGAGATATTAATGGAGGAGAAACGCATCTACATTTATACTTCTCAACACATCAATTCATAACGAAAACTTATATTATATTTGCATTACTCTATAAAAGTGCATATTTGAATATTTATACCACAATTATTGGTATTATAAAAAAAATCATTTTTATAAATTTAGCTGCATGATTATTTGACAAACTCATAATCTTATTAGTTATCACATTGAAAATATTCCAAAAAAAAAAAAACTAAAATTTTTTATTTACATGAACCAAAAATTTATAAATAGATATATCTTTTATTACACTGTATCACTTATGGCCAAAATGTAAAAAAATAGAAGAGAAATTTGTTTAGATTTAAATTAATTTACGAACAAACAATTTGGAAATCAGCCCTTCCAAATATAAATATATAATAAAATATATAAAGCTATTATTTCGGCAATCAAGTTTACTGTTTCAAATTTTTCAAGTACCAGTGGACAAATGTTAGACCAAGTTTATAGAAAACTTTCCATATATAAATCAATTATCAGTCGATCTATTTTATTTAATATTTTAAAAATAAAAATAAAGTGAAAATTATATCCAGCTATCTTTTTATCATTAATAATCATAAACTAAAAAAATATTCAAAAATTTTGTAAAATATAATATAAAACGTATATATCTTAAAGAAAAAAAAAAAAATCAAATTTTAAGAGGTGCATATATGTCATGCGGTTGCATTGAATGATATACATGTAATTAGCCAAATTTTTAAGGATATATAATAAATTTCTTCTAAAAGCAATTTATACTAATGCTGTTTGATTACAACATGGAAAATTGGTGGAAAAATTTTTTTTCCCATGGAAAAATTTTCTATGAAAACAAAAAAATGGTTATTTGATTGGCATTATTTTATGCTTAGAAAATTAAGAATTTTCTATGAAAAGTTCTTATTTTGTTGTTTGATTGCTCCTATTTTTTATGGAATATGTAACATTTTACATGAGAAAAACTCATTTGTTGTTTGATTGCATCAATTTTCCCTGAAAAAAAATTATAATTTCCATGAAAAAATTTTTATAGTCTCCAAGAAAATTATATTTTTGGCTATCTTAAATGTTATTAATCCTAATTAATCATTTTTTTAATTTTGTACTGATTTTAAAAAATCATCATACTAAATCATTCAAATAGCATTAAGTCATTTATATTCCCTAAAAAATTGATATATCTATTGTTTCAAAGTACTCTGAGACACACACACACACACATATATATATATATATATATATATAAATATGAATTTTCCAAGGGGCTATAAAAGCAAAAAGAAACATCTCTTACCCAAATCGGCGCTAAATCCCTAAAAATTTTCTTTCTCGATTTCCCCCAATTCGTTCGTCTCTACTCCTACTCTTGGAGCTCTCGATAGAGCAACGGCAATGGATCCCTACGAATCCTTCCACCATCGCAGTGCTCACTGCTCCTCCATGTCCCCTCATCCATCCCACCCCGTCTTCGTTGATGCTCCACCTCCCTTTCAATTTCATCCTCCGCCGCCGCGCCATCACCATCGTCCTCCAGATGCTGATCACAACTTCTTCCATCCTGGTGCTCCTCCTCCTCCTCCTCATCATCATCATCCCCTTCATCCTCCTCCGCTTCATCCTCCTATTCGCCGGAGTCGCGGAGGTGATCCGCCGTTGGAGTTCGATCCGAATTGGGAGCGGGAGCATCGGAGGCCGATGCCTCCGTCGCCGATGGCTGGTGTTTCGATGGGGAGGAAAAGGCCGCGTTGGGATCAAGATCGCGTTTTTGAGGAGGAATCTGGTGGATCGCGCCGTGGGGGTAGGAGGCTAGGGTTTGCGGACGCTCATCCCCGGCGTGATGGTTTCTTCGATCCGGGTATGTCGGATCCTCCTGTTTTGTCGCCTAGAGTTGTTTCTGGGGCTCGATTGGGCCCGAACAGAGGTGCTTTCGTGGTGGATCGGCAGGAGGAGATTGTGCCTTGGGAGTCGTGGAGCGATGCTAGACCGCCTCCGCCACCTCCGTATCACGGGGAAGATAGCATTGAGGATCCAAGGGGTGGTTTCACGGAAGGGTCGCCGTGGCGATCGTGGGACGATGCTCCCGCCGGTTATCAAATAGAAGGCGGGATTCATGAGAGCTCGCGTAGTGGTTTTGTGCCTCCCAATCGACTGGAAGAGTATTGGACTGACGAGCGACGACCATCGCTGCCTCCTTATAGGAAATTTGAGAATTTGCATCTGGGTATGGAAGGAGCATTGCAAAAGGGTTTGGCTGGCCATGAATTTCGTGAGGATAAGGTTTTGGTTAACAAGGGGAAGAGGATGGTGCTGAATGGAAGGGGTTCCCGGAGCCCCACGATAACCCCAACAAAGAGGTTTCAACGGAAACCCAGTGCCCTGAGCAGGATACAATCTGGAGTTTCGGTTTGGGAAAGGATTGAGGAAAAGTCGCAGCCTTTTGTGCCCTCTCTTCATGATGGGGTATCAGAAGAGCAACAGCCTGAGATGGAACATCTTGATCTATCATACAAATCAAATGCCCTGATTGCAAAGGTTTTACACCCTCTGGATCTTGTTGGGCCAAGTTCTGATGGAAAGGGCGTTGTTTCTCGGATTCTGAAGAAGAGGATTGTGAAGAAAAATGTTGTGAAACCTAGGGATAGTGTTGTTCCGGTTTCTTTGAATGCTTCGACTTCTGGGGTCTCAGAAGTAGTCCCTAAGAAGTCACTGGTATCAGGCAGTCCTATTAAGTATTGTAACAAGGAATTGGAAAGGGTACTAGTTTCTACATCTGTAGTTCCTGATTCTTTGAAAGCATCGGGTTCCAGGGCATCCAAAGAAGTTCACAAGAGGTCACTTGTTTCACGCAGTCCTGGTAAGTTATCTTCTAAGTTAACAGACAAGGTAGTAGTTTCTTCTGCTGTAGTTCCATGTAGTTCTAGTGCTAAACCTGGTCCTAAGAAGGTCAAACTGATCGGATCAGCTGGGAAAAGTTCTGTGAAAATATCTGCCAAGGCTAAATCTTCAGTGGAAGTTCAGAAAAAGGAAATCACACATTGTTTAGATACATTTAATTCCGAAATTAAGACTAAGACAATGGATGATGGTGCTTCTAAGGTTTGTTGTCAAGAACTAACAAAGGAAATGGAGCCTACTGAGAATACTGTTTCTGTACAATTTAATGAAATCATTACCGTAGGTGAATTGAGCTCTGGTGAGGTTATTGGGAGGGATGAAAATAAGGCAATTGGTGAGAAGGTCCATGGAATCTGTGCAGATGATACTGTGGTTTCAGGTGCTGAGATTCTGGATAGTGTTCACTCTGATGGTAATTTCAATACTTCTCGTTTGGATGGTAAGGATTTGAATGTTTTTAGTATAGAACAAGGAACAACTGAAACAATGTTACCACTCACTGACGGTGGTGTAGAGGGATCTGCTCAAGTTTTTACAGCTGCTGAGCATGGTGCAAGCAAGGGCCCTTGTGAAGAATCAGCGTGTAGGATGTCAGATGTTGAAAGCTCTGCGAACTTTGTTATTGGACTTGGGGAACATTTTAATGATGCTCATCCTTTAACCTTAGAAGATTGTGGGCAAATAATTCCATCTGCTGATTCTCTCGAGGGAGAGGCGATAGTTCAGAAGGTTGAGGATGTTTGTGCGCATACTGAAGATGCCAAATTACTTGAGGGTAGTGGGAGCCAATCTTGTGGTGTGGTGTTGAATTCAAATGCAGATGACATCTCTACTCCTTTACCTTTGAAAGCTAGTGGAATTGATTCAGAATCCGTTCAACCTCTTGGAGGGCAAGATTGTGCCCCCAGTATGCAGGATATGGAAGGAATGCAACAGCAGTGTGATCATTTCAATCTCATGGACACTGAAGCTGTTGCTGTAGCCAGTTATGCTGATAAAAGTATTAAGGATCTTGTGCATTCTCAAGTCTCAGATATGGATTCTTTGACTGTGGTATATGATGCACAAGACGTAGGTTGCTCTGTAGATGCAGAATTGTCTGACTCTTGTTTCTCAGACCCTAAATCATGCAATGATGACAAGGATAACAGCAACCAAGATGAGCAGCTGACCACACTGGATGACTCATCTGTGGTGTCTGTGCGACATTTGCCATCTGAAGCCGAAGAAGAAGTGAAGTCATCTAGAATCATGCCATGTCATCAAGAAATTTCTGAACTGCTGCAAGAAGGATTGTCACAGGGATCAACCAAACAAACTGCTCCAGTCCTAGGAGCTGTAGAGGAAGAAGAGTTTATGAGCAGGAAGGGCTTGCCGGAAACTGGTAATATAAGAATTTTACCTAATAAGGGTAGCTTAGTGGTAAAAGAAACTTCTCACTTAAATCGGAATCTGAGAAACAAGACGTGGCATCGGACAGAAAGCACAGCTTCTGCTTCACTTTTACATGGAAATCTTCATAGTACTACTAGGTTGTTAGGTAAGCAGTCATCGAAAAAGCTAGAGAGGGTCCAGAATTCTTATATTCGGAAAGGAAACAGTTTGATTAGAAAATCACTGCCTGTTCAGCAGTCACCTCAGCTTAAGTCTGCCGCAAATGGAGAAAATAAAGTAAAAAAATTGAGCAGCAAAGGCTTTGACGGTAAAACTGATACTGCTAGTCATCCTACTTCTAACCCTTCTTTTGTAACAAAAAACACACATAATTTACCCCTTCAGATTAAGTCACTAAGTTTATCCTCAAATTTTCCTGAAGATGATACTCATGATATTTCTGAGGCTCTGACTTTTGAAGGAGGCATTGAAACTCAGGTCAAACAGCCCAAAAGTCAAATTGCTGATTTGGTTTTGGGCAGTAATGTGGACAGTCAAAGCATTCAACCCATTAGAAAATCTGAACCTTTGGACTCAAAGAAGATAAGGTATGTAAAGAGAAAATCTAACCAGTTGGTCGCTGCTCCTGAGCCTGATGCTGGTGATTTATCCACCCATGCCATTGATAAGGTCCAGAAAGTATCATCTTGTGCCCCATCTGATCTCTACTATAGAAAGAAAAAGAACCAGCTTATTAGGAATGCTTCATGTGATCCACAGAAACAAGATGCCACAAGTCCTACTGATAATTCAAATTCAGATGACCAGAGGATCCCTATAATTTCCTTCCTCAAAGCTAGCACAAGAGGCCCTTTTAAGAAAAGATTGGATAAAGGTTCATTTCTTTGAAATAACTCTATTTTATGTTATTATTATTTTTGAAAACTAATTCTATGCAATTTATGAAATTCTACGTATGCTTCAATGATGCTTCTGTCGTGAAATGCTTGCATGTCATTTGTTATTTATATGATTGTTTTGGGGTTGCCTGTTTCTGGCTGAGTCCAAATTACAAAAGCAAACATGTTTGTCTCAGCTTGTGATTTTATTTATTAGCTTTATGGTTTCGGAGGTTGCGACTTTAGGTTTCATGCTTGACTCTGAAAGACTTCTTTAGGCACTTATTTGTAGATGCATATAATTATGGACTCATTGTGGTTCTTGAAGGACCTTTTAGGCACGTATTTCTTGAGGGGAGAAGCAGAATGCTAACTCGAAATTGCATAGCACAGACCTGTCCACACTTGACAAATGCTAGCTTAAGTAAACTATGTCTCTGTTTTCACCCAAGCTCGAGCTTTTAATGTAGAGTGCCAATCATGTAGTTTATCAATGTTGTCTTAGTTTTGTTACTTTAACATCACACTCTAATCAAAAGAATTTTGGTTCTTATGAGTGCACCATATATCAATTAGTTCATGAAATTTGCGGAGAGTTTGATACTGTCATTTATTTGCATGAATATAGTCTTTATAGCAGAAGGTTGCTGTCATTCCATTTATATTAATTTGTGTAACTTATTCGGCAATAGGAAATTTTGAAATGAGCTCTCTTTTGTCAGTCTTGGTTTTAAATTGAAGTGCTGCTCTGTTTTGGGCTCAATTCTTGTTAATAGTGACAGTTGGATACAAGTTGGTGCGGATTCAATTAACTGTTACAGTTTCTTTTCTCCTTTTTTTCTTGGAGAGAATATTTTCCATGCTATGCATTGTGTTAAGTTTAGAGCTGACTCTCATAATTTGTTAAGCATGAGTCTCTTATGCAGTTCTACAGAAGAAATACAAACATTCCTCCCTTGTGTGGACATTAGGTGGGGAAGAGTCACAGAAAAAGGGTTTTTCATCAGTGAATAGTTGGAAAGTTCTACCAACTCTTTTTCCATGGAAGAGAGCCATACACTGGAAGAGTTATAGTAATATTCCTTGTACTTCAAATAAAAATTCTTTGTCATTGATTGGGTAAGTTCTTGCATTAATCCTCCCCATTTTTCTTTTTTTGCTCGTAGTTTGTAGTTCTGGTTGTGTTTTCTTGCTGATCAGTGTATTTGCTTACTATACAAATATAACAGTTTCTTTTCTGGTATTTTCAGTCGAAGACTGCAACTTACAAGGCGAAGGAATACAGTGTACACTGTGTCTACTGATGGATTTTCTATCAGAAAGGCTGGAGTGATAAGTATTGGGGGATCTAATCTTAAATGGTCGAAATCTATTGAGAGACGATCAAAGAAGGCAAGTGAGGTGAGTGGATATAACATGGGGCACTGATTCCTTGTTTAACCTTAATGCCTATTGTCATCATGTACACCGTTCATAGAGTTGTGGGAGATGGGGAGGATTTCTTTTGGAAATCAGTAGTTTTATAATCATTTCCAACTGCTCTATTTTTTTAAGTAATATGGATAGAAATTTTTGTGATGGCTATGCTTGTGGATGTGCATTATGTAAATGATGACTATGGGTGACATGAAACGGAAGTCTTTCATGCCTTCCTGGTATGTATGCATCACGAGTTCTAATAGTGTTTGATATAGATTTCAAATTGGAAATCCAGGTGGTCTTTCCTGTTACATCTCCTCTTGTGGTTATCAATTTGCAATTGCTTTTGATTCACATTTTATCAAATGCTGTTTTATCCCGGTTATCTTCATACATGGAAAAAAGGAGGATCATCTCTGCGATGATCACCAAGTTACCTTACTGCTGGAAAGCAATCCATTATTTGGTATTATCAGCCATTTACTTTTTCCTTTTGACATCTATGAGCGTGGGTATTGCTAGCTTTGTTAATTGTCCTGGAAAACTTTTGCAAGAGGATGGTTTGCATTTGGTTTCTGCCTCATGGTCAGATAAGAACACTAACTGGGCGGGATTTTTAATGGAATTTTTGATATGGCCTGCCCCACTGGGGTTATACGTATTAGAGGAAGGCTCCATCTAGCTATTCAGCAGTCCTCCTAATGACAATTATTTCAAAAGCTGTTATCCTTCAGCATTTACTTTGAACATCTGTCATGCTGAGGCTGAGGATTGGAATTTGGTTGTTTCTTGAAGTGGAGTTGAAGCTGGGTTAAGCTGTATATGATTGACTGAGAGGGTGTAGTGCTGTAACATTGTGGGTGAAGTTGAACCTAGGTGTTTTCATATGAAAAATGTGAGGCATGGTTGTTTTTTGTTTCATACTCTCCTTTGGAGGAAGATTGAGTCTTGCTAGGTTTCAGGGTCTAGATTGAGAGGGAAAATGATCTTTTTATACTTAATAGAACAAGTAGACCTCTTGGTTCTGATGGTAGAGTTGATTTTGGCTGAAGATGCTTTTTCTATAGAACTTGCATAGTGTCTTAAGTTCTCCACTGAATTTCACTGGACTTGATTTGAATGGAAACATTTTAAGGCTTGCATTTCAAGTTGATTAGTGTTCTCACTTGTAGTTTTGCTTTTGTTATCAGAAAGGATCTTGAGTAATTTGAGTGAGAACATTTAAGTTTGTGAATGTGATTTTGTCAGTTAATTCACTTGAAAGATTACTTGCTTATGTGGAAAGCTATTGTTTGTGAAGATTGACCTTGCAATCCTGGAGACTATAGATTCATTTATGTTTTAAAGCACAAGATGATATGAATAGATGCTTTTTAAAGCAGGGTAAATCTTGGCTCTTCCACTATCTTTGAAGTGTTTCCTATTGCACTTCATAGGGAAGGTGATTTACTTTAGCAAGGCCATGTATTTGACTTTTGAGCAGCAAATGAGATTGTTGTCCTTTAGAGAAATGTGTTTAACGTTGTTGTAGATTTTTATGTCATATACATAGATGGCGCTTGGTTGTGGTTGGAATAAGTTATGCTAATGAGATGGAATAAAAGTTTGGAGTTTGAATTATTTCATGAGGGAGATTTCTGAAACCAAATTATCCATGAGATCCAACTTGGCTAATTTAAAACAAGCACTTCTTGGTTCAAGTTGCATTGGTTTAATTTGTGGTTAACACTAATTTGGGGTTGATGACGTGGCTTGTACAAAATAATGTCCTTGTTATTCTAGTTAATCATGTTGTAAGAGAAGAGTTATTATGGGGTATATTTCCATTCCAGTTCATCACATTTGGTTGATTATTCTGGAATAACATGGAAGTACCTCATTTCTAACCCAACTAAATGCTGTCATGAAGTTTTCGTATGATTTACACTTTTTGTTTGTTTGATTCTGATCATAAAGATAATGCGCCTGATACTTATTATTAATTTAAAGTGTCAATTTAAACCTGTTAAGATTCATAAGCATTGTTAATCTAGATAGACACCAATTGTCTATCATGTTTCGTAGACTGTTCTTGTTTAGCTATTTTGGATATGTTTCCTCCTGCTTTTTATACATGCAGTATATTTTCCTTGGAATTCATTTATAGGATGACTCCTGCTATTAAGGATATGTAAGTTACATGATTTTAGCATGTTATTTGAAATGTTTGCACTTCAAAGGGCAGTTTTTAGCTTCTATGCGGCCAGTTTTTGAACTGTGCTGTTTTTCAAGTGCACTTTTTGTTTGGTTCTTTTGGATGGAATCCTCTGTTTTTGCTTTTGAAAACATTTATTGATTGTTTTCTGTCTTTCCTTTTGAGATAAATAGTTATCTTATCTATATTCACTTGTCTACTATCCTATCAATCTAGGTGTATTGTTGCAATTTCAATTTGTTACTTCTTTGGTTTTCTGGTTGTCAATATGGAAGTTGTTTCTAACATGTTAAAATTCTGAAAATTGACTATATCAAATTTTTATATAGATCATGGAGAATTTGGTTGAAACCACTTCTTTTCTTTCTTGGCCTGTTGTAGGAAGCTACATTAGCAGTTGCAGAAGTGGAGAGAATGAAAAGGGAAAGAAAAAGAACTGCTTATCTTCGTCCCAACAAAAAAAATGGAAATTGTCTGTTACGTAAGTTAAGCTTTCAGTACTAAGATACATTTTTATATTGACTATAGTTTATTGTGGAAACCATTGTTTTGGACCAACTTTGAGTAGTTAATAGTAACTGTAGAAATAGTATGTTTGGTGTACTTTCTTAATGAAGACTGTCTTCCACAATCTGCAACATGACATTCATGTAATGTCAATCCTTGCCTTTTGGTAGCCAAACTATCCAGTTATGGATTTTGAATGGCTCCAAGATCTGTTTGATGCCTATTCTTGGGTGTTCCTACATGCTATCTTAAACATTTCATAATCGGCGACTGCCAACTTAGGTATAAATTTCTTTTATATCAAAATATTAGCTTTGTTAGAATGACTGCTGTGTGCTTAAAATTATGCCAGTCTCATCCAAATTCTTGTCATGGCATTTTGTTTATGACATTTCTACCTGCTCATGCGTTGATTCTTCCACTCTATTTCCTGCAGGCAAGAATTCTGGTATGTTGATCACATGGTTAGATTTTTGAAACATAACAGATTATATAATAACTGCAATGTTGTAGGTGAACGCATTTTTCGTGTTGGATCAGCTCGGTACAAAATGGATCCCTCAAAGCGGACACTGATACGCATTTCAGGTATATATTTTTGAATAATGGTAATGTTTCTCTTATAAGATTTATTGTTTTTACACGACCTTGTTTGAGTAGTTCTTCAGGATCTGAAGGTAATTAACATCAGTTGCTTTATTACTTATTTTCTTTTTTATTTCAAAATCATGCATGTCTTCCTGGTACATGTAGACAGTTAAGGTTGGTGATCCTGGAAATGATTGACTTGCGTATTTGAATTAATTTTCAGCAGAACTCAAATAAACTCTACTCTTTATGCCTTTGGGCACACATGCTATATTTGGTTCTGGTTTAATGGACACTTGTTGGGATACTACTGCTCCTCCTATCTTTTACTCGTTCCATAATTACACTCAAGGTGTAAATGAGTAAACTTGACCGGCACAAGGCCTAGCTTCAGTGGTGCGTAATGTTTTTGAGCCAACTCAAGTGCTTGATTTCAGCTAATTTTAACTGAGCCAAACCTGTGTCCTTGAGGCTGCTCTAGGTGGAATAGCTTTGGCTTTTTTCCATCATTGGAACTTCAAGAACAAGAACAAAGTTTTGTGTAGGAGACAACCTTGTTGGACAGACGATTTATTTATAACCTTGCTGTCTAACTATTTCTGCCTAATTGACATGCCAGAGATATTTCTGTGTTGGAGGAGCTGAACCATGTTCAAATTCATTTAGAAATTAATTTCTACCTCCGATGCGCTTCCCAAGCTCCTCCCATTTATAAAATTGACTTGGTTAAGTTTTAGCTGTGCCCTGGTTTTACTTGGGTTAAATGTAAGCACCTTGATCTATTGACAACTCTGATGTTTCTTTAGTTACTCAATTTTTGGATGAGTAAAGCCCTTCTGCTATTGATTAGGAAGAGAACAATATGGATGCCTGAGAAATGTTTCTTGATGAGAAAGCATGCTAAATTTGGTGCTTGGAAGGGGAACCTTTTGGGGCTTTTTTTTATGGTGGCTTTTGGCGGGTTGGGGCGGGGAAATGGAATTCTGACCAGAAATGGGAAGATAGTTTCTAACATGAAGCATCTCTTTGATTACATGGGAGTTTGGAATTGAAGTGGGTGCTGGTTATGCTACAGTATGAGGACTCTGTATTTTCCTTTTCTACTGGTTCTTTACCTTTCCCATTCTCGTTTATGCTCTTGTAGATGTGATTACATGCTTCAGTAATTTTTATAGCATATTTTTTAGATTACAGCCACAAATGCATTTATCAAATCTGCCTTGTAATTAAAGCTGATCTTCCTGTGCTTGCCGTTTGTTCAAGTCTTACTATTGTGACTTCCTGCAAAATTGAAGGTGATGTTTTGTTAAAGAACAAAAGCAGTTTATGGGGGACTAGTTTGCGTTGACACTGAGAGTTTTAAATGTTATGTTAGCTAATTGTAGGGCTTGCTCGTCCAGGAAAATGTTCCAATTCATTTTCATTTATCTTCTCTAATGAGGCTTAAACTAATCTTGTATTTAATGCTTAGAAAGTTGAAAATGGTGATGAGGAATGGAGAAAAACAAGGGGTTTGTGAGAGTGAGAAACTAGGGGCAGTGAGGTAGAAAAAGAAATTAAGGGTGTTGAGGTAGAGTGGAATTGCAAGGTAAAAACAGAAAAGAAGTGAAGGTAGTCAGAGAAAATTGGGGCACATGTGTGAGTTTGGTTATTGAAGTTCTAGCATCTGAGTGTAATTTAGGGGACGCAATAAATTTGTATAACAGATTTTAGTGTCCTTCAAAATGACGCATTTTCAAATGCCTTAAACATTTTAGAGTAAATTGACTAATGAACATATTTTCGGTACGGTGTTCTGTTCTCAGCCCCTGATTATTGAAACCAAATCTCACTTGTTTTTTGTAGATCAAAATTCTTGTGGGATTTAAATAATATCTTATGATATTTAGAAGTTCGTTTATTATTCAGTTAAAAAAATAGATTTCAGTTTTATTGTGAATCTAATTTGAATATTCTGATTGTGCTTCTGAAATGAAAGGTGAGTTGCTAATCAAATCATATTGCAGTATTTTTTTGATGCCCTTTCTTGCTCGGAGACCATCAATCGAAAGATCAGAACTCCCTGTTTTATTTGCATCTTGGGTGATAACATTATTGGTTTTATTGCACCTAAACTTAAGGTGCCATTTTTTTTTAATTGTTTATAATTTTCTGTGAAGATGACCAGTTATCATCTGCTGCTGATCAACAAGGAGTCAACAGGCTAAGATCCTTTGTTCCAAGGAGATTGTTAATTGGCAATGATGAGTATGCCTTGTTTGTATTGCTTTAGATTTTCTTGAGCATCTAACCCATATATTTGACCATTTTGCAGATATAAACTTTGATTATTTGTTAACCACGATTCAACAGGTATATTCGGATAGGCAATGGTAATCAACTTGTTAGAGATCCAAAGAAGCTTATTCGCATATTGGCTAGTGAGAAAGTTAGATGGAGTTTGCATACTGCTAGACTAAAATTGGCTAAAAAACAACAGTATTGCCAGTTCTTTACCCGATTTGGAAAGTGCAATAAGAATGGAGGGAAATGTCCATACATTCATGATCCTACCAAAATTGCCATATGCACCAAATTTCTCAGAGGCTTATGTTCGAATGCTAACTGCAAGTTAACCCATAAGGTAATGGGCATTCTGTTTGCATGATATGATGGATGTTGTGTGCTGATATATATATATTTTTTATTTTCACAAGATTGTATTAATGAGCAGTGGTTTCTAATTCACATTGCCCTTTTGCAGGTCCAGCCAGAAAGAATGCCCGATTGTTCATACTTTTTACGAGGTGACTTGCAGTGAACTTTACATGAACTTTGTGCTAATTTATTGATAGTAGTGTCTTGACTCAAATTATGGCTTTTGCAGGCTTGTGTACTAATGTGAATTGCCCGTATAGGCATGTTAATGTGAACCCCAAAGCTGCTGTTTGTGAAGGTTTCCTCAAGGGTTACTGTGCTGATGGAGATGAGGTATGCGTGCGGCCTTGGCTCCAAAACTTTTCTTAAATTGGGGAATACTTTTTCCATAGCTTTTTTTTATTTTTCATTTCTATTTTTATATTTCTGTTTGATTTGATTTGTGACCCAGCCAAGTGCTTATTTTAATAAAGTCTATGCCTTAATAACAACTAAATACAGGTGTTAAACCCATCCCATTCTTAAACAAAAATTTATAATATTCACTTGAGTCGTGGCAAAACATGCTATATCCATGAGATCATGCTTGTCTAGGTCCTTGTCAGTTCTGTGCAAATCTTGTTCAATGTGTCTTCTTTTCTGTCTCAGCGGGCAACCGACGAAATCATCTCCTGCAATTTTCAATTCCTACTTTATATGATGGTGTTCTCTGTTGACAGTAAGTAGCTCATTAGGAAAGAGTGAAATATACCTGATTGTGGAGGGTGTTGTGAAAAGAAGTTTTTTAAAAGCTTGTCATGAAGTGTTTGGTGGTTGTGAGTGTCCTTGGTTGAGTACATGGGTAATGAATATGGCTATGAAATCAACCTATGCAGTGAATGCAGAATGGTGTTTTTGCCACAGAAACAGTGTTGGAGGAACTCTATCATATTTGGATGTTTGGCTGCATTAGTGTATACTACATTTAGCATAAAAATGTCGAAAGTTTGTGTTCCAAAACCTTTCTTCTTCTGTACAATCATGGACTGGTGGCGAAGATTTTTCATTCCTATGAACATTAGTGAGCCAGGGACCAAATGAAAAGCGAATCTATTGATTATCATCATGACTTAGATGTATTAGCTTTGCATGATATGGGTTTACTAGCAGCATCTTGTCGTTGAAAATTAACTTGTGTGCCATATCATGAAATATTTATTAACATAGGGAAGCTCATCATGAATTGTTTAAATTCTACATGCTTGTTAGTTTCAATTCCTCCATTCCCTTGGCCTTTTCTTTTTATCAATGAAACATGTACATGTTAAAGATGAGACATTTTCCTTGAAACTCATGATACTTAGGAACCTACTTACTCTAGTTTCATTGCTCGCACTTTCTTTCTGTCTCCTGAGTTTATTCTCTACCCGTCTTTTAAAATAAGAATAAAAGTTGATCTAATTTCTGTTTCTTTCAACCAGTGTTGCAAGAAGCACAGTTACGTGTGCCCTGTCTTTGAAGCTACAGGGAAGTGCCCACAAGGCTCTAAATGTAAGCTTCATCATCCAAAGAGTATAAACAAGACAAAGAAAAGGAAGCAGACTACAATCCAAATTTCCAGCAACAAACGGCGCTACTTCGGCTCCAGCATTACTGAAGCTGTTAAACCTCTTAACGTTTCTTACGATAAAAATGATGGGGACCTCTTTTGCTGCGATGGCCGGTTCACTGATTTCATCAGCCTTGATGCTAATAGTGATGAAGATGGTACAGAAGTTACAGTTTCTATGGACTCTCATACAATGCAGTGTGATTCTGAGCTCTCTGACCAACAACCCGATGATGTCGAGGCTCTCGTCAAGCCAGTTCACCTTCTGTGCACAACAAAACTAACAACTCTCTGCTGATCCGTGATTTAGATCCATCAAGTTTTTTAATATCCTTTTCCTCTCCATATCCATTCGAGCTTTTTTGTTACAGGTTGCCGGGCGGTTTTCAGATTCGCCATTGATCTGTTCCAGCAGTGCCCTGTGTTTGAAGGGTCTCCTGCGCCAGCAATGTCTGTGTGCAATGTTGTAGATGATGTTGTCGAAATTGATTTTTTTTTTTTTTTTGGTTTTGCTCTTTTGTTGATTATAGATATAGAAAAAGATGTAATTACTTTGTTGTTTGTGTGAAAACAAAACGATATGGATGTAATATTAGTTGCTCAAGCATATGAAGAATGGATGAGTGATTTTAAAATGGAATCTGGAATTTTATGCATGGTTTTTTTTTCTTTATAAAACGAAAGTGCTATATACATGAGGGGCATGCGCCGGATCAGAAATTGACTATTTAATCTTCATGCCCCGGATCAGAAATTGACTATTTAATCTTCAAGTTATTATTCCTGTGACGGGCCGGGGTTTTTGATAGTAAGTTCGTATCTATAATTAAAGATTCGTTAATCGTATCATTGTTGTGTAATGTTCTTGTTTTTCACAATGGAGTTAATATTATTGGGATATAAGCTTTTTGGTTTTATGCATGTTTTTGTTCAGGTCATGTGATTAGCAGAGTTCAATGAATGATAATAAATAGTTAATTTTGAACTCATAATATGTGCATATATAGATATATGTTGAACTGCCCTATTGTCCATGGTAAAAGCTTTTATGCCTAAAAATTTATGCACTTTTCCGATTCTCAAACAACCATTGACTTGACAAAAAAAAAATCTGGTTGTTTTAATTAATTCTAATTTAATTATTATGTTTTGAATTATATATATAAACATATATATCTAAAGAAACATCAATAGTAAACAGTAAGTTGCTACAGTAGTATTAATTAGGGGTAGTTCATCAGGGTTTGTTTAGTTTTAAATATATATATATATATATATATATATATATATATATATATATATATATATATATATATATATATCACTTTTCACTATATTATTTATAAACATAATGATATTGTTTATTGTAACAGCCCCTTCCAAGTGAAATTTCAGATCAATAAGACTAATAGAGAAATTTTTTTAGTATAGATCAAATGGGAATTGAGGCGGGTAAAGAAAGAGTTACTTAGAAAATACTCATAAGTCATTTGTGATTTGACTCTCCATGAATGGTAAAAATATTAATGCTCCAATTTTTTAGCTCAATTTTTTACTTGTTCTAGATTTTTGTTATTTACAATCTTGTGATCAATAAATAGCCATTATTACATTCGAATTTTTTTAGAAATCCCTTCAAATATAGATTTATGCTGTAAATGATATTTCTTATTTTTTTTAAAACATAACCAATTGCAATTTTTATTATTATTTATTATTAATTTGATCATATATATATATATATATATATATATATATATATATATATATATATATATATATATATTAAACTAAAGAGTTGTTTGCACGACTTCTTTCGCGCTCTCCGATCAATTCGAACGAAACGCTGCTTTGTTCACCAGGGTGATCGCCAGCTCTTCTGCCCTTGCTGCGTCGTCTCCTGATGGTCCCTAAGGGGGGTCCTGGACCTCCTCTTGCTCGGCCTGGAGACAGGTCGGGGCTTTCCTGGGCCAATGTGGTGGGATTTAAGCAGGATCTTTTCGTTCATCCCCTCACCTCTCCAAAGGGCACTTTGACAAGGTTAAGAACCATTGTGTTTCTTCGGTTTCGATTGACAATGATCTTTGGTTGCAGGCTAAGGCTACTATGTAATTTTCTTTGTATGCCAAATTCCTCGGCAAGGCCTTGCATCTGGAACAAGCCAAGCTCACTCTGGCAGACGCCTGGAGGGGTCTTGGTGACTTTTCGGTGGCTGATATGCCCAACGATTTTTACTACGTTCGCTGTGAATCTCAAGAAATGTAGTGCAAACTCCTGTGGGAGGGTCCGTGGACGGTTGCCGGTCGCATCCTCCAACTCTCACCCTGGTCTGAGAGCTTTCAACCTGCATTCGAGAAACTTTCTCTGGCGGCGGTGTGGATCCAAATTTATCATCTTCCAATTGAGTTATGGAGTGGAGACACTTTAGAGCAAGTTGCTTCTCAGTTTGGCAGAGTCCTTAAAGTTGATGAGCACACCATCGACCGTTCCAGGGCCAAGTTTGCTCGGGTCTGTGTGGAATTAGATCTGGAGCAACCTCTGCAGCCTGGAACTTGGGTTAAATATGGTGGATTTTCAAGTTTTGTTCTTGTTCTATATGAGAAAATTCCTGTGTTCTGCTATAAATGTGGCAAAATTGGTCATAGTGAGGCTCACTGTACAGCCACTGGTAGTCGCTTGCGTCCGGAAAAGCCTGTGCCTTCCAACTCTATGGAGATGGAAATGGTGCAAGCTGATCTGATGATGCAGGCTGATGAGGTCGGTGCTGGACTGGAGGGTATCGCTCCTTTCTCTGCCACACTCCCTGTGGTCGAGGATGTTGAGTTCGATGCTTGGCTCAAACCGCGTCGGCGTCACACTGCCACTCGTGCCCGAGGCGGCGGATGTGGCAGTAGTCGTGTTGGCTTTCGGATCCCAAACTCAAGCTCGTTCTTAGATGTGCTCCTTGGAGACGATTCTCGTGAGGGAGACGCGTGTCCGTCTGCATGCAACCCTGTTCAGCACGTGGCGGATCCCTCTGCCCTACTCTCGACAAGTGGCCCCCTTTCTGATGAGTAGGGGCATTCTAGTCTTTTGGTTCCCCTCCCAAAATCCCCAAAATCCTTCTCCATCAATCCCAAGGTCCCTCCTTTAGCTGTTTCCCGTTCAAAACCATTAGCCACCAATTCCAAGACGCCAGATCTAGCCGTTCCTTCTGAACCCATCTCAGCTGCTTCGCGTCCCATCGCCGCTTGTCCCGAGGCTTCTTGTCCCGAGGCTCCTCCTCCCGCCCCTTCTCTGCTCATACCTTCTCTTTTCCCTAGTAATAATGTCCTTTTCCCTGACTTTAAGCCAATCAACCCTTCACCTTTTCCTCCTGCTCACTGTGGTGACGTCTCTGTTAATCCTTTGAACCTTAGGCCTGAGTCTTTTCGCCCGTCGCTTCTTGAGAAAGGAGAATCTTCATGCAGTGCCTTTGACTCTGGCCCTTCAGATGAACCTTTGCTTATCTCCTCGGTTGAGACCCACCCTCCCCTTGTGTTGGGTGGTGGTGCTTCTCTTGACCAGCACCTTCTGGTGATAGACAAAATCGTGAATGGGCTTTCAGGGTCTTCTCGCAGTGATCATAGCATGGATGATTCATCTTCGGAGGATCTAGATGCTGGTCAGGTGATGGAAGATGAGTCAAATCTCGGGTGCTACCGCGATGCTACAAAACCTGATGTTATACCAAAGAGGGCCCCTTCTAAGAGGGGAAAGAAACCGAAGAAAGGGACATGCTCTCCCCTTGTTTAATTTCTCTTGTTTTTTGTTTGTTCTTTCCTAACATTTGTTTTTATGAATCTCAAACTTATATCTTGGAATTGCAGGGGTCTCTCCAATTCTCATACCATGGACCGAATTTTTAATATTATGAAGAACAAGTGCCCAAACTTTCTCTGTCTGGTGGAAACCAAAACCTCTGCTACTAGACTCCATCATTTTTGTGTTAAGCTCAATAGCTGCTGGGACTGGGCGGCCATTCCCTCTTGCGGTTTCTCTGGTGGCATTTTGGTTATTTGTAAGCGTTCGATTGGTCTTGTTACTCCTGTCGCAAGTACTAGATGGGCCCTTCATCTTGTGATTTCTATGAACGGATTGACCTGGGGTTTTGTCCACTATTTATAACTCACAGCTGACTTCTTCTCATAAAATTCTCTGGGAGTCTCTTAGCAAGCTTTCTCTCAGCGATGTTCCTTGGCTCCTGAATGGGGATTTCAACGCTATCACATGCCCTGAGGAACACAAGGGGGAGACTTCGCTAATTATTCCTTGAAAGCTAAGTTATTCTCTAACTTTATTTGACTTAACATGCTTCATGATTTAGGGTTTTCGGTGGATTGCTTCACTTGGTGCAATGGACGTCAAGGTCTAGCCCGAAGATGGGCTAGACTGGACCGTCTCCTTGCCAATATTAACTGGATCTTGCTCTTCAAGAACTACTCTAACACCCTTCTTCCTCGCATTAATTCTGATCATTCGCCTCTTTTCCTTTCTGTTTGTGACTCCCTTAGTTATTCAAAAAAAAATTTCCGGTTTGAAAACTTCTGGCTTGACTATGAAGGTTGTCACAGTGCTGTTCTCAGAGCTTGGAGCAACTTACCCTCTACTTCTCCTATGCATGCTTTTATGCACTCTATCTCTTGTACTAAAAATAATATTCTCAGGTGGAAAAAATTGGGCCTCAGCTATATGGATACTGAAATTGCGAATATTCAAGATGAAATCTCAAGGATTGAAAGCGCTGATGCCTTTGCTCCTGACCCGTGGCACGATATCTGGTTAAGGGCTCTGTATAACCGACATAACGCTCTCTTGCGGCAACAAAACATCTTTTGGGGTCAAAGAGCTAAGGTTCATTGGGTGACCAAAGGAGACAACAACACTCGATATTTTCACAACAATTGCAAGGTTAGACAGCATAAAAACAGAATTGGTTCCATTCAAGACAACTCGGGCAACATCCTTCTTGATCACTCTGATTTGGAAAGTTGTTTCTTGAGTTTTTATAAAAATCTTTGGACTTCTCCTTCCCAGCTTAGTTTTGATTTTTATATCCATGCTCTTCCCGATGATCTGCCGGTTCTTACTAGCATAGATAGAGAGTTTTTGACTAGGCCTTTCTCGAAAGGAGAGGTCTTCAAAACTCTTAACTCTATGGCTCGTGGTAAGAGCTCAGGTCCTGATGGGATTAATGTTGTGTTTTATATCTTTTACTGGAATCAAATTGGGGATCCTTTTTTCCAAGCCATTTCCCATTTTTTTAACACTGGCATGCTCCCGAGTTCTTGGGGTAAAACGTATGTGGTTTTAATTCCTAAAAAGCCTAATCCTATAACTGTCACTGATTTCAGACCCATCTCCCTTTGTAATGTTTGCTATAAGGTCATCACTAAATTATTGGCTAATCGTTTGAGAATGGTTATTCATAAACTTATCGGTCCCGAGCAAAATGGTTTCATCCCTGGGCGAGGCAATTTTGACAATATTATTGCAGCCCAGGAAGTTGCCCATAGCCTTGAAACTGATTCCTCAAACCCCCTATGATGATGTGTAAAATCGACATTGAAAAAGCCTTTGATACTATAGAATGGCCGTCTATTATTGCTACCCTCCGGAGAATGCTTTTCCCTGAATCTTGGATCAATTGGATTAATTCGTGTCTGTCTTCGGCCTCTTTCTCTATTATTCTTAATGGTAGGACTACTCCTTGGTTTGTTGGTAATAGAGGAGTCAGGCAGGGAGACCTGATTTCTCCTCTCCTGTTTATTTTAGTTTCCCAAAATCTTACTGTCCTTCTCAATAAAGCTTTATCTCTGGATTTGATTAGTGGTTTAAATAGAAGTCTTCCTCTTAATTTTAATCATCTAATGTTTTCGGACGATCTCATTCTTATTACTAAAGCCTCTAGGAGGAATGCTAGGAACTGTCTTCTTTGCCTTAACGTGTATCAAATGCTCACTGGGCAGAAGCCTAATCTTTCCAAATTTGCTATCTATGTCCCTTCTTGGTGCAACAAAAGGCTTGCAAACTCTATTTCTAGCATTCTTGGTGTTTACCTTGGGACTTTTCCTTTCATTTATCTGGGTGTTCCTATCTCCCCCAAGATGCTCCTTATTAATCAACTCCAGTATATTCCGAATAGAGTTAGAAACGCCATTCATTGTTGGAATCACTCTTCTATCTCTACCGCAGGTAGGGCTGTCCTCCTTAACAGTACCATCTTTGCTATTCCTACTTATACCCTTTCGGTTATGCATCTTCCTCTCAGTGTTTTGGATGATGTTTCTAAGATGGCTAGAGCCTTTCTCTGGAGTAGGACAAGCAATAACTTTGGCTTTCATTCTATAGGTTGGACAGTTGCTACACTAAGAAAATCTGAGGGGTGTTTAGGTATTCGGAATCTTCGCTTAGTGCAGCATTCTCTTATGGCTAAGAATGTTTTCAATATTCTCAATTCGGTTGATAAGCTTTGGGTTAACATCTTCAATTTAAAATATCCCAGGTGGCAGGTGTGGAGTCCTGCTAAGCCTAAGCATGCTTCTTGGTTCTATCATTGTATCTGCAGGACTGCAAATTTTCTTAAATCAAATTTTAAGCTTCTTACTTGCAACCCTGATTGCACAGATTTATGGAATGACCCTTGCATTTTAGATCTCCCTATTTCTCGGAAGCCTACTTTCCTTAAAATGTCTCCTGATTTTGAAAATTTTCAATTTCGTGATATTCTTGATCATAATGGTTTCTGCTCCACTTCCTTGGAACATTTGCTTGTGAGTAATGTTAACTGGGAGGACATTTGCAAAATTAAGATTGACTTTGCTGGTAACAATCTTTGGATTTGGAATCATTCCTCTTCTAGAGCCTCCATTGCTTCCTCTGTTTATGACCTCATTAGCAAGAGCACTTGCTCTGACAGTCCCTGGTTGGGTTGGTCTTGCATTTGGAGGCTTCGTGTGATGCCTAGAACAAAAGTTTTCATCTGGAAGTTGGCCCACGGTCGCCTGCCTACTGGTGCCTTCCTTTATCATTTAAACCTGGGGCCGATCAGCTGCTGTCCTCTTTGTGGACTGTGTGCTGAAACAGATGTGCATCTGCTCTGGAATTGCAGCAAAGTGATTCAAGTCTGGTATGATCTTTTTACTAAATTAAATATTGATACTGACTTAATCTCTTCTCTCAATTTAGGTGTTTGGCTTGTTGAGAATTTGTTTGGCAGGGTCCTTGGGCCCTGGATTCAAGCATTAATTGCTACTATAGTTTGGCTCATCTGGAAGCAACGTTGCAATCTTGTCTTCAAATCCATTTCTTTTGATACCAGCAATATCATCCCTCGTGCTTGGTCCCTTTGTTCTGCGTTCGACAAGAGTTCTATCAGGGAGTGTAGTTTCCGTCCGATTCATAAGTCCATATCTATCTTTTCTGACGCTTCATGGATCTCCAATTCTTCTCCTGCTGAACTTGGATTCATTATAGTTGTCAATTTAACATCTATTCTAGTTGCAGGATCTGCTGGGGGCATGCATGAAACTCCTATCATGGCTGAGCTTGCTGCAATTAACCGTGCCCTCCACATCTGTAGAGATCATGACTGGATTCCGACCTGCATTTTCTGTGACTGTTCGGCATCCCTGAGCTCTTGAAGGACTACAACATCAGCGTTGCTTGGCATCTTCACTCAGAATTCTTCAATCTGAAGAAGCATTTGGCTACTTTCCCCAACTTGAGTGTTAATCTCATTCCCTGGGAGGACAATGTGGTTGCTGACGCGCTCGCAAATTTCGGAAGAAACAACGTTCGGCTTTCACTATTTTTTCAAGGCATGGATCGGCCTTGCTGGCTTGATGACCTGTGTAGAGGGTCCAACCTTTCTTTTTAAATTTTTGTTGTTCTATTGTTTGGTTTAAAAAAAAACTTATTTAATATACATAATAAAATAATACTAAAATATTTATAATATATTACGAAAATCATCTCATTTTAAAATAATTTTTAAAAATATAGACACATATTATCTTATCTTATAATGTATTAAAATTAATTTATACTCTAAATGATGTATTTGTGCGATTAATATTTTTTAAAATAACTGTAATATCCTGCACCTTTGGATATCTGTAAGTAATTATATTCAGGGTATTATAACAGTTACAGTAAGATTTTACTTGCAGATCAATTTTGCTGAGAAACCCAAGTGGAAATAACAAGGACTTTATTGTGATAGTTTATAGTAGATTTTGGGTTCAGAAATAATAAAAAGGACTTGATCAAAACTGTTTCCAAAGACTAAGGACTGAAAGGAAATTTTGGTAGGGACTGTTTGGAAAGGGTATTTCATGATTTAGGGATCATTGGAGAAGTTTCAGGGACCGTTTTGTAATATATTATATTTTCAGGGACTATTGGTAAATTTCGGCTGAAGATTTCTTTGAGAGAAAGATCTAGATTGAAGGGGTTTTCTTCACCTTCTTCCTCTTCTCATCCATGGCTGCTACAGTGATTTCCGAGAAAATAAAAATAAAAAGAAAGGAAATGGAGAAGAAATGGGAGGTTTTGAGGAGGAAAACTTGGAGATTGTCGGAGGGAGCTCGCCGGAGGGATGGTTTGGCTTGGTAAGAATCCTTGTTGGTGTATTTTTCATGGGTGTGTATGTGTGTATGCATGTATATATATATGGTTGATTTGATGAAGAAATTGATAGATTTGAGTAGGAAATCATGATTAATAGTTGTAGTTGATGAATGCTTTGAATTTTTTTGGATTAATCCTTGTATTTGAGATTGAATCTTGCTTGGAATGATGAAGAGATTTTCGGATTTACTGTAGATCACTGTAGCACCCAGATTAGGGTTTGTTTTGGGTTAATTAAGAGATGATGATGATGATTTAGATGCTAATGAAAATGGTTAGATGAAATTGGTTGAGTTGGGTTTGGATTGATTTGGTTGGGCTTGATCAAATCAAGTTGAGATGGGTTTGGGCTTGGTTCAGGTTTGGGCTAATGGGTTCGGGCTGAATCAATTGAAGAAGAAATTGGGTTCAGTTGAACCAAGCTGGTTCAAGGGATTTGTATATGAATTGGAATTGGTTCAGTGAAATTGAGATTGGTTCAGATTGGTTCAGGAGGGTTTAGCCTAAATTGAGTTGGTTTAAGTGCAATTGGAGACTAGTTTAATTATGCAAGCCCGAGTTTTAATCGATTGGAGTGAGTGGGCCCAATTAGAGAGTCGGTTATTGGTTTATTGTATTTTGTTTTGAGTTTAGTTTTACCTTTAGATTGTTATATGTATTTATTTTATTATGTTATCCTGTTTGGTGTTGATCAGGCTTGGGGAAGAGTTCCGGGTCTAGCAAGAACCCAAGGGGGGACCAGGTGAGTTGGTAGTGGCTATTATTTTTGAATAATTGGTTAAATATTATTATTATTATTATTATTATTATTTTGAATAATCGGTAATTATTATTATTATTATTATTTTGAATAATCGGTTATTATTATGAAATTATTATTTAACAGCTAGTATTTTGGAAATTATTATTTAATTATTTCATTTTATTATGTTTAATTGTGTATATTGTTAAAAGATACTTATGTTTATTTGTTGTTGACGTGCCATGACAATCGTATTGATACATATTGTTCGTATAACTGTACGTATCCTCAAATAGTGGAAATACGTGTATATATGATTTAATTATTTTGGAAACAACTGTTTAATTATATCATTTTATTATGTTTAATTATGTATAATGGTGAATGATACGTATATTGAAATATTGGCAATCGTATTTATACATCCGTTTGGTATAATTATACGTATTTTTGAATAGTGAAAATACATGTACGCATGATTTAATTATTCATTTCAAGTATTTATTTTAATGGCTATGTGTACCGTGATTTTGAGATGATATGTGAAACCATGTCTGCGTATTTAAATGATTTTAGCGGCAAATGTTTGTGGAATTGGTTTTCATTCATGGTGTATGAATGGTATTGTGGTTTTGGATTTTATCGGTGTTATGTATGGACTGTACTGTAGAGCTTGTATAGATTTTATGGTGGTATCCTGCTGAAGTAGGTGGTCTCCACGGCCAGCCTTTTGAGGTGGCGTGCTAGACTGATTATTATCTACGAGGGCCAGGTTCAGGTGGGAGTGTAGAGCCCTGACTGGATATTCATCGGGTAGCCGGAGTCACCAACCGGTGAACCGATGGGTCAACGTTAAGGGCATGAGTACCTTGACGGCTCTGAACCTAGCCATGGCCACGACGAAGATTTAGAGAGATTTCTAGACCATTTCATGCTGGGTGCGTATTGTGGGTTGAGTATGTTTTTCAGATGTTGTTTTGGGTTGTGATGAGGGGGCGAAGCCCAGCTGTCGCTCTTAGGAAGGCAGTCTCTCACAAAAAGTTTATATTTCCTTAGAAGTTGATTTAATGATGATTTATGGTGAAATTATGTTTTAAAAGCTCTTTAAAGCGGTATTCTGCCAAAATTCTAGTATTTTGTGAAAGCTGGAAAAATTATTTGGGAAATTGATGTTTATATATTTTGCATACACTTTGTTTATGCTGTATTTAATTATTTGAAATTATTGAGCCACTATCGACCAACTGAAATGTGTTACAGTTGCAGGAGCAGGACCCTAATAGATTGCCTGTGCGAGTATAGATCCAGTCAGTGTTGAGTTCAGAGTTTCAGTGGGTCTCTTTCTTTTCTACTGTTTGATGTCGTGATTTTGTAGCGGTTGTACCCGCATGTTGGAGTGATTATGATTGTTGTATTCGTGTATTTGAACCTGTAGTTTGTTTAAAAGTTGTTATTTGTGAATTGTAAGTCTGATTTGGTTTGTCAAGTGTGTCAGTTTTCCAGTTAAAAGAAATTTTAACTGATGGGTGCCACATTTACCTCGGTAGGAGGGGTGGGTGTGACAATAACTCTTCAACACACACACACACACACACACTTATGTATATTAAGTAAAAAAGTGAATTGCCATTAGGCCTGGCAACGAACCGAACCTGAACGAGCTAAGCCCAGCTCGAGTTCGGTTAGAAATTATAATGTTTAGCTCGAGTTCAGTTCAAGTTCGAAATTATAATATTTGTTCGAATTCGGTTTGAGTTCGAAATTTTCATCTTCAGATCAAGTTCGGTTCGAGTTCGATTCAAAAAACTCAAACCATCTGCAAATGTAAATGTAAATGTATGAATAGAATATTAGCATTCAAAGTATAATGCTATGATCTGGGAAATATAGTAAAAGAGGCAAGAGGAAAAAAACTAGAGATAAAACTTCGAAAGTAACAACTAAAGTTAGAAACTCAAACTCACTGCTTGCATATATAGAACAAGCAGACACTAGAAAGCTAAATTTCCAGAGCCTCCATGATGAGCCACTGAGCAAGTTTAAGCAAAGGAATATGTGAATAAGAAGCAATCAAAATTAACAGTTGCTTTTCCATAAAACACTAAATTTCCTAGAAAACTTCATCTAATTATCTGAAGAAATGTTCAGCTGTAACAAAGCTAGTTACTTCACAAACATGCAAAGATGAATTAGACTTGATAATCCAACATTATCACAAAACTACATTTTAATTCATTGTTCAAAAAAAAAAAAAAAAAACAATGGCAGCAAAACAACACTTGTTGATAATCTCTGTTACACTCTTGATTTCTTTCTGTCAATGTGATCATGATACTCTCCAAGATTTCTGCATAGCTGAGCTAAAAAATCAACCATTCATCAATGGAATCCCATGCAAAAGCCCGGAAGACAACCTCCTATGACTTCTTTTTTGCATTTCTGGCACAAGAGAAAGACACAAGTCACACAGATAACATACTAGGATAAAATCTGACAGCAAGAACTAAAAATTAAAACATAGCCCATGCACCACATATGTAGACTACACAAACAACATCAATACAATAAAAGGCTTCACAAAATGTCTTGCAAACATGGTCAAAAACACATTAAGTACAAAATTTCTGTTATTTCAATACTTATAAACATCACAAAATAAAAATAATAAAATAATAAAAACCTTTCAGTCCACTTAAACCATGATAAAACAAATGCAATATTTTCGAAGTGGAGCAATACTTTACCCATTAGAGTGAGAAACCGACCATGAAGGATGCTTAAAGAGTGGCAAAGCTGTTAGGAATATCCAACTTTAGTTTTTCTTCATCTTCTTCAATCTATACAATATAAAAACAATTAGATTAAGGCAAAGAAAAACCTTAAATTAATATAAAACTGTAAATTCTTCTAAATAAATACACTCATTGTTTTGGTTTTTGTGTTCTTTTGAGTGGCTCTAAGCCAATCTGCAGTACATACTAAAGCTTCAACAGTTTTCGGAGTAAGTGAGCTACGAAACTTATCTAGTACCCTACCACCAGCACTAAAGGCTGATTCTGAAGCAACTGTAGTCATTGGAATTGTGAGCAAATCACGGGCCATTCTGGAAAAGTTCGAAATTTAAGAGAATTTAACTGCCACCAGACCAAAACATCAAAAGTAGCATCCTCTTGTTCCCATTCCACTGTCCTTTCCTCCAAGTAAATCTCCAAATCAGATTTCATAGGTTGTGTTAGATCATTTTTTTCGTTTAAATTCAGCAAATTTAGATCTACCTCTACTTTTTGGTTTTCTCGATGATGTTGCAACACTAATGGACGATTCTGAAAAACAGCCAGCAAAACTTGAAGGTTGTTCATTGACATTTTCACTTGCATATGTTTCAAATACATCCACCATAACTTGTTTCAGCTAAACTATTTTTTCAATGTGTTGAAAATCAGGATAAATAAGAGGAAAACAGAAATTTATCAACACCATTTTATATCTTGGATCTAAAACAGCAGCAATTGCCATAAACATGCAGCAATCTTTCCAATATTTGTCAAACTTCTCACTCATTACTGTTGCTACATTTCTCAAAAACAGATTTGAAGATTTTGAATGAGTATTTAGAACTTCTTTAACTTTCCAAACCTCCGGAATAAATATATTTGCAGTAGGATACAAGCAACCAGAAAAAAGATGTGTAACATCATAAAAAATTTCCAGAAATTCAGCAACCTTTTTGGCATTTTCCCAGTCTTCAGAAGTAGGCAACCGTTTATAATTTGCATCTCTAATAGCATACTGATCAAAAACAGTTCTGAAATTAAAAGCACAGTCCAACATTTCATAAGTTGAATTCCAACGTGTAGGAACATCAATACGCAGTCCTTTTTTTGTACAAACATTCAGCTGCCTTACAACTTTACCAAATTTAAATAATCTGGATGGTGATTTTTTTAGGTACTTGACAGTTTCTCTTATATTGTGAATTATACCATCTATTTCCTTGAGACCATCTTGGACCATCAAATTTAAAATGTGTGCACAACAACGGATATGAAAAATATGACCTTTGTAATGCAACTTGCCTCTAGATTCAAAATTAGACTTTAGACTTCTTGCAACTACATCATTAGTTGTTGCATTATCTAATGTTATTGTTGAAACTTTATCTTGGATCCCCCATTCTAAAAGACATTCTGAAATAGCATCGGAGATGACAATACCCATGTGAGGCGGTTCAAGCTCATAAAAACTAATGATACGTTTTTGTAGTTTCCAATCCAAATCAATAAAATGTACAGTCAAGCACATATAGCCAATTGTTTGATTTGAAGTCCAAGTATCGGAGGTAAGGCAAACTCTTTCAACATTTTTAAGATTTTTTTTAGTTTCTCTTTTTCAATTTCATGCAATCTCAAGCAATCTGATTTTGCTGTGTTTCTTGAAATTCTTTCATATTGAGAGTTCATGGACTTCATTAACACATTAAACCACAAATGCTCTACCATACTAAATGGGTACTCATGCACTGTAATCATTTTGGCCATAACTTCTCTAATCTTGCTCATGTCAAAAGACTGTGAGGAGAAAGATAAAATTGTTTCACCATCCCCGCTGTCCGAAGGTAATAAACTGATAATTTTTTTATTCTTGTGTTGTTTTCTGTAGTACAAACAATCATCTAAATGTCTCTTAAGATGGGTGGTTGTTCCTGACTTAGAAACTGCATATTTCTTCTTGCAATGACGGCATTCATATTTTTGAACTACTTCATTTCTGTCCTGAATATTTATAATCTGAAATTCTGTCCAAACTTTGGAAACCTTTTTTCGGCCTCTTTTAATTTCATTATCTTCTATATCACATGGAATTGTCTCTACTTCTTCACTATGAGTACCAATTTGTATAGGATTTAGGTACTATTGGCCATTGATTGTTGTGTGTCAGGTTCAGACATTTCTACATATAGAAACAATGAAGTAACTATAAATAGAGATTTACATTCCAACAAAATAACTGAAAAAAAAAAATCAAACTTGGAACTTAAAACAAAAGTAAAATCCAACCAACAATCCCATGATTTAGAATTAAATTCAAAGGAAAAAAATTCACTATTAATTAGTTACATCTTATGTTGACTATTTTATAGAATACCATTTATATCAATTATAGAGAGATCATGCACTTAGGTCTTGAACCTTCTTTGGTGTCCAACATCATCAAATATAACTAGAGTTTCATGAAGCTGAAAGGTGATACTAGCAATAGTGCACTGAAGTATATAGGTTGGCAGGCTGCTTGTAGAGTTTGATGCATGCATCTATGATAAGGCGCTGATCCATGTCTCATCAGCGAAGTAATTGTATCAATTAATGAAGTTTCTATCTATGTTGCATTGAGCCAAGAAGGATAGGGTTTCCTTAATGAAGTTTCCTTGTATCAAATGTCATTTTTGGTTGGTTCGTGTTCTCCAGGTGGATTTAGTCATGAAATTGAGCCCTTTCTGCCCTTGAGAAGTTGCTGGTCCAGGCCAGGCCTCCCAAAAAGACAGTGTACTCGCGACCACCTTATATGAACTATAAACCTTCCAAAATCCTTGACATGAAATCTTGAGCAATCATTAAGGAAGATGAAAACAATAAATTATTTATAGAAGGGGCAAATGTACAATATTGTAAATGGTGCTAATTATAGAATGGGCAAATATACAAAACTTAAAATTTTTTTATCATATGTTCCTAACAATCAACTTATACAAAGGAAACCACATGTTAATATTGGAAAAATGCAAAATATATTGAGGAGGTTGTGATAAAACCAAGTATAGATCTAGAGATAAAAGGAAGAGGATGAGAAAGGAGAGTACCTTGGGGAGCGTGGCCAGGGATCGCTGACAAAAGAAAGAAGCCTACTGGTCAGTAACATATTCAATGTGAAACTGAAAATATGAATCATTACCAAGATATTTAATTGAATTTCTATAAAGAAGCTTAAGAAAAATTTGCTAAGGTTATTCATTCACATTTATTGTGAAATCATGATAGAAATCGAAAATGGCATTTGACAATCCACCGAATGCAACAAGAAAAAGAAATGGCATTTAATAGCACATGCATGACTGAAAAAAGATAACATGATCAGAAAATAGAATGAATAAATTGACTAAGCTGTAAAACAATGATTTCCAAATCCACTTAGAGATCCTAATTGCATGGATGAATCATTGCGTTTGTTTAACATTAAAAAAGATGAAATTCCAAACATTATGAAAATAAACGCAATGATTCAACTTTATGAAAATAGAATGAGTCAATTTGACTGAGAAGAAAAGCATAGCAGAGAGAAATTAATAATGTAAAAGAAATATATTACAAGAATTTTTGCCAAACTAGTTCTTTTCCAGAGATAAAATTCCAAACATTATGAAAATAAAGCCTCATAAATTCAATGCACTCTATGATCAGCATTTCTTGGCTCACATAATTAAATTAAATAAGAATAGTAAAGCATGGAATAAGGGAAAAGTCACGTTCTAAGAATTTCTTGAATCATTCAGCACATTTTGTTTGCTGAGGCAAAGATCTCAAACATCCAGGCATAAATTACAAATCTATGATTTTATCCAAGGTGCCCTGAATACAGACAGTTTGCATTCTTCAATATGTATAATCATGCATTAATTATGTTATGTTACAGCTATGTGTTTATATAAAAAATTGCATGTCCTAATTCAAATTAAATAAATTAAAATCAAATATAGTCAAATCCTAATCAAATTAGGAATTCAGAAGACATTTTTGAAATAATCTAAAAAAAAATTAATTAATTAATTAAATTAATTAATTAAAATTTGAAATTGGCGGAGAGCATATCTCGAGACCACATGGCAAATTACATAATTATCCCCGAGAGCACAGATCTCGAGGCGATCTAAAATATCCAAATCTCAAGATCAGCTGAGAGCACAGATCTCAAAGCGATCTAAATATTCAAATCTCAAGATCAGCCGAGAGCACAGATCTCGAGGCGATCTAAAATATCCAAATCTCAAGATTAGCTAAGAGCACATATCTCAAAGCGATCTAAATATTCAAATCTCAAGATCAGCCGAGAGCACAGATCTCGAGGCGATCTAAAATATCCAAATCTCAAGATCAGCTGAGAGCACAGATCTCAAAGCGATCTAAAATGTTCAAATCTCCGGATCAGCTAAGAGCACTGATCTTAAGGCGATCCAAAATATTCTAATCTCAAAATTGCCCCTGAGAACATATCTCGAGGCAAAATGCAAAATTACAAAATTGCCCCTGTGAACATATCTCGAGGCAAAAATGCAAATTACAATATTGCCCCTTGAGAACATATCTCGAGGCACAATGCAAATTACAAAATTGCCCCTGATAACATATCTCGAGGCTAAATAGCAAAAATTACAAAATTGCCCTTGAGAACATATCTCGAGGCAAAATGGATTAAAAAAAATAAATTAAAATTAAAATTAAATCCTGTTCTCGTTTGATTTAAAAAAAAAATAATTAAATTAAAATTAAAATTAATTAAAAAAATTAAAAAAAATTAAATTTAAAAGAAATTAATTAAAAAAAAATTGAAATTTAAAATTTGAATATTGTTTGATCCTATCTATCTGTTGTGATTCTACGGGGAGGTTTGGATTAAGGATAAGCTTGATGCAAAGGTGGGAGGGATTTTCTTTAAAGGACAGGGTTTTCTTCTGACGGGAAGAGAAAAAAAACTTGAGAGAAAAGATTCGAAAAAAAGAAGAAAGAAGAAAAGCAAAAAAAAAAAAAGGTATATATCTAAAGAAAATATGAAAAAAAAAAAAAAAAAAAAATCGCTGTCGTTGTCTGATGCTGTAGCCTGATGCCGCCGCTGCCTGATGCCGATGCTGCCGCCATTGCCGCTCAATGTCATTGCCTGCTGTCTTGTTGACACCGTCGTTGCCTGACGTTACATGATGCTGCTGCCGCCTGACACCATCTTTGTTTGAAGTTGATGCTGCTGCTGTCCTCGCCTGATGCTAATCCCGTTGCTGCTGCTGTCGGTGCTGTCTCTGCCGATGTCCCTATGCCGCTGTTACCGCTGCTGTCGCTGTCACTGCTACTGTCTGTTGCACCGCTGCCGTGGACCTAGCTCTCAACACCCTCCGCTGCCCGCATCTTCGGCGTTGAACAACGCGCTTTGCTCACCCAGACCTCGTGAGCATGGTGGAAAAAGGTTTTCATTGAAGACGTGATGAAGGTTCTGACGACATCTGGCAAGCAACCCATGCACCAACTCTGGATTACTTGCTCCCATCTCGTCTCCAAATTCGGTCTCCCACCTGATGTTTCTTGCCAAACATCTCCCCATCGACGTTGTCGTCAAGATCGAAGAGCTCCGGATTAAGTCATCCTTCTCCCACCGTCCCACCTCCTTCATGGACGTTGTCACCAAGCCTCTGTCGAACTCGAGGATCACCCTACAAGATCCGGCGCATGCGTCGTGCCCTAGACGCTTCTGACGTCGAGCTCGTCAAACTTATGGTCAAGGACGAGGAGCTCAATCTCAATGCTGCCTTCGCCTTCCACTACGCTGTCGAGAATTGCAGCCACGAGATTGCTGGAGCTTGGCGCAGCTAATGTGAACTGCCTCGTAGGACCCGTCGATAAAACACCACTTCACATCGTTGCAGAGATGGATTCCTTAGATATGGTAGCTGCTCTTCTTGACCACCATGTTGATCCCAATATCAGCACAGTCGACGTCCCGTTCTCGGATCACCATGCCTATCAGTTGTTCGATGAAATGCTTTTGAAGCATAAATAGATATAGGAAAGCTATTAAAAAAAAAGTCAATACATGGTGTGGCAAACACTGAGTTTTAAGTTGGACCTGCCACAGTGAATGAAACTCCAGCTTCTGATAGTCGGAGAGTCTCGGAAGATGCCGAAAAGATTTGTGTTTTGCTCTCAAACCAACCAAGCTCCAAGTTCACATCTTGTCTGGATAAGTCTGGAGTGCAGGTCTCCCCTGCGCTTGTGGTTGAGGTACTGAAGAAACTAAATAATGCAGGAATGCTGGCTCTGGCCTTCTTTCGCTGGGATGAGATACAGTTGCTTTTTTTTTTTTAAAAAAAAAAATACCATTGAGAGCTTTCATTATCTTATTGAAGCACTTGGCAAGATCAAACAATTTAGGTTGGAGTTGTTGGTGCTTACTGTTTTGTGCTGCAATTTGAGAATGCTTTCAGAGTTGTGGATGACATGAAGAATGCTCAAACTTATGAAATCATTCTGCAGGAGATACTGGATAAAGGTATTAGGCCTCTAGGTCAGTTGTATGGGAATTTAAAAGAAGCTCTTATTAATGGAGGAAAGTGCGATGTAGCTATAAGTATGGGTTTGAAGCTTGATGCTTGTTAATAGTCCATAGTGAACTTCTTCTTATGATTAATGACTCAGATTGTGGTTGGTATTGCTTCTCTGTTTTAAAAAAGGAAACATTTTTTATAAAAAAAAAAAACTCTCTTCACATGCATGCATTTGAAAAGCCTTTAAAGAGTAAAAAAATGGATGATGCTGTAACACTTGGTTGCTGATTAAAAGCTTCATTTTATTCTTGAGGAATCATAAGATACTATAAAAAAAAATTGATAAAAGCAATTTCAAGGAAAGGGTTACATTACACCACCACAAAAAAAATAATAAATAAATAAATAAAAGCATGCATACGTGCATGAATAAATAAATAAATAAATAAATGAATAATGAATGAAAAGTATGAATACATGCATGCATGACATAAAAAAAATAAATGAGGGGCATGCTGATGTGAGTAAAAAATAATAATAATAATAAATGAGAAGCAATACTAAAAAAATTAAATTAAAATAAAAAATGAGGAAAACATGCAATACTTCCCATGCATATGTGCATTTAAAAATAAAATAAAATGAAATAAATAAAATAAAAAAATAAATGTGCTTTCATGCATACGTGCATAAAAAAGAAATTAAATAAAAAAAAGGCATGTGCTTCCCATGTGCATAGGTGCATGATTTAAAAAATGAAAATAAAAATGAGAAAAGGGCATTCAAGTGAATTGCATGCTTACGTGCATGAGTTTTTTTTGTATAATAATAATACAAAAATTAAAATTAAAAAAAAATGCATGCTCGCCCACGTGGGTCCACCAAAAAAAAAAAACAAGAAAGAAATATATATAGGAATAAAGAAAATAATAAAAAAATGATAACATAAGGTTTAAGCTAAAAAAAATAATAAACAAAAAAAAAAAAAAAAAAAATCCCTTGAAGATCAAAATAGGTTTGCCCTTTGACTGGACTGGCAGTTTTTTTTTTTTTTTTTTTTTTTTTTAAAACCCAGACCCAAATTTCATGTTGGCGCTAAACATGACAAGACTCAAAATGACAATGACCGTGGTGGCTATGAGATATGGAGCAGTAAAAAAAGAGCCTAAGCAAAGACCAATTGGTGCAGCCTTAGGTCAGCCCGTGACAACCTGTGTTTCCTTATTCCGAAGCAATAAAAACGCTTATTTTGTGCAACATTGGAATACATATCCTGAGATGGTTGATGAAATCCAAATCTTGAAGGGACATGAATTTTAAGGAGATATACAAGTTTGAAGCAGCAATAAAAAGACAGCAATACGAATTTTAAAAGTGGCATGAATTTCTGAACGGCAGTGGAATATTTGAGATATTTAATCTCAAAGCGGCGACAAGGCACGAGACGGCGGCGAAGCATGTTCTTAAGACGAACGATGGCGTAAAATAAAATAAAATAAATAAATAAATAAATAAAAATAAAAAATAAATATATAAATAAAGTATGTATGCCTATATATATATATATGGCGATATTCATATGTAATGATCACCATGTTCTGATAATGGATTTTATTATCTTTCATTGCCTTTTCTATTTGTACTTTTGCCCTTAATCGGAGGTTCCCAAGATACTGTATGGGGTAATTAATAATAGAGGCTTGCCTCTATTAGGAGTGAAGAACCTACAAAACAAATATGACATTTGTGTTTCGATGTGCCGTCTGGTGTCTTCTTCATAGACACGATGCCAGACGCGTATTTTCGATCCCACAAATTCTGGCACGCCCGGTGGGACCCATTCCTCCTCCCATCTTTGAGGCAAAAGTACAAGTAGAGGCATCGTTTCTACATCCCGTGAAAGAAATCTAATATTGTTGATTTTTTTTATTGCAGAAGAAGAAATGGCACTCAAGAACTCAACCACCTCTGGAAGCCCGAAACTCACAATCTTCCTTGGCGAAGGAACTGAAGTCCAACTACCTAACTGCACTTTCAACACCGGAGCTGCAGGAGCTGAGCTGACCTTCGGCACAATATCCGAGTCAGTACATTTCGTAAGGAGACCTACACCTTCAGAGGAAAACCTGACGGTCCCGCGGCTTCCATCCAAGGGTCGTCGCCCCAATGTGATCGTTCCTGCAACTGGTGAGGACGTTGCTGTCAAAGAATCACCAAGAATATCTGCATTTGAGAGGCTATCTCACTCCAAAAGAACAGTCTCTATGAATGATGATGAACCCACCTTTACTATTACTGTAAAGGGGCGGGAAAGTGGAATCTTCCACTCATTTGATGAAGATACGCCAAAGAAGACTAGTGTGTTTTCAAGGCTCACACAAAGGAAAGTCAAAACTCCAAAGCAAAAGCTGGACTTTGTGTCATTCCAAGGACACAAGAATAATCAAATGGGTACTTTCAACAATTCATTTGACGCTCTTAAGTTAGTGAAGAAGAACGCAACCACTGCAGACTTGCGTTCCCAACTGAATGAAAATAGGGTTGGTAGACCTCCAAGATCCTATCACAAGAACTCATTCAGCCAAGACATTTACAAGACTTATGCAGCATCAAAGAAACTGCAGTCAAAGAAGATGAGGCCAAAAGAATTTTATCAAAAGAAACAACAATTGATTTCAAAAGCGAGGAAGACGGTGTTTGACCGTTTAACTCCAGCAAGGATTCAACCCAATATTTCCCGCTCTAAGTTTCAATGGAGAAGGGAAACACAAGATGAAGAAATGGCTCATGCGAATGAGGAAGTACGAAGTCAACCCAAGGTTTTCCGCTCTAAATTCCAATGGAGAAGGGAAATGAAAGATGAGGAAATGTTTGATGCAGATGTGGAAATACACACTTGTCGAATGGTTACTGAGGCAAAAGGAGACCCTGCACCAGAACAAGACCAACCGGGACCTATTACGAGATCCCGTAGAAGAGCAGCAGACTCCTTGAATGGAGAAGAAGGCTC
Organism: Dioscorea alata; assembly: GCA_020875875.1. NCBI lineage: Eukaryota > Viridiplantae > Streptophyta > Magnoliopsida > Dioscoreales > Dioscoreaceae > Dioscorea > Dioscorea alata. The sequence goes on from CM037019.1 coordinate 16,411,740, forward strand.
CAGCTACATGCCACCACATGATGGACAAGGGATAGGGACTAGCCTTCCACCACTCCACATGCCAAGGAAGCATAAAGAAGTTAATCCTCTAAATGAAGTCGATGAGGATGAACCTGTTTTTGTTCCTCAAAAGGGACACCGTGATGTTGAATATAAAAGACTCAATGACAATATGGCAATGTTGATGGAGTCAATGTTACAAATGCAAAAACAAATCAAAACACTAATGGAAGATCGACCTGAACAAGTAGGAAGGTCGAGGAGTCCGACCCGAAGGCCAAGAGAAACCCATAGGCCATCTGAGCAGAGGTCAAGAAGTCCAACGCCTCATCCAAGAGAAACCTTCAAGCCGGTAGAACATGCAGGAACTTCTTATATTCCTGTTCAAGAACAATCAGTTGTAATGACTCGGGAAGAGATACAGCGAATGGTAGTTGCTGAACTAAAACAAGCCAAAGGAAGTGAGACAAGGGCCGATGGAGACAAGCCCTATCCTAGTTACCATGACTTGGTACCCTACCCCAAAGGATATAATGTTCCCAAATTCAAGCAATTTAGTGGGATTGGTAATCCTGACCAACACTTGGCTCATTTCGTGACGGCCTGTGGAGATACAAGTGCGAAGCCGTCACTCCTCCTCAGACAGTTCTCTGCAAGTCTAGCAGGAGTAGCATTTGAATGGTATGCGAACCTACTACCCGAGTCAATTCAAACATGGCAGCAGCTGAAAGATGCCTTTCGAGTACAGTTCGGGGGCATAAGTGACAAAATCACGATTGCTGACCTCGCAGCCACTCGCCAATACAAAGATGAAAAAGTAGTCGATTATATTATGAGATGGAGGAACTTGAGCATTAAGTGTGAACAACCACTTGATCAAACACAGGCGGTGGGTTTATTGCTTGGGAATATTGATAACTGGATGGCACCTTTTCTGAGTACATCTGGCATCACTACATTCCAAGACTTGATCTCACAAGCCAAGAAATTAGAAAGGACTAATCCAAAGGTGTTGTCTAACTTCCAAGCCATGTCAAGAAATGATAGAGATAAATCCAAGAGAACAGAAGGTATCAAGTACACTGCCACAACCTTCAATGTTGAGAAAGGGAAAGGTGTAGCTGAGCCCCATAAGCCGGAACAAGTTAAGGCATCTGTCTTAGGTATTACTGGCAATGAATCAAGACCTCTTCCTTCCTTGAAAGATAGGATGAATAAGAAGTATTCTTTCAGAAGAGACAAAGTACATAAGATCTTCAAAGATGCTGTGAGAGAAGGTTTGCAGCTCCCTGAATGCAAAAGGCCCGAAGAACAAAGTAAGAAGGACCATCCTAATTACTGCCCATATCATAGGGTGTTGGGACATACAATAGAAGACTGTTATGTCTTCAAGGACTGGGTGGAGCGACAGTACCAAGAGGGTAAAATCACACTCTCAAAGAATGTCTTGTCCGAGCAACCAGCTGAACATACTCACTATGTGACCACCCTAGACTCAGAGGGATCATCCCAAGGGGAAGTTATAGTGGTTAGCAATAAAGTAATACTTCCATCAACAGAAGATAATAAACCTTCAGCTGTTCCAGAAGAGTTATGGGAGGTATTTATATCCAAAAAATCAATGAAAATGTTGAAAAGGTTGGCGGAACTCCCAGGAATATCTTGGAAACGCTCTCAAGAACCTCCTAAAGGTCCCCCAACAAAACAATCAAAGAAGAAGAATAAGAAGAAAAAGCGCGAACAATCAAAGCGCAAGAAGTCTATTATTGAGGAGTATATAGAGACTCTTGATGAATATGAACAGAAGGAAAGGGTTCTGATTACCCTCAAAGATTATTTCCCCGAAGAAGTCAATGAATTACTTGGAGAATTAGTTAAAGAAATTGATGAAGATGTGCAAGTAGAGACTTGTAGGGTTATTTCGGGAGGAGAATACCCTCTGTACAACCCAGAAGATGATGACAATGATGACTATGACAGCTTCTCTGAGCCAGAAGAGTCATATGACTGTTATGGTCGGCCTTATATTAGCAAGAAGCAGAGAAAGAAGATAGCATTCAGGGAGAGAGTAAAGAAGGTGAATGCCAAGCTCTTGGAACCCTACCAACAAACAAAACCCAAAGAACCATATTATACCCCGAAGACCCCAAAACATAAGGTTTTGAGGAAAGTCAGGCCTGCTGAAGACATCCCTGCTTTCATTCAAAGGGTGACAGAGGAGTCAGCTAATAGGTTGCTGCAGTTACATATTGAAGATGCTGAATGGGACGTGTCTGGGACATACCCTCCAGAATCATTGGGACAAAATTTTGTCTCAGAGGTTGTGGATTCTCCGGTTCCTACTAAGGAAAAATCTATCTCCCAGGTTATCAAATAAAAAAAGACAAGAGAAAGGAGCTTTTTGATCAAGCCATAGAAAAAGGGTTGGATTTGCCTAGACCCAAAAGGCCGTGCTTGATGCATCTTGATAGTCATCCAAACTACTGTCCATATCACCGACTTGTAGGACACACCATAGAAGAATGCAAAACATTCCAAAACTGGTTGCAAAGACAGGTCTCTATGGGAAATTTGACACTCACAGAAGACTACTTTGAAGAAAGAGGAGAATGTTGTGCTATAGCCGTTCTTGATGATTCAGAAGACGAGCTGAACTTTCCTGATGAGGAAGAGGGAGTACCACAACAGGTGCATCAAATGCAACTCAGAACTGGGAAGACACTTCAACCAAGACAGGCTTCTAGCTCAAATGACAAAAATAAAGGGAATGCTTCTAGCTCAAATGACAGAAATAAAGGGAAAATAATTGAAGAAGATAATGTCTCCCCGAAGAAACTCTCAAAAAAGCCGAATTATAACATTTTGGCGCATTTGAAGAAGGTCCCAGCACTCCTCAGTATGTACGATGCATTGATGATGTCAACTGAAGTCAGGGAGTCCTTAATACATGCTCTACAAAATCCTGAGGAGTATCAAGCATACTTTGCCGAGGTCAACATAAAAGGCGTTTTGCATACAGTTTATAAACCTTCAGTGTCCTTCACAGATGAAGACTTGTTGCTTGGAACTACAGCACACAACAGACCGTTATATGTGACAGGGTTTTGTGATGGAATAAAGATCAACCGGGTTTTGATTGATCCAGGGTCTTCTGTGAATTTAATGACCCTCAACACTCTCCGAGCATTGGCCCTTGAAATATGCCACTTATCTCCGGAGAAGATCATTATCCAGGGTTTCAATCAACATAGCCAAAAGGCATTGGGGTCCATTACTCTTCCCATTAAATTTGGAAAGATGACAACTGATGTGAAGTTCCATGTGATTAATGCTGATGCATGTTATAAAGCTCTCTTAGGAAGGCCATGGATTCATGAAAACCAGATGGTTCCTTCAACACTTCATCAATGTGTGAAGTATCTGGTAGACGGGGAAGAGTTCAGAATTGATGGAGAAATCCAACCCTTTGGCATCCATGAAATACACTATGAGGACGCAAGGTATTATCTTAGTACATCCAAAGGGGGTAAATCAACCGAAGAGGGTAAATTGCCAGGTCGAAAAGAAGTTTCTTTGATGAAGACGGCCAAAGCTATTCCAGTACTCCAAAAGAAGGAACCAGTACTACCTCACTTTGGTAGCGACACTGAGTCATCAGAAGATGAAAGTGATGAGGATATACACCAAAACAAGTTTCAAGATGAAAGATCTGCTCAAGAAAGTTCGTTGCACATTACAAGGGTTCCTGATGGACTCTATAAGTCCTTAGAGGATTTGAATGTGAATACAGTTGAGCATATGAAGACATTCTATGTACCAGCTTGGCTTGAAAATGAGAGAGGCATCCTCTTTTACAAAGCCGAGAACAAGAAGATTTCAAATGATGATATCATAAACATTGAAGGAATAGAAGATGATGAAGCTCAATCTATAACTTTCCCAAGCTATTACCCTAACAAGCTCAAGATGATAGTTAAGAGGTTTGGAGACAAAATCAAGTGGTCGAGGAAGTCACATCAGGATTTTCATCGATTATGGAATCCTGCACATGTGGATAAGAGAGGAATAGGCTACTCTGAGTCTTCCAAGTACTCATGTTACATGGTAACATCCCAGGAAGAAGAAGAAGAAATCAAGATGAAGAATGCACCGCTCGAACTAGAAGACGGGGGGCAAGCAACAATCGATGAGCTGGTTGAAATCAACTTGGGAAACGATGAGGACCCAAGGCCGACTTTCCTAAGCACACAGCTATCAGAAGAACAAAAAGCATCATTCAAGGCTCTCCTGAAGGAGTATATTGACTGCTTCGCCTGGAACTATAATGAAATGCCCGGGTTAGATGACGAGGTAGCTATTCACAGACTTGTCATTGACCCTAATGCTATTCCAGTCAAACAGGCACCCAGAAAGATGAAGTTTGACCTGGAAGAAAGAGTGATAGAAGAGACAAAGAAACTGATTGAAGCTGGTTTCATCAGAGAAGAGAAGTACCCTGATTGGATAGCTAGCATAGTCCCTGTGAAAAAGAAGAATGGGCAAATACGGATATGTGTAGACTTCAGAGATCTGAACAAAGCATGTCCCAAGGATGATTTTCCCCTTCCCGTTATGGAGATCATGATCGACAACACCTCAGGATACGAGATGTTCTCCTTTATGGATGGATATTCTGGATACAATCAAATCAAAATGCATCCAGATGATGAGAAAAATACTGCCTTCCGAACGCCCATGGGCATCTACTGTTACATGGTAATGCCGTTTGGACTGAAGAATGCGGGAGCAACATATCAAAGGGCTATGACCAGGATATTTGATGATTTAATTCACAAAGTTGTCGAATGCTATGTGGATGATCTTGTGGTTAAAACAAGTTCCAAAGATAAGCATCTTGATGATCTGAGGACAGTCTTCACACGCCTCAGAGAATACAAGTTGAAAATGAATCCCATGAAGTGTGCTTTTGGAGTCCTCTCTGGGAAATTCTTAGGCTTCATAGTGAGGCACCGGGGGATAGAGATAGATCCCTCCAAGATAAAGGCGATCCTGGAAATGCCACCTCCTCAAACATTAAAGCAGCTGCGCTCCTTCCAAGGACGTTTAGCATATATTAGAAGATTCATCTCCAACCTCTCTGGAAGATACAAGCCCTTATCTAAACTGGCCAAGAAAAATGCGCCTTTCAAATGGGATGATGAATGTCAGAGAGCCTTCGAAGACATCAAACAGTACTTGTTGAAGCCACCGGTATTGGCAGCCCCAATCCATGGAAAGCCTCTGATCTTATATACTGCCGCATTGGAAGGGTCTTTGGGAGCTATGTTGGCCCAGAACAATCAAGAAGGCAAAGAAAATGCGTTATATTACCTCAGCAGGATGTTGATAGGAGCTGAGAGTAAATACACGCCAATTGAAAAGCATTGCCTAGCTTTGGTGTTTGCAGTCAAGAAGTTGAGACACTACTTGCTAGCGCATAAAGTAATACTTATATCAAAAATAGATCCACTCAAATACCTTATGACGAGGCCATTGCTTACTGGAAGACTCGCAAAATGGGCGCTGATTCTGATGGAATTTGACATAACATACACTCCACAGAAGGCTATTAAAGGGCAAGCGTTGGCAGACTTCCTAGCAGCGCATCCTCTCCCTGATGATTCACCACTGAATTTTGATCTCCCTGATGAAGAGACATTGAGAGTGGAAGAAGCAAGGTGGCGACTATACTTTGATGGAGCGTCATCTATAAAACCGGCACTTATGTCCCAAATTCCGCAAATCAAAGCTGGGATAGGACTTGTTTTCGTTACACCGGAAGGGGGAATCCTTAGATATGCTCTCTCCCTTACGGAGCCATGTACAAACAATGAGGCAGAATATGAAGCTCTCATAGCTGGTTTGGAACTGGTAATCAAAATGGGGATCCAAGACATACACATATTTGAAGACTCACAACTCATAATCAAACAAGTCGAAGGAGACTATAAGATATACAAACTTGAACTTCTAAAATATTACAAGAAGGTCAAAAATCTGATGAAGAAAATCCCCCAGATACAGTTGAGGAGGGTTTCAAGATCAGAAAATGGAGAAGCTGATTCTTTGGCAAAAGTAGCAAAGGAACTGGCAAATCCGAATTATGAAGAAATCCATATAACCATAAGAAATAGAAGACCCATTAGTACAATCCCCGACGAAGTCGAAGAGGAAAGTGCTGGGGGCAAAGCGGAAGTCCTCACTCTCGAAATGCCAGAGGAAGATTGGAGGCAACCGTTCATAGAATATTTAAAATATGATAAACTCCCAGGGGATAAATCAGAAGGCCTGCAGATAAAGCGAAGAGCCCTAAGATTCACCCTCATAAATGATATATTGTACTGTAGGTCATATGATCAACTACTCCTGCGGTGCCTTTCACATGAAGAAGCCCAAGAAATTATGCATGATATACATTCCGGGATATGTGGTGCACACCAATCCGGACCTAAGATGCGACACAAGATCAAGCGCTTGGGATATTACTGGCCAACCATAGTTGGAGATTGCATCAATTATGCTAGAAAATGTCATATATGCCAAATACATGGAGATTTTATTCATCAACATCCAAATCCTTTACACCCCACAGTCTCGTCATGGCCTTTTGAGATATGGGGGACAGATGTAGTCGGTCCAATTGAACCACCATCATCTTTGGGACATCGGTTTATTTTGGCTGCAACAGATTACTTTTCCAGATGGGCAGAAGCAATCCCGCTGAGAGAAGTCAAGACTGAGAATATCATCAAATTCATCAGGGAGAACATCTTATACAGATTTGGAAATCCTAGAAGAATTATTTCAGATAATGGCCCCGCTTTCAGAAGCTTCAAAATCGGGAGATTTGCACAGCACCATAAAATAGACTGGCGATATACCTCCATCTATAACGCTAGAGCAAATGGGTTGGCAGAAGCATTCAACAAGACTCTCTCAAAGCTGTTGAAGAAAGCAGTGTCCAAGAACAAAAAGGATTGGCATGAAAGACTCCCGGAGATGCTATGGGCATATCGCACCACCTATAGAACTCCAACACAATGCACGCCGTACTCTTTGGTGTTTGGAACTGAAGCAGTCTTGCCTCTCGAAATCCAGATACCCTCACTGAGAATGGCAGTGCAAAATGAAATCTCAAATGAAGATAATGTTCGGCTTCGCTTGGATGAGTTGGACTCTCTTGACGAGAAAAGGTTAGGAGCACAACAGAATCTTGAAGTCTACAAAGCCAAAATGTCTCAAGCATACAATAAGCTGGCTCGTTTTCGGACTTTTACCAAAGGAGAGATGGTCCTTGTCCTCAGAAGACCCATCATCACCAACAAAAAGGCCGGGGGCAAATTCAAAGCAAATTGGGAAGGCCCTTATGTTGTGGAGATCGTCTATGAAGGAGGCGCTTACCAACTTATTGACGCCAACGGAGAAAGACCGATGCCGCCTATCAATGGCCGATTCCTGAAGAAATATTATGTTTGATGTAAAAATGTTTGCCTATGACGGAACGTCTGGTCCCTCACAAGGGTAGACTAGTCATGTACAATTAAAAGTACTTCCTGAGGCAAAACATTTATTTTCATATTAAATTCACTTTTGTATTGAGTTATATTTAGTGAAATAAAAAGGCATGTGTTTGTCTATGACGGAACGTCTGGTCCCTCACAAGGGTAGACTAGTCATGTACAATTAAATGTGCTTCCTGAGGCAAATACATCAGTCCCTGTGTTCTCTAAAAAAAAAAATCAAGTCAAAATAAAAAAAAAAAAAAAAACAAAAACAAAAACAAAAAAAAAAAAAAAAAAAAAAAAAAAAACAAAAAAAAAAAAAACAAAAGAAGAAAAACAAACAAAAAAATATACAGATAATTTTGAGGAAATTTTTTTTTTTTCAAAATTTCTGAATAAAAAATTCATGGAAATTTTTTTTCTGAATTTCTGAATTTCACAAAAAAAAAAATTGTGAAAAAATCATGGCAAAAAAAAAAAAAGAAGAAATAAATTTTCAAAATTTCCGGGTCAGGCAAGTTGTGCTAGGAATGTGGCGCATGAAGATTTGACCTTAGGTGATCTCATCGTAATTTTGGAAAAAAAATATATATTGGACATGACAAAAGAAAAGATTTGGAGTTCATACTTCTCTCACTCAATCTCACTAAAATTCTTCGTGAGAAAAGTATGAAGGGGGCATTTGTTTATATAAAAAATTGCATGTCCTAATTCAAATTAAATAAATTAAAATCAAATATAGTCAAATCCTAATCAAATTAGGAATTCAGAAGACATTTTTGAAATAATCTAAAAAAAAAATTAATTAATTAATTAAATTAATTAATTAAAATTTGAAATTGGCGGAGAGCATATCTCGAGACCACATGGCAAATTACATAATTATCCCCGAGAGCACAGATCTCGAGGCGATCTAAAATATCCAAATCTCAAGATCAGCTGAGAGCACAGATCTCAAAGCGATCTAAATATTCAAATCTCAAGATCAGCCGAGAGCACAGATCTCGAGGCGATCTAAAATATCCAAATCTCAAGATTAGCTAAGAGCACATATCTCAAAGCGATCTAAATATTCAAATCTCAAGATCAGCCGAGAGCACAGATCTCGAGGCGATCTAAAATATCCAAATCTCAAGATCAGCTGAGAGCACAGATCTCAAAGCGATCTAAAATGTTCAAATCTCCGGATCAGCTAAGAGCACTGATCTTAAGGCGATCCAAAATATTCTAATCTCAAAATTGCCCCTGAGAACATATCTCGAGGCAAAATGCAAAATTACAAAATTGCCCCTGTGAACATATCTCGAGGCAAAAATGCAAATTACAATATTGCCCCTTGAGAACATATCTCGAGGCACAATGCAAATTACAAAATTGCCCCTGATAACATATCTCGAGGCTAAATAGCAAAAATTACAAAATTGCCCTTGAGAACATATCTCGAGGCAAAATGGATTAAAAAAAATAAATTAAAATTAAAATTAAATCCTGTTCTCGTTTGATTTAAAAAAAAAATAATTAAATTAAAATTAAAATTAATTAAAAAAATTAAAAAAAATTAAATTTAAAAGAAATTAATTAAAAAAAAATTGAAATTTAAAATTTGAATATTGTTTGATCCTATCTATCTGTTGTGATTCTACGGGGAGGTTTGGATTAAGGATAAGCTTGATGCAAAGGTGGGAGGGATTTTCTTTAAAGGACAGGGTTTTCTTCTGACGGGAAGAGAAAAAAAACTTGAGAGAAAAGATTCGAAAAAAAGAAGAAAGAAGAAAAGCAAAAAAAAAAAAAAAGGTATATATCTAAAGAAAATATGAAAAAAAAAAAAAAAAAAAAATCGCTGTCGTTGTCTGATGCTGTAGCCTGATGCCGCTGCTGCCTGATGCCGATGCTGCCGCCATTGCCGCTCAATGTCATTGCCTGCTGTCTTGTTGACACCGTCGTTGCCTGACGTTACATGATGCTGATGCCGCCTGACACCATCTTTGTTTGAAGTTGATGCTGCTGCTGTCCTCGCCTGATGCTAATCCCGTTGCTGCTGCTGTCGGTGCTGTCTCTGCCGATGTCCCGATGCCGCTGTTACCACTGCTGTCGCTGTCACTGCTACTGTCTGTTGCACCGCTGCCGTGGACCTAGCTCTCAACACCCTCCGCTGCCCGCATCTTCGGCGTTGAACAACGCGCTTTGCTCACCCAGACCTCGTGAGCATGGTGGAAAAAGGTTTTCATTGAAGACGTGATGAAGGTTCTGACGACATCTGGCAAGCAACCCATGCACCAACTCTGGATTACTTGCTCCCATCTCGTCTCCAAATTCGGTCTCCCACCTGATGTTTCTTGCCAAACATCTCCCCATCGACGTTGTCGTCAAGATCGAAGAGCTCCGGATTAAGTCATCCTTCTCCCACCGTCCCACCTCCTTCATGGACGTTGTCACCAAGCCTCTGTCGAACTCGAGGATCACCCTACAAGATCCGGCGCATGCGTCGTGCCCTAGACGCTTCTGACGTCGAGCTCGTCAAACTTATGGTCAAGGACGAGGAGCTCAATCTCAATGCTGCCTTCGCCTTCCACTACGCTGTCGAGAATTGCAGCCACGAGATTGCTGGAGCTTGGCGCAGCTAATGTGAACTGCCTCGTAGGACCCGTCGATAAAACACCACTTCACATCGTTGCAGAGATGGATTCCTTAGATATGGTAGCTGCTCTTCTTGACCACCATGTTGATCCCAATATCAGCACAGTCGACGTCCCGTTCTCGGATCACCATGCCTATCAGTTGTTCGATGAAATGCTTTTGAAGCATAAATAGATATAGGAAAGCTATTAAAAAAAAAGTCAATACATGGTGTGGCAAACACTGAGTTTTAAGTTGGACCTGCCACAGTGAATGAAACTCCAGCTTCTGATAGTCGGAGAGTCTCGGAAGATGCCGAAAAGATTTGTGTTTTGCTCTCAAACCAACCAAGCTCCAAGTTCACATCTTGTCTGGATAAGTCTGGAGTGCAGGTCTCCCCTGCGCTTGTGGTTGAGGTACTGAAGAAACTAAATAATGCAGGAATGCTGGCTCTGGCCTTCTTTCGCTGGGATGAGATACAGTTGCTTTTTTTTTTTAAAAAAAAAAATACCATTGAGAGCTTTCATTATCTTATTGAAGCACTTGGCAAGATCAAACAATTTAGGTTGGAGTTGTTGGTGCTTACTGTTTTGTGCTGCAATTTGAGAATGCTTTCAGAGTTGTGGATGACATGAAGAATGCTCAAACTTATGAAATCATTCTGCAGGAGATACTGGATAAAGGTATTAGGCCTCTAGGTCAGTTGTATGGGAATTTAAAAGAAGCTCTTATTAATGGAGGAAAGTGCGATGTAGCTATAAGTATGGGTTTGAAGCTTGATGCTTGTTAATAGTCCATAGTGAACTTCTTCTTATGATTAATGACTCAGATTGTGGTTGGTATTGCTTCTCTGTTTTAAAAAAGGAAACATTTTTTATAAAAAAAAAAAACTCTCTTCACATGCATGCATTTGAAAAGCCTTTAAAGAGTAAAAAAATGGATGATGCTGTAACACTTGGTTGCTGATTAAAAGCTTCATTTTATTCTTGAGGAATCATAAGATACTATAAAAAAAAATTGATAAAAGCAATTTCAAGGAAAGGGTTACATTACACCACCACAAAAAAAATAATAAATAAATAAATAAAAGCATGCATACGTGCATGAATAAATAAATAAATAAATAAATGAATAATGAATGAAAAGTATGAATACATGCATGCATGACATAAAAAAAATAAATGAGTGGCATGCTGATGTGAGTAAAAAATAATAATAATAATAAATGAGAAGCAATACTAAAAAAATTAAATTAAAATAAAAAATGAGGAAAACATGCAATACTTCCCATGCATATGTGCATTTAAAAATAAAATAAAATGAAATAAATAAAATAAAAAAATAAATGTGCTTTCATGCATACGTGCATAAAAAAGAAATTAAATAAAAAAAAAGGCATGTGCTTCCCATGTGCATAGGTGCATGATTTAAAAAATGAAAATAAAAATGAGAAAAGGGCATTCAAGTGAATTGCATGCTTACGTGCATGAGTTTTTTTTGTATAATAATAATACAAAAATTAAAATTAAAAAAAAATGCATGCTCGCCCACGTGGGTCCACCAAAAAAAAAAAACAAGAAAGAAATATATATAGGAATAAAGAAAATAATAAAAAAATGATAACATAAGGTTTAAGCTAAAAAAAATAATAAACAAAAAAAAAAAAAAAAAAATCCCTTGAAGATCAAAATAGGTTTGCCCTTTGACTGGACTGGCAGTTTTTTTTTTTTTTTTTTTTTTTTTAAAACCCAGACCCAAATTTCATGTTGGCGCTAAACATGACAAGACTCAAAATGACAATGACCGTGGTGGCTATGAGATATGGAGCAGTAAAAAAAGAGCCTAAGCAAAGACCAATTGGTGCAGCCTTAGGTCAGCCCGTGACAACCTGTGTTTCCTTATTCCGAAGCAATAAAAACGCTTATTTTGTGCAACATTGGAATACATATCCTGAGATGGTTGATGAAATCCAAATCTTGAAGGGACATGAATTTTAAGGAGATATACAAGTTTGAAACAGCAATAAAAAGACAGCAATACGAATTTTAAAAGTGGCATGAATTTCTGAACGGCAGTGGAATATTTGAGATATTTAATCTCAAAGCGGCGACAAGGCACGAGACGGCGGCGAAGCATGTTCTTAAGACGAACGATGGCGTAAAATAAAATAAAATAAATAAATAAATAAATAAAAATAAAAAATAAATAAATAAATAAAGTATGTATGCCTATATATATATATATATATATATATATATGGCGATATTCATATGTAATGATCACCATGTTCTGATAATGGATTTTATTATCTTTCATTGCCTTTTCTATTTGTACTTTTGCCCTTAATCGGAGGTTCCCAAGATACTGTCTGGGGTAATTAATAATAGAGGCTTGCCTCTATTAGGAGTGAAGAACCTACAAAACAAATATGACATTTGTGTTTCGATGTGCCGTCTGGTGTCTTCTTCATAGACACGATGCCAGACGTGTATTTTCGATCCCACACTATGTTCCTTAAGCCAAGTTCACAGAGAAAGACATGAGAAAACAAAGTGAGTTCACAGAGAGGCACCCTAGCCATTGATCATATAAAGGAAAATTAGAGTCTTATAATTTACATTAGAAGTCCATGTGTGAGAAAGACTAAATCAGTCTTAATCAAAATGCTAAGTCCAAAACAACATCGAGCAAGAAAGATAATAGAGATATTGATGTACTAACAATGATGGTGAAAAAGGATATACAATGAATAAATTGGTCCACAAGGCTCCTGCTATCATGGGTTATGTGAAGAAACACTATTTACTCACCTCCCATGATGACAAACAGTATGTTGAAATAATTTTGTTTGAGTAATAAACAAAAACGTGAATTAATTTGACCGAAGTCCTATTCTAAAATGGCAGTTACATCATTGAAAAACTATGAATGAAGTAACAAACAAATATGCACACTACTTACATGATTCCAGATAAAACAGGAGACAAGACAATGGTTATTAAATTATTTCTACAAAATAGTTCACACAGAACTTGACAAATGTCATAACATGTCATGAGTCGTAATACAATTCTTGCTTGCACATTAAAAGAGTAAAGAGAAATTTTGAGCTTCAAGTGTGACCAAGTAGAATTCAATAAAAAAGTAATCCAACTTAAGTCACCAAGGTATTTACTTGAGACAAGAAGATGGAGAGCCTGGAAAATTGGAGCTCTTCACATATACTTGCAATAAAATGGTGGAAACTTTCAACACATGACAATCAAGCTTTATGATAAAGAAAAAGATCACAAAATCCTTGGACCATGTGATCACCTGATCTAGACATTAACGCATAATTCTGTAGCATGAATTAGTATTGCAAGAGCAAATATCAACTCATCAATGCCATTTTGTTAATCAAAATCTCAATTACTCAAAGAATAAATTCCTGTCCCATATGTGCCACCACTCCACTAGTCCACTGTATAATTCCTTACCATACTATTGATGATCCCAAAAATATGTTGGACCATACTACAACCAAGATACACTTCTACAACCAAGATAACATACCATACTACCAACACAAACATATAAACAACAATCAAAGAATATAAGTTGGTAGAAGACAAAACCACAAATGCAAACTTGATACAACTTCAACTGAGCTATTAGACAAGATACACTTCCAAATCTCTTAGTAGATGCACTAGAAGCAATCAAATCCCCGACATAACTAATGACAAAAACACAATCAAGATTTCAGAGCTCACCTTTGAGTAGAGAAATCTCTTCGCGCTACTTAACTTAGCACTGACCCTTCAAAATCCACATCAAGAATCAAGACCAATCCATCAATAATGGCGAATGAAACAAAAAGAAGAGGATGATAAGGGAGAGTACCTTGGGGCGTTCGGCGACGGGAGCGGCGAGGAAGGGAGGCGACGGGAGCGGTGAGGATGGGAGTTCGGCGACGCGTCAGGGCGAGAGCGGCGAGACTGGGAGTTCGGCGACGCTTCTGGGCGGGATCGACGAAGATCTCTCTGTCACTCTCTTTTCTCTCGCTCACGGAGGAGAACAGCACGGGATCTCTCTAGGGTTTCATGGTGGTGGCGGCGAGGACCATTGTGGGGAGACGGGAGAGTGGGGAGGGGACTGGATTTAGGGCAAGCCGCCAGAGAGATTGTGAGTCTTGTGACTCTTGTGATCCAGAGACTTGTAAGTTGTAACTTGTCTTCTGACCTAATAAATTTCAACCGTTGGATCAAATGATCCAACGGTTAACAAAAACACTAGTTAAAAAAATTGTTGTAAATTAAATTAATTTTTATTTTAATTTAAAAAATTAGAAATAAATTAAAAAATACAACGAATTATTATTATTATTATTTTTATTTTATATATATATATATTCGAACTTCGAACCGAACTCGATCAAGCTGACTCTAGCTTGAGTTCAACTCATTTATTGTTCGAGCTCAAATTTGAGTTTAAGTTTAGTTTGTTATTAAAATAATCAAATCGAACTCGAACCAATATCAAACCGAACACGAGCTTCTCACGAACAGTTTGATTGTTTGCCAGCCCTAATTGCCATATGGCAAGCAACATGAAAGTTTTTCCTCCCAGAACTTATTTAATGTATATAATATTGTAGTAATATTAAAATATTTATAATATAATTTATGGGTGTAAGTTCTTTTTATTTTAAAATAACTTTTCATAATTTGCATATAAATTATCTAATTTTATAATATATTAAAATTAACTTATGCTAATTTGTAAATGATATATTTTTTAGATTAATTTTTAAAATAACATTTTTGATAGGTATGAAATGTTAAAGTCAATTTTTGCCAATCATTTATTATTTGAACGTTGATTCAAATTCTAAGATTAATTGTTTTAAAATATATTTTTTAAATATAGACATAAGTTATTTTTATCTCATAGTATATTATAGTTAATTCCATTATAATTATTATTTTTAATTTAATAAACAAGCTTTTGAAACTATTAATATAAGTTCTTTTATCTTATAATATATTAAGGTATATTTCTTTTAACTCGTAAGTTATTTATATAAGAAGTTTATCTATAAATAAGAAGCTTATATAAGTTTTCATTTTTCATAACATTTTACTAATTCAATTTTTGAGATTTTTATTTTTCAAATAATTTTTTAAAATATATAGAGAAAAGTTGATTTTATCAATTAAATTAATTAAATTAATGTTAACTCGACATGATAAATATTGAAAGTTCAAATTATGAGGTATTTGCCGGTGATAACATATTCTAAAAGATTGTCATAAATTAATAACTATTACATCACGGTTATATTGTTTGTGTGAATAATGTTATAAAAATTAATATTACCTCTATTGTGTATCATTCAAGGTATAGCTCTAGTAATAGTAAATAACAATAATAATAGATAAAAGTTTTAAATATAATTTTTTTTTAGAAAATCATGAATTGTGAGCCCAAGAAAATTATGGGGTCTAGCCTTGATGATAAGATAACATTAATTTAATTTTATATTTTAATTATAAATCATTTAAATAAGACAAGTTTTATATTAGAAAAAGCTAAAATTCTTAACAATAGGGTTGTGTAGATAAAACAATAATTAATAAATAAATTTTTAAAATAATTTTTTTAAAAAAAATCATGAATTATGGGGCCTAACAAATCAGTAGCCCTACGCACGTGACTTAGTAGCCCATTCGCGGGACTGGCTCTACTAAACATGTGTATAACACATGAGAATATTTAATACCCAACCCCTATAGAAATATAAAAAAATCATTAATTATGAGAATGATGTATATTTAAAAATAAATATTTATTAGGAATAATTTTAAAATTTTATATTAAATAAAAAAATATGACATAATTTTATTATGTAAGAAATGTAAGTGATTATTATAGAAATTATGGTATATTTTATTTTTACAGAATCATATTAGAATGTATTTTAATCATATTAGAAAACACAATCATAATCAAAACATTCAAGAAAACAAAAAAGCAAAGCACATAACAATGTCACACTCATCATCTATTACTCCATTTTCGTGAACATCATTTTGAGCCATGGCACTCTATGTTCTTTCTCAAGACATAAGAAGAGTTCACGATAACTCTTATCTTTAATGAAAATTTGAGTGGCTTTGAACATTTCTTCTTCTCTAAAAATGCCACTCATTACGTTAAACATATTCATGCAATCTTCTATTGTATGCTTCTCTACTACTTGAGTGCCTTTGAGAACATCGAGATATTTTTTATTCCCACGCTCTTGAAATGTAATGTATTTATCCATGTTGAATGATGAATCTTTGGGCTTTTTTCCTTTTCGCTGTCCTTTTCTTTTTAGTCCATCTTGATCTCCTATTCCCCGAAGCATTTCATTGCTTGAACTTTGAGTTTGAGGGTTTCGTGGTTGGGAATAAGGAGGTTCCACTTGTATGTTATCATCATCCTCTATCTTATGTATAGGTGATGATTGGAGTGGATCGTTTGGAGTACAAATACTTGGGGTTGGGGTATGCACTGGTGATTCAGAAATATCTTTATAATCTTTTATACCACGAGTGCGTTCACCTTCAGCATATCTCCCTATATAACAAATATATAATATGTTTGTAAAAAGTAAAATTTATAAAAGTCAAATATTTGAAAATATATGCTTACCCTCATAAACCTCCTATAGTGCCATAAAATATAGAAATGGATTTTTATACCATTTCTTGGCATCTCTATTCTTCTGTTTAATTTGCTCCAAATTAGATAAAAGTAATTAATGAAAACATCATTCATTATTGTATACATACCTCAAGTAGTGATGCCCAAATATTATCAAGGGCCGATACAATATGTCTTTCATAGTCCCATCCAAAGCTGCTTAATTCAGAAAAGCTTTTTAAAAGCTTGTAGGTTTTTTTTAACTCTTGTTCTAATGCTTTAATTTGGTTTGTGGTGATGCTTAGATTGGAAAACTTGCTTGTCATGTTGTGTAATATTTTGTTCCATGCTTTTTAGTCCATCCATTTTGTGAACGGTATGCAGGAGTATTATACTCACCCAATAATCTTACTAAGTGAGCCTTGCAAATTTCATTCCACTTTGTCCTACTTTCATATTTAGCTTCACTTACCATTTGGCTTAAAGTCACAAATAAAAAAAAAATTGTTAGTATAAAATGAAAAAAAAGGTACAAAATGAATTTCATCCCAATTCCACACACAACTCTATTGGAGAAATTCAATAGCAATGCTAATGAAATGAATATTTTCCAGTTTCACATCTAATTGATACATCTATCTTCTCTATTTTAACTTGTATTTAGTCTTGCTTTTGCAAGAATGACAACAACAAAGTTTTCATGAAGCAAGCACATAGTCAGCATTTCCCTTTGATTGGTCCAGGATTAGTCACAAAGATGAAAACTCATAGCCCAAGAAGGAGAGCACTGGAAGCAAAAAGGCTTCCAAACAAATACTTGCAGGCATAAAGACCATAGGGGGAAAAAGTGATTAATGTAGATTTATTAAAAAAAACTTTTAGACGAATTAAGATGATATCTTTTTATCTTTCTCCAATACACAGACTTAAATCCAAAGAGCCCTAATTATAAAGTCCGCAAAAGTAAGGATTGGAAATCCCAAAAGCTTAATAACAGTCCTTTATCATTCTCACACCCACCCAGATCGAGCATATCAACATAACCAATCCATCATTTATACATACACACAAACCATTAAACAAAATCCAAGAAAATACCATTGAAGAAGACAAAAAAAAAAAAAAAACTTCGATCTTTCACCAAACACTCCAAGTTTAATACAGAAAACTAAAGAACAAACATCGACAACACAAGAAATCCAAGATGGCTGCCCATGGAGAAGAAGGTAGAGATCACTAAGGATATAGAAAACAAACACCAAAAGAGTGATCGCGGGGAAATGAATGAAACCCTAGAAACAAAGAGTGGTCACCCACACACATTACATATTTTACTTTGAGTGGAATATTTTTCATGCCATAACACACATATTATGCAGTAATTCTATAGTATAAATTACATACCCAAACAACCAATATGGTATAATTATCATAAAATGTTAAATTATGACATATTATATGACATAATTTTGGGCTACTGAAATAGATCCTAAAATATGTGCATAACACATGAGAATATTTAATACCCAACCATCTATAGAAATATAAAAAATCATTAATTATGAGAATGATGCATATCTAAAAATAAATATTTATTAAGAATAATTTTAAAATTTTGATATTAAACATAAAAATAACAATTCCTTCATTCTCAAAAATTTTAAATTAATACTTTCCCAAACATCCCTAAAGCAAAAAATCAACCGAAAAATCATATAAATATATCCCAAAAAAAAAATATATATTTATAATTTTGTTTTCAGATAAACCTAAAAATTAAAACATAAAAGGGGGGTTTTTTTTCGAAATTAGAATAAGAAGAGGGATTCTTGTGCAAAACAACCCCCTATAAAAGCTTCGTCTCACCTTCTATTTTCAAACTAGTGATTAAAAAACCCTCTTCTTCTTCCTCCGATCCTTCCTCTTCTCAAAACCCTAAATCCATGGCTTCCGTCGACGATTCCAACCCCACCTCTTCCGCCGCCTCACGCCGTCGATCCATGCACCAGTTCCTCGGAGGTAGCCTGATCGCCGATGTCCTTCTCTGGAGACGCAGGAACACCGCCATCGCTGTCTTGGCCGGCTTCACCTCGGCTTGGATCCTCTTCGAGCTTGCTGGATATAGTCTCTTCTCCCTTGTCGCCAATGCCCTTTGCCTCCTCGTCGCCATTCTCTTTTTCTGGGCGCGCGCTGCATCTCTCCTCAATAGGTACATCCTTTGGATTCGGCTAGAATTGGTTTTTTTGATTCTTTGATTCATTGCGTTCGGGAATCGTTGGACTTAGGCCGCTGCCTCCGCTCCCCAATCTGGAGATCTCGGAGGAGGTTGCTGGGAAGGTCGCCGTGGAGGTTCGGGTGTGGATCAATCAGGCTTTGGCCATTGCTAGAGATATTGCGATTGGGAGAGATAAGAAGGTTTTTCTTCAGGTTTATCCTTCTTCCTGAGCCCTTTGTTGTTTTGATTGTGAATCTGATGCTGGATTAGCTGAGTTTATCTGATGTTATTTTGAAGGTCATTTTGGTGCTGTGGATGGTGTCAACCATTGGGGGTTTGGTCAATTTCTTTACCTTTGTTTACATTGGTGAGTTTTAATTCCGGAAAATTTGGGCATTGCGTTGTTCTTGAAGTATAT
This sequence comes from Dioscorea alata, assembly GCA_020875875.1. NCBI lineage: Eukaryota > Viridiplantae > Streptophyta > Magnoliopsida > Dioscoreales > Dioscoreaceae > Dioscorea > Dioscorea alata. Next base: position 16,431,202 of record CM037019.1, read on the forward strand.
ATTTTTTTATTGTTGGTTAGTGTTCTATTGGATGTTGCTTTGTTTTGTTGCAGGAGTTCTTCTGGCTCTCACTGTCCCGGTGTTGTATGACAAGTACCAGGATCGTGTGGATGAGAAGCTTGGTGTGGCACACAAGGTGCTATTGAAGCAGTATGATGCCATACTGATCAAGACTGGAAGAAAATCTAGCAAGGAAAAGAAGACACAATAGTTTGCATTGGTTAGTTTCCACCTGTCAACTTTTTTTGGGATCAAAACATAGATACACACACATACGGTGATTTTCCATCTAATTATGGTACCAGATTGTTGCATATTGTGTTTTGTTTTTTTTGCTATTGGGTTTTTAATGCAATATAGACACTTAATGACCAGTTGATGCCAAAGATAGTTTATTCTTGGCAAATCATTGACATAAAATAGTGTGCTGTTTCTTATGAACATATTGTGTCATCCTGGGTTGGTAGTTTACATAGATTTGTACAGAACATAAGCTGTTTATTGGAAGAAGCATTTGTTTTTATGCTAAGATAAGATTAGCAGAATTCATCTTTGAGATGTGACCTATTCCTTATTTTCTTAGTGCTGTTAAATGAGAATTTTTTGAAAAATCAATACAATTGAATCATTATAATTTTATCTCATGCCATTTACTATTATTTTAGCTTAGAGATGTTAAGATCATGTTTTACTGTAGTTCTTTGTTGGAAAAAGTTTTGCAAATTCAAAGTAATGAAGCAAAAGAATAATTTGTTAAATGATCTTTCTTGTTATTATTAACTTTCCACCGATCAATTAGCACTTACTGCTGCAAATTTCTGGTAGTGCCACATTTTAATAGTCCCAGGCAAACACTAGAGAAAAGTTTCACTCAATTTCTAGATTTTTAGCTCAAGGTGTAGATTTTAGAGTACTTTCTAGCAGCAAGTAATCAAAACTGCTAAATTGGAATGTCTGCTATTAATCTTACCCATATCTGTCATGTAACCACAAGAAGGAATATGGATTTTTTCTACATCATTATCTTATTTTGTCTTTCCTTGATTTACTTGTCTGTCCCGAATATGCTGCACTTTAGTTTCATATTGATGTAGCGTTGTTTGAAACTTAAAACGTAATTCAGTTTTGGTATATGGTCAATTGGGCACCTTTTGACTTATTACTTGCTGATCACTTCTTAGCTTGATGCCTAGTGTTGTTAGGCAATGTTGATGTTCAAACCACCTTGACATTCGATTATTATTTTTTAAGTTTACATGGCTCTTTCTTTATTGAAGTTCATCAATGAATTTCATTCAATAAAATTGTTAGGGAAGGCCGTATCTCATTGCGTTGATACAATTTTAATTGTTGAAACTCCTCTTTTGATAGTCTTGGGCTTTCATGTTTACAATGTGGGGGCTCCATTTGCCCAAATTATTTGTTGTAAATCACTGCAGTAGTTTGGTTTATGAATGCCTCATACAAGTGTTGATAAAAATTTTGAGAAGAAATATGTTTGCATGCTATTGTTCCAATGATGAAGGTGATCAGGGAAAAAACAAATTTCCATCCTTTTTAACTTAGTAGGTGCCCTTAAAGTTGGAATCGTTTTTCCTGGTTTCCCCTGCATTCCCTATGTTCTCCATCCAAAATGATTGAGTTGTTTGGAAAGTTGTGTGGCAGCATCACAGTAAAATGACATTTCTTTTCTGCCTATGGTTTTACATGCTGTCGAAATAAATCTCATGATTTATTGAAGTTAAAATGGGGTTCATTGATTCTACTACCAAAAATCATCTTGGACTTCAGAACTATAGTCTTGCATTTGACATTGGCTTATTTACTTTATGGTGACAACCGTCATATTACACCAAAGTCTTAGAAAGCTGGAGACAAGTTTATTGTTTTTGTTGTATGTGAACTGCCTTTCATCATTTACTTTTCTGAATTGATAAACTTTGAATTTCTTTCTATTGCTTTGATTTCGGCCTTCTTGTTGCAATAAAGCTTCAATTTGTAATTTGCTACTTTGTTTTATTTGATCAGGATTCTGTCTGAGCTTAGATTCATAATCACACTACCAGAGAACCCTTGAGTTGTGGCCGGGTTTTCTTAGTACCACTGGATGTTCTCCAGTTGTGATGTTGCATAATTTTTGGTTGAGCTTATCGTCAATTTTACCTCTGTGAAGCAATCAACTAATAGACTTGATTCAAAATCGGGATTTTATGATCTACCTAAATGGTTATTTCCTTTGATATCTTGAAGAATCCCCATCTGTACATTTTATTGCTGATATTTTCGCCCTTTGTTGTACTTCTAAATACTTTTAAATAATTTCCCACAGCTAGTTTCCGTCAAACTCGAACATAAAAGATGAGAAAGCTTGAAGTAGAACATTCATATTTGGAGACCTCTAGTATCTGGTTTTCAGCTGATTATGCTTTCATACAAAGTTTTTTTTAAGTATAAAAAAGGGATTAATAAGGTGGCTGTTTTCTATGGTGTTGGGTTCTATTGATGACTTTGCTGATCAATTTATTAGGTTAACAGTTTTAGTTTTTGGGTGAATTACCTTTTTTTTTTGGTGTGGAATGTTGATTTCCAGGATATCTAAGTAAAGAAGATTTAAGTAAAAATTATTAAATTAGACTACTGTCACAGAAAATAAATAGAGAACCTTTTGCATGCATTAATGAATTTAAATTACCTTGTTGATGTTTATAACTAAATATGAGGAATTGATTTTTCCATATATTTTTTTTTAATACAACCAATGTTGGTTTACCTTTCTGTTGGATTACACACACTGTAACTGACAACTCGGTGTTAGTCATGGCTATCAAATTGATGAATATATAAGAATTAGATTTAGTATTAGAAAGAGGTTGTCTGATATTTGCATGACTAGATTTGGAAATTATTTATTTATTAATTTATTTTTTGATGAGTTAAGATGATAATATTATTGTTTGCAACTCTTTCAAATGGAGATCATATTATTATAATTGAGTCTTTAAAATCATATTATCTTGATAGAAGATGGAAGTTCTTTTTATCATTGGCAATTTTCACCACTCAAACTTCTTTCTTGTGTGTTTTTTATTTTATAACAACCATTTTTTGTTGTAAATTTTTTTATGTTTTTAATGAAAAATTTTTAAATGAGCATTCGAGCATTCTGAGGAGAAAACCAAACCTGTGTGTATAAATATATATATCCCCTCATAATAAGGAAATACAACAAAACCAAACCTCTGTATATATATATATATATATATATATATATAGATGTCAACTTGATATACATGGCATCATCCCATCATTGTTACTGGTAAATCTGTAAATTTTAAAAATTATAAAATATTATATACAAAATTTTATTTAAAATTGTAAATTTTTAAATCAAAATACTATAAAATTGGGCTTTTTAATAAAGTAGTCATATTTTATTTTTTATTTAACCAAATGGCCTTAGGGCCATTTTAATTGTCAAAATGGCCCTAGGACCATCACATTACTCACATGGGTGTTGTGATGTGCTGACTGGGCGCTGAATCGCCGCTGATTGGACTGCTTACGTGTTATTTTTAAATAAAAAATCATAAATTTTTGTATTTTAACCCCTAAATTGTTTTATAATCAATAAGTTGATATATTCTTGGGTTTTTTTGCCTATTTTTTTTAAAATTTATTAGTATTTTAAAATTTATTAAACTTTTAAATAATTTTTTAAGAAATATATAAGTGTGATTTTTTAATTTAAATCCCTTATTTGTTTTCTAATCAACAAATTATCTTTTTCCTTTGATTATTTAACTTAAATTTTGTTTTAAAACATTATGTAATTTTTTAAATTTATTAAAAAATTAATTTTAAAGAATATATTTGAATATGAAAACACAAATGGCTTATAATTTATTTTTTAATTAAAACACGAAATCAATAATAACTTTTAAAATTATTTGAAGTTAAAAAATATAATTGCATTTAAATATAAATAAAGTTACAACATATATTTCTCTTTCATGATTTAATTAAAAATAAATTATAAGCCTTTTGTGTTTTCATATTCAAATATATTCTTTAAAATTAATTTTTTAATAAATTTAAAAATTACATAATTTTTTTAAACAAAATTTAGATTAAATAATCAAAGGAAAAAGATAATTTGTTAATTATAAAACAAATAAGGGATTTAAATTAAAAAAAACACACTTATATATTTCTTAAAAAGTTATTTAAAAGTTTAATAAATTTAAAACACTAATAAATTTTTTTTAAAAAAATTGGTTAAAAAAACCCAAAAATATATCAACTTATTGATTGTAAAATAATTCAGGGGTTAAAATACAAAAAATCATGATTTTTTATTTAAAAATACTACGTCAGCAGTCCAGTTAGTGCTGACTCAGAGCCCAGTCAGCACATCACATTGCCCATGTGGGTGATGTGATGGTCTTAGGAGGGTCATTTTGACAATTAAAATGGCTTTAGGTCCATTTGGTTAAATAAAAAATAAAATAGGGTTACTTTATTAAAAAGCCCTATAAAATTTTATAAACCAAAATACCATAAAATTTTATACTTAAAATTCTAAAAATTTAAGTTTTAAATATTAAACACTAAACCTTAAATCTAAAGTATTAAATCCTAAATAGTTTAAGAAGGGAGTCTAGTTTATTGTTTACAATTAAAGTTTAGATTTATAGTTGAATGATAATGAAAAATTAAGTCCTATTTTTTTTTAAAAAAATAGACTTGAATGCTAATATGGCATTCATATAAAAACAATTTTAAAAACTTATATATATATATATATATATATATATATATATATATATATATATATATATATATATATATATATATTTTGAATAATATGGATAAAACACTGATTTATTAAAGCGAACAACCATAAAAAAAAAAAACAAACAAAACCAACAACCATACAAAGAACAAACAGAACATGCAAGAAGTATTACAAACAGAGCAAGTGAGTTAAACTATATTCAAAATTTCTTTAAAAAAAAAAATCAAAATGGGGAAGCGATTCCCACGTAAGCCTGGTCAACGTTAGGCGGTTACAAAAAACCCGCGAAAAAGTTACTAATTACCCGCGAGGAAGGAACAAACGCGTTAACGAATATTTCACCAAGAAAAGAAATAGCCTTTGCAATCCAATTATAGAAACACTTCTACTCCGACCGTTACATTTAAAATTACCAATTTTATATCTTTCCCAAAAATAAACTTCTTCTTGTCTTCTTCCTCTTCTCTCATTTTCCACAGGTTGGTTTCCTGATGATCCCAACATTCTCAAGGACTCAGGAAACCTTCCTTTGATTATTCCTGGTACTTCTCTTTTCAAACTATGTTTTCATGTTAATTTTCTTTATATATATATTTCTAGATTTTGTTATTCATTTTGTTTTTGTTTTGATATTTACAGGGATTGCAACATAATGTTATGCTATCTTTTCTTTGTTTTCTTATTGTTCAATGAAGCATTTGCTGCTAAGCATGCCAAACCAGTTGTCCAATGGCAGACTTTGAGTGGTATGCTCATTTTAAGTGATGGATTTCTGAAATTATAACATTTTTTTTTTAACTTAGTTTTGGATTGATTGTTTTCTCAGGTGATGCACCATTAGTGATAGCTCGAGGAGGTTATTCGGGGCTTTTTCCAGACTCGAGCCAGTTTGCGTACCAATTTGCATTATCGACGAGCTTGAGTGATGTAGTCTTGTTCTGTGACCTTCAACTGACAAAAGATGGTGCTGGTTTCTGTCACTCAGGCCTTCAATTGGATAACTCTACCACAATATCACAAGCATTTCCAAAAGGACAGAAAACTTATCCTGTCAATGGGGAGGATGTCACTGGATGGTTCGCAATCGATTATGTCTCAAAAGTTTTGTTCGATAAGGTTTCGTGTATGTGTCTGTCTTCTTGTTTTATAATTTATTCTCTTTGTTGTAGATTGATTATATATAGACTGATAGTTTTTCACAATTATATTTTTACTTTTGCTATGATATCAAAGTGATTCAAGGCATATTTTCTCGGCCGAGTGTTTTTGATAATAGCCAATCCATGATGAGGGTCGAAGACGTCGTGGCCGTGCAACCCCCGTTGTTTTGGTTGAATGTCGAAGTAAGTGCTCTTTTATTCTTAACCACAGTTTTCTTCCTTTCGCTTAATCACAATTCTCTTTCCATTCAAATTAATTTTGGCTTTTTCAACAATCTATCCTCAACATTCTTTAACATATACGATGATGTTTCTGATCGCAAGAGTTATTATATGAGTTGTATTCCATAATAGATATTTGCCGGATATCAACTTTTGTGTAGTTCTATTTTCATTGTTGTTTAACATTTTTTTTTCCCGCTTTTCTTATTCGCAGTATGCTAACTTCTATAAGCAACACAAATTAGACATAGCAGAGTATACACTGGGATTATCAAATCAAATGCCAATAGATTTCATCTCTTCGCCCGAAATCAATTTCTTAAAAGGTCTAAGTGGCAAAGTCAATGCAAGGAATACGAGGCTCATTTTCAAATTCCTGGAAGCCGATAAAACCGAGCCCTCAACGAAGAAAACATATAGTTCCCTTCTGAAGGATCTTTCGATGATCAAGTCATTTTCTTCAGGAATTCTTGTCCCGAAGGAGTACATATGGCCGGTCGGTAAAGATCTTTACTTAGAGCCTGGAACAACTCTTGTATTGGATGCTCACAAGTTGGGTCTTGAAGTTTATGCGTACGGCTTTGCAAATGATGCGCCCGCTAGCTATAACTACAGTTATGATCCTTCGACAGAGTACTTGCAGTTTGTTGACAATTCAGACTTCTCTGTCGATGGTGTGCTCACTGACTTCCCTTCTACTGCATCACAAGCTGTTGGTAATGCTATTCTCTCAATATAAATAGCACTAGTTACATTCATTAAATTGTACATCTTTGCCGATGATTTTGAATCCAGCACTACCTTTGTTTTGTTCAGCATGCTTGGCACACAATAAGAAAAACATCCCGCCACCAATCAAAGGTGAGTTACCAGCTAAATTCACATCAGATTCTGTAGAGGCTTATAATCAATGTTGTTAATTCTACAATGCAGATAAACCACTAATTATATCGCACAATGGCGCAAGCGGAGTCTATGCCGGATGCACTGATCTTGCTTATCAGCAAGCTGTAAATGATGGTGCTGACATAATCGATTGCTCAGTTCAAATGACAAAGGATGGAGTTGCATTCTGTTTGGACTCTGCAGATATCTCACAAACTACAACCGCAATGACTTCCTTCATGTCACACTCGACCGTCATCCCCGAAATACAGAAAGACAATGGCATCTACTCTTTTGACCTCACTTGGGCCGAGATCCAAAGCTTGAAACGTGAATTATTCCTCAAACTTCACCATTCTGTTTTCCGTAAAAGATTTTCTTTGAGTTCTAATTATTAACACTCTTGGCATTGTTTAAACAGCAAGTCAAACCCGATTACCATCATCAGGACTGTCTAGAAATCCTGCAATGCAGAATGCCGGAAAGCTCATGACACTTCCTGAATTCCTAGACTTTGCGAAGAACTCATCAGTCCCTGGAATTTTGATTTCAATTGAGGCAAGTTCATCCTCGCAATTTCATAATTTTTTTTACTTAGGCTTTTATTAACTGAAGAATGTTATTGTAAATCAGAATGCTGCTTACCTTGCATCAAAACAAGGCCTAGACATCGTCAATACTGTAATAAGCAACTTGACTGCTGCTAGTTATGATCAGCAAACACTCCAACAAGTTTACATTCAATCTGACGATACTTCAGTTCTTGAGGAGTTCAAGAGTGTTTCGACTTACAAGAGAGTGCTAATGATCAAAGAGTCAATAAGCGATGCGCCGAAGCCATCAGTAACTGAAATTAAGCAATTCGCTGATGCTGTAAACCTCCCAAGATCATCGCTTGTTGCGTACTCAGACTTCTTCCTGTCGGGGTTCACTCCGGTGGCCAAAGAGATGTTTGCCGCTAACATTTCCGTGTTTGTCTCAGTTCTCAGAAATGAGTTCATGGCATTGGCTTTCGACTATTTCTCCGACCCAACTGTCGAAGTTGCTACTTATGTTCTTGGTCTTGGATTGGATGGAGTGGTCACTGAATATCCTGCCACTGCAAGTTCATACATGAGTAAGTTCTTGTGTTTCTTTTTTTCTGTTACCAGAAAAACAAACAAGAAAAGATAATGATTTGGATGAATGAATTGGTTGCAGGGAGTCCATGTTTCTACTCAGATGCAGACATGCCATACACCATATTGGCAGCACAACCTGGATCTTTACTCCAATTAGCACCACCAGATGCATTGCCACCAGCTCAACCTCCTGCTCCAGTGCTCCAACCTGCTGATGTTGATGATCCACCATTGCCTCCAGTTGTTAAAAACAGTAACAATGATCCTGCTCATCCTTCTCCTCCTGCTTCTTCTCCACCCAATCATGCTTCTCTTGTAACTGCTACTTCTTCTCTGTCTTTCTTCATTGTTTTCTTCTCCTTCATGTACTTGCACTTTAGCTGCCACTGATTTTCATGTCATGTCCTTCTCCTTCTACACTGCTTCATTAATTCATTCCTTGAATCTCCTTTTCTTTTCATTCTTTTGTGCATTGTTTTGTGTGTGTTTAGATTGCAAGCTATGAAAAATAAAGATCGCCCACTAGTTTTATGTCCTCCACATTACATATATATATATATATATTTTATAAAGACGATAAGCGTCAGAATCAGGGACGGGTATGTCAGAAAGTCACACTCTATCAGACAATACCCTCACCTGCGTGAACTGGGATTCGAATTCGGGGAGCCACATTCTACCCAAGACGTAGGGACCTGAATGCCAATAGACCTAAGGGTTGTTGGCCCACATTATATTTTTCATCAACCAAACATCCTTTAACAATTTATTATTATTATTATTATTATTATTATTATTATTATTTACATGGTAGATAAGCCACCGCAAACCTTCTTTATTTTTTTTAGTTTGAATCACAAAATGAACCTTCGACTTTTCTACATAGAAATCAAATATTCTATCTCTATTGTAGTGGTGATCATCCTTTGTATATATTGAATTATTTAAATAAATGTTATTATTTAAAAAAATTTCATCAATAATTATTTGATTTTTATTAGTATTAGTTAAGTTAATTTAGATTAATTTTTTCTTCTGTAATCAAATATTTGGAAAATATCACTTTAAATTCATACTTTCATACTCCAACTAAAAAATTCTCTATGCTAGAAATGAAAATGAAAGGGAATGGAGAAGGTATGGAAATGAAAACTATGTTATGTTGAAAATGAAAATGAAGGGGAATGGAGAAGATATGAAAATGAAAACTATGTTTGGTTGTAAAGATTAGAAAAGTAGTTTATTGAGAATGAGAACAGTTAAAAAAGGAAATGTGATAAAATGACTTTTATGTCCCTTATACACATAAATATTATTATACATATTATAATTGGTTTTTTAAGTGATAACTACTTTTTAAAATATTATAATTACTTAATTATTATAAAATAAATATTTAATTTTAATAGCTTATTAGGATTATTAATTAGTTAATTACCGGTGTCAATCATATGTCAAAATTAAGGAGTCTTCTAAAAAAATACATCAAAAAACTCATATGTGTTGCTCAATCTATATATTCAGTATTGCTTCGAGAGTCAAACAAGCACCCTTTCAACATCGTGCTTAAACACATGAGTAATTGTAAATGTAGATCACCATGACATGTGCAAGCAGATTTTTGGTGAAAATGTTGATGTTTCTCACATGAGTAATTGGAGCATACATAGAGAGGGCAATAATTATTGGGTGTGGAACCCTAAGTGTTCCAATTCCTCAATAGTTAGCTCTATATATAACTGGCTTAATTGTGATCCAGATAGAATGGATGGTATCTGGGAGGGTTGGAAAATTCTTTGGAAACTCAACACCATTCCCAGAGCTAAACATTTTATTTGGAGGATGCTTCATGGCAAGACTCCTACCTTTGCATATCTATATAATTTGAGTATTGGGCCAGCTAGAGAGTGTTGCTTCTGTGGGTTGGAGCTGGAATCAGAGAACCATGTCCTTTGGAGTTGCTAGAAGACTAAATCGATTTGGAACAAAGTTGGCTTAATTGTAAATGTAGATCTTTCTGTTATTGTTAGCTTTAATGATGGGGATTGGATCACGAGGAGGTGGAAAGCTCAGTGTGGTAGCCAGAATTTGAAGGCTATTCTCGCCTCTTGTGCTTGGTTGATTTGGAGAGCAAGGTGTGACAAAGTGTTTAAAAATGAAGAACCAAATTGGGATGGAATTGGCCAACAAGCTGTCAATATGGTGGATATTGTCAGGGATCAAAAATATAATTCAGGGAAGTTATCTCATCTTCCTTTTCACTCTTCTCTGAATTTATTTACTGATGCATCATGGACCGAGAATGATGGATGTTGTGGCATTGGTTTTGCCCTAATTGATGGTAATAACAAGATTGTTCTTGCAGGAGCTAGTAATTCCATGGCGGAGACCAGTACTCATGTAGAGATTTTGGTTCTTGAAGAGGCTTTGAAGAGGTGTATTGAATGGAGTCTGTATCCCCATCAGATTTTTACTGATTGTACAAGTCTAGTTGACATGATTTACAAAGAAGATTTCACAGTTACTTGGAGATTCAGTGAGTAGCTTAAGCGAATTCGTAGTTTGCTCAATTTGTGTGGGGTTGTTCAAGTGGTTTTTATCCCGAGAAACCTCAATCAGGTGGCGGATGCTGTGGCTAAATTCGCGCTCATAAATCCATCTATGTCCTTGTTCCATCGAGGACTTGAGCTGCCAAATTGGTTGGTGAAGGTAGCAATCGACAGTGATGTCAAACTCTAGTTTTCTTTTCTGTTTTTTTTAGTTGGGCTTTTTTTGTTTTCTGTTAAGCTTTCAGCTTTATTTTGAAAAAAAAAACATCGTGCTTAAACATTACATCAAACACCACTCATCACATCTCAACAATACAGGTAGACCTATAATTAATGAATAGTGTAATAAGATACCCTTGATTATTGTATACGGTGTAAGATTCAAGGAGCACAACTTGAAGAAGAATTCTAAAGTAACAAAGGTATCAAAAAACTATTCTTGAGCACAAGAAGTGCCATTTTTTGAAAAAATAACATTAAAACACCACTAGCATATATGTCAACATTATGTAAAGGTGAGTATATAGAATATACTAATATGTTCCAATTAATTATTATCACAAAATGGTATACCATTCAAGAAGTGCCGCTCATTAGCAAATAGCACCACACATAAACATTAAAGAGGAAATTAAAGTTAACAAATGCACCAACAAACAATTTTGGAGCAAATAAGCAACTACTTTTATTCGAAGAAAGCATCATCACTAAATCAGTGAATCATTTGTTCATGGTTGTACTTATAAATCAAACACCCAATTCCCATAAAATTTTCTCAACCTATATGATAAGAATAATTTCACTATAATATATATATATATAAGAGATAACAAATCAAACATCCTATTCCTGTTCTATACTGATTTTATTTTCCTTCTATCTTTTTAGATTCAGGCTATTCATCTATTGTTGTTGTTGGGATTCTCGATACTGCAGCAATTAAAAATCTCAGTGGAAGCTACTGTAGCACTGTTTTTGCCCAAAAGGCTTTCTGTCGACCCTATGCGGGTTTTCCGTGGGCCAGAAGGAGCCCACAAGTTTTTCTGACGATCTTATATGACCTCTATGTGAGCCGCAAGGCGCCCGCAAAGCTTTTCTGCCGATCTTATGTGGCCTCTATGCGGGCGTATGACCCCCTAGGTCGAATACAACCTTTATAAATGCGATTTTAATCCCTCTTTGCGCTCTATAATGGGATAATGAACTCTGATGACAACACATACAAATGATCAATGCAAAACACCATTTTTAGCATGAAAACTATTCAAATCAAGGGGAAAACCATGAGCTCTCTTTAGAGCCACTTGAAATGCTTCTACTATATCAACAATGGGGCTACAAAGGTTTCTCTCTAGCTAACTAGAGGTATACAAGCACAATGACATGGGCATTCAATGGGAGAAGCTCACAACAATGCAAACATTCATAATCTCACAAACATGGAATCTATGACCTCCAGGATAGATAAAAGAGAGATCAAACCGATGGATTGAAGATCTACTTGCAAGGATGCACTATCTAAAGTGTAGGTGAAATCTGGCATTAAATGCTGTCCGATCCTCTTGCAAGCATCAACTCTAGCCTTTTCTTTTCTTTTTCTTGGGTTTTTTCTTCCCCAAAAATTTGCTATAGTGTATGACCCAATATGGCCCATTAACCAATCTAAACTACTCTATTTGTTCCTTTTCATTTGTTACAAATCCATGTTCCTTTTTATTTGTCATTTTTAAACATAAAAAAGCATTTATTATTTTTTTTTCCAAAATTACCCTTAACATTTCATTCAACTCTTTTGTTGGAAAATATGAGAGAGAACTGTGAAGATATAAATTTAAGTTTTTTGGTATGTGAGATTCGATTAACCATAATAGATAAAAAAGAACAGAGGAAGTATAACATATAACTCTAACATGTTTTTTTTACTTGTCCCATTTTATAACTTATTTACTTATCTATTTTAAAAAATTATAAAATATAAAATATTATTTTTTCAAATTTACTCTTACTATATACTTCTACATCTTCTAACCAATAATATTCAAGTCTACCTATTATTAAATTATATTTTAAATAAAAATAATTTTAGAAAGTTAATATAATTTTTTTAGGGGGTGACAGGCAAAACTACTTGGTATAGTTTCGATATACCCCCTGAAATTCAGAAAATCACAAGAGCCCACACAAAAAGCTTCTGAACTCTCTGACCAACGGCTCACAATTGAACACAGTATTCAGTCAGCTCTTTATCCCTCTCTTCTCTTCTCTTCAGCCATGGCTCTAGCTTCTTGCTTCCTTGGAGCTCAAGCACTTCATGGCTCCCTCTCCCTCACCAATGCCTTCTATGCTTTCTCTTCTCAGCCATCTCTTCATAGTATCAATGTCCGGCGCCTTCTCGCACCCTCACAAACGCTCGGTTACTCGTCGGGTTGGTCCCCGGATAGGAGGCTAAGCTTCCATGGATTGAACTTTGTTTCAAGGGTGGAGAAGAAGGATGGAAGCTCCCAACCCTCTTTTTTTAGACGGGAAGATGGCGGAGGATTTGAGGTTTTGGCCTCATTCGCTCTCTCTGATTTTTTTTTTGTTAAATTTTATTTTGTAAATGTTGATTACTTTGGTGCTTGGATTGAGAGGAAAAATGAAAGAAATTAAAGAAATAAGGGGAAATGTTTGTCCTTTTGTGGGATTTGGTGAAGAAAGTGAAATGGATGGGCGGATTGATGGAAATGTTGCGTAGTTTTTGGGAAAAAACTTTAATATGTCAAAACAGGAGCTTTTTCTTTTGTTTTGGGGATTTTATGCCGTCTTAATTAGTTGGGTTTGAGACAATGAATAAAATAAGATGATTTGGTGCTTGGATTGAGAGAAAAAAATGGAAGAAATTAAAGAAATAAGGGGAAATGCTTGTTCTTTTGTAGGATTTGGTGAAGAAAGTGAAATGGATGGGCGGATGGATGGAAAGGTAGGGGATTTCTTGAAAAATATCTTCTTTATTCCTCCGAAAAGGAGGTTTTTCTATTGTTTAGTGGATTTTTATGCTGTCTTAATTAGTTGGGTTTGAGAAAATGAATAAAATAAGATGATTTGATTATGCAATTTTGGCAAAGATATATGTATATATTTTAAATGGAAAATGGAATTGTTGGAGGTGAAAAACACAATTGGGAATTCAAAGAAGGATGGTGGAAGTTCCATTTGGTACTATGAAAATGGCACGTGAAACTTGCTAGAAAAATTGTTAGTGTTGGGAAGTTTCTTCATAATGTTCAAAATATAAGAGAAAGGAGGTACAACCAATTGTTGTCTTCTGACAATTATCAATTGCATTAGTTTGTCTTATGGAAGAACAGAATCTCTTGTAGTTAAAGCAATTGTAGCTTCATTGTGTCGCCTTTTTTATTGTCCCCGAATAAGATAGTTGGTGTACCGAGGTAAATGTATCTATGGTGTAATAGTCCTCAGTGATGAAAGTACCATCCGAATACCAGATACAAGTATAACATGATACCTTCTCACCTTGTGATTAATGTATTTCTTAGAAAGCTTGAAAAATGTGAGGCTGAGATAAAACTTGTCTATGGTCAAATGAATCTGGTGTTTTTTTTTAATTTTTTTTTCTGAAAGCTTCTGCAATCATGATTTATTGCAGCATTAAAGAATTAATTATGAATCTGTACTCATATGTTTGCTTTATTTATTTCCTCAAAGAGCCTTGGCTCTTTATAAATTGTAATGCTAGAGTTAGAATGCATATATCCTGTTCTTCCTTTAGTTGCTATGTCTTCCATCATTTCAAAGGTAGTGTTGATTCATTTAGTTATTATTATTTTTTTATATTTTTATCTTGTTAATCTGCTGATGTTGAAAGTCTGTAAGTTTATGTGAATTGCAAGCTTTTTATTGTCTTAGCATTCACTTGGAGTGATCATCTTGTGATAGGATCTTGAAGATGGATCTAGAATATGTGATCCCTTATGTTCAGTGGATGACCTGAGCTCACAGGAATTTGAAGCTAATTACCAGCCAAAAACTGATCTTTTAAAAGCGATTGTTATTCTTGCGTCAGCTTTTGCTGGTGCAGTTGCAATAAATCATTCCTGGGTAGCAGCTAATCAGGTTGTTGATCCCTTTCAGTTATTATTTTATGAAATATTGGCATACTCTTTCTGAAGATAGAACTGTTACTTAGCAGGAATGCCAAATTGTGAGATATAAATTTAGATATGCTATTCCTACCCATTGAAATTAAATAATTTTCAATTGTAAAGGTCGTTAATTTTTGTACCTGATGATCCAGGACATTGCAATGGCATTGGTTTTTTCCATTGGATATGCTGGTATAATTTTTGAGGAATCTTTAGCATTTAACAAAAGTGGAGTGGCATTGTTGATGGCTGTTAGTTTGTGGGTTATCAGGAGCATCGGGGTAAGATCACTTAAAATTTTTAGTCAAATACTAAGTTTTTTCTTGCATATGCTAAAACAAATTTGTTGAATTTTACCTCTATTTTTTCTCATTGCCATCATAAATATCTTGATAATGTGATTACACTGTTCAACATTTTCAGCATGTTATCTTCCTGTCTGCTGTCTGGTTGTACTAGTTCTTGGCTTGATATTTTATTTTATTTTTAATTCTTATTTCACAAATTAATTCCATGTAACAAAAGATCTTCTTGTTTGTTGGGATTTGTGGTTTTACATAATCATGGATAATAATAATTGTGCCATGCATTGATCACTGATTATTCTGTTTATACACAAAACTTTGACAAATGTCAAGAATAGCATCATTCTAGGAACTTCTGAATGGGAGAGTTTGTTAGATACATTGCTGAAGCTTCAGCCAACTCCACCTAACAACAAGCTCCAACATTCTTCATCCATATTTTAGGATACCTCAGGTAAATAGCTGCCTTCCAGAAGTCTTTCTTAATTATTCTAGCTTGAAGTCAATGAGGAAAATATCATAAGTTGTTCTGGCTGTTCTTTGAGAGGCAAAGAATTTGTAAAAGTTAGAAGGATTATTTTAACCATAGTAACCTAAAGGTCCTAAACCAAGATGTTGATAGGACCATGGGGATGACAAAGGGCAAAAGAGAAAAAAAAAAAAAAAAAATAGAAATGCCACAACTATACTCAAATTCATGAGCAAGTTATATGACTTTATGCTGCCATTTGCTTTAGTAGAAAACCATCTAATCAATCACATTTTTGGGAAAGCTTGTTTTTCTTCATTTTCTTACAGAGACATATTTTACAATTGGTATAAGTTGTTTTGCTGTATGTTCCTAAGATTAATGGTTAAAGTTTGTGCTCTCTTTTTTGCTGCATGTTGTGATGAAATTTAGAATCTGTGTTCTCATACTTGTGGAGAATGAACTTCATTGAAGGAGAAACATTGTGAAGGTTTTTTGAGCAATTGATTGCTTTGCACCTATATGTCATGCTAATCAGGAGAAAATGGGTTAGCTTATTGATTTTAACCTACATCTTGTTCCAAACTGGCTTGAATGATAGAATTTTTGAGAAAGGACTGTCTATCTTGCTTTTTGTTGTTTGTGAAGGTGACACTAATTAATTGACCTTGAAAATTGAGTACGGATGAGCCAAGCATTATTTAAGATGTTTTGAATGCTAAATTAGGAAGTATATTTCCTTATAATTTCTTGACTAAAAAAGTCAGCGTAGTATACTATGACCAAATGTACACCAAGTATATCAAGACATGAGCTGATTTCCTTTAATATGGTGTCAAGTCTACATGCCAAAAGATGTAGCATATTGATTAGATAATGAGCGCATCTTGGAAAATCTATGCATTGGGTTGCCAACGGCAGTTTAAGTAGTTGATCAAACTATGAGAAAATTAACTCTCCACTATTGTGCTGAGTTTTGAATAAGAACGTCATGGTTCATTCACTGGTTTTCAACACAGATCAAGGACTCATGTAAAGCAGCATCTATCCCATTGTGCTAACTGTTGTTGTTGGTCTCCATGTAAGATTTGCTGATTTTGTTGGTTGAGAATATGAAACTCTCTCAATGAATATATTTTATATTCTTATTTATAATCAGAGAAATAACAAATTGTTGATTTAATATAAACATAACTTGTAAAGGATGATGAAGCCCATTTTCATAATAGTTGAAGTAAAACCATATTTTTAGCTTTGAACTTAGAGAAAGAACAGCAAATTCAGGGCAAGTGCTACTTATAAGGAACTGGAGGAATTGTATTCTTATGTGTTGTTAGCATAACATAATCTTTGTCTAGAGATCACTTTGGCCTATGTTACATTCATTACTCTTTTATGAGAACTTCTTGTTTTCAACATTTTGTTTTCGTATATCTGACAATATTTAGTTAAACTGTGTATAATTGGTGTAGGCTCCTTCAACTGATATAGCTGTTACAGAATTGACTCGATCTTCAGCTGAAGTCAGTGAAATAGTGTTCTTCTTGTTGGGTGCAATGACAGTAGTGGAAATTGTTGATGCACATCAAGGATTTAAACTGGTGACTGACAACATAACTACTCGAAATCCACGTGTTCTGCTTTGGGTGGTAGGTATCTAATCTTTTGGTTAGTTCTCATTTCTGTCTGAAATAGTCACATAATTCATTCTCATTTTCACAACAAGATGTTGCTTATGCTCTGCAGTTCCATTTTGTTCAGGGGTGTAAGAACACAAAATTTAATGAATTGTTCAAATTGGGTATATTGATTAGATAGATATTCTCCTCCATAATCAGAACAAGAATATTTAATTGATTTCCCATAGTGGGTGTATACCATTGCAACAAAAGCGACATGGATATTACCATAGTTAGAACGCTTGTGCATTAAGTAAATCTATGTGTAATGTGTGTGATCATTAGTAAATGACACATAATAACGTGTACCTCCGTTAATGCGTATATGTGCAGTTCCCAAAATATTTGAAAGAACTAAATCTAAGGCAGATCAGGAAAAGTATGACTATTATTGGCAGAAAATCCCTATCCATGTTCCCTGGATCAATGTGATTGCCCAAGAATAGATTGTGAGTGAGACTAATATTAGGATTAGGGTTCTCTAAACTTAACCCAACAAACGTTATTGCCCTTATACTCTGAACATATATTATTACTCAACAATGCAAACCTAATTTGATGTATTAATTAGTAATTTATTCAGTTACTTTGTACAATCACAAATTCTGTCTTAATTTCCAGGTTGGGTTTGTTACTTTCATCCTGAGCTCAATACTTGACAACCTTACAACAACAATTATTATGGTCTCCTTACTGCGAAAACTAGTCCCTCCATCAGAATACAGAAAGTATGTCATCTTCTATACTTCCATCTGAAGTTATCTGATACAATATAGTTCATTCTCAACATCTGGCATGTTCTGGTTAATGTAATCATTTGTGGTTTGATGAAAAAAGCATGTTCTCTTGGAACTATCATATTAATGTAACAATATGTTTATGGTAATTATCTTCCTCCATAAGCACAATTATACACATAAATCAGATACATCAGGGTCTTGTCTGTCAAGTATAAAATGGGAGCCATTGGTCATTGGGCAGGATGGGCCAACTTGGAGGGAAAAAAAAAATAAAAATTTTACTTCACTGCGTGTGCCCCTTCTTCGTGATTTGGATTTGTGTGCATGTGGGCTTGGGTGTACATTAGTTAGTTAGAGTGTGTGTGCGCGCGCACTTGTGACTTTGTTCAGGTGTGGTATTACATATTTGTAATACTTTCTTCAATTTTAGATACATTGACTTAATAATTTGTCATTTTTTGTACTATAGAAATATGATTGCATGAGGGAGTAATGGTACCCTTGAAAAATATCAAGAAGGTGATTTGAATAAACTGACTGCTAACTGATCAGCTTGGAATAGCATAAGCTTGGAAGAACACAACTGATATGAATCTGCATTTTATATCTAAAAAGCGCAGACATTTGAGAGTTAAACTTAGCAGTGTACCAGTTTTAATAAGAATCTTGTTCATGTGGAAAGTGCAAATGCACATTTTTTATTTGTTTCCGTAAAACGTGAGATGAGTGAATACCTTAATTGATGCATATGAGGTTGTACTTTTATCCATAACACCATAACAGACTACACTATAGATGACAAAATATGGAAGCATTAGCCACCCTGTCTGTCCATTGTATTGATATCTTGACGAGGCGAAGTAAGGTAAAGCTCTTTACAATCCTAGGTTTCTAATTAATATACTACATAAGTGTATATAAAAAAAGGAATGGGTTTAATATCATGGGAAAATGAACTTCAAGGTCATCATATGCTACTTGCTGTGTCAGCCTTTTAAGTTAAATTATTTCAAACAAAGTGGTTTGCGATCAAGGCCAGAATGTAGAATTTATGATTGTATCAGGGTAATCTATTGGTCAACCTTCTTTCCTTGTGCATGCCGATTCAGAATGGTGTACACTCTTAGGTACTGACCCTTTTAATGGTAAAGCAAGTCACATGTGTTGTAATGTGTTTGCTGTATGCTCTAGTCAGCAGCTAACATTTAGTACATGAGCCAGGTGTAATAATTTGTCAATATTTTATGATGTTCTTAAAATATTAGTTTGATGTTCTTGAGTCATTGATTCTAATTTATGCTGTTATTGGTAATTTATAATGTTCTTATTCTAGTAGATTGATGTTTTTTAAGAATCCATGTTAATTTAAGCTTTGATTAATAAGTTTCTAGGAATTGGTCATTCAATTCTTACATGGTTGCCCAAAGCAATCATTTGAGTCTCCAAAATCTATTTTAGATTAGATGTAATAGCATACATCTCACTTCTATGCATATGTGAGCAAAACCACATTACTGATCAAGATGATGCTGATATATGTATTTCAGATTTCTATAATATGAGTTGTATTGGCTTTGAGTGAAAATCACTGATAACAATAGGAACATTGGCTGGATAACAAAGGAGATAGCTATGCATTTAAAACAGCCTAATTAATATCAGCTTCCTCCTAACTCATTTCTGAGTTGTTTCATCTGAGGAAAAATTACTTATATCTCACAAAGAAAGCAAAGGATAAATCTTTACATGAGGGGGCCTTTATTTGTTATTGTCCTCCATGACACTGTTCTACCTTTCTAAATTGTCTTTACTGTTAGATGAAACACGTGCAGTATTGTTGAAATGTGGACTGAAGATTCCATGCTCACAAAAGATACTCAACAGGCCTTCTTGTCTCTCAGATAGTTAATTTTTCATTGACATAGCCTGGTTTCTTTAGTAAAGTGTACAACTTCATTCATGTTTTGTACCATTTACTTAATCACTTACATGTATGATAAGTTTTTTTTTTTTTTTTTTTGGGTAAACAACAAAAATAGTCCCTTACCTTTGTGTGTATTTCTATTTCGGTCCTCAAGCTTTAAAAAGTTACATTTTAGTCCCTTACTTATACTTTTTATTACAATTCAGTCATCCGAGCGCACGCCGTTAACGGCAATCCCACGTGGTAGCCGTTAACATTGGAATAAAAATATGACATGTCAACTGCCACGTGGGATTGCTGTTAATGGCGCGCTCGGGTGACTGAATTGTAATAAAAAATAAAGTAAGGGACCAAAACGTAACTTTTTAAAGCGGGGGACCGAAATAAAAACACACACAAAGGTAAGGGACCATTTTGGTTGTTTACCTTTTTTTTTTTTTTATGGATGAAAATTTAGTGAAAATTTGTTTTGAATGTACATATGTGGTGCCAATATCTGTCAATCTTGAATAAAAAACAATTGGTGCTTAATGGCACAATATTGTCTCATGGGTTATATACCATGTGACAGGCTTTTAGGTGCTGTTGTTGTAATAGCAGCAAATGCTGGTGGTGCATGGACACCCATTGGTGATGTTACCACAACTATGTTGTGGATTCATGGTCAAATTTCTACTTTGCAAACTATGAAGGTAATTTTTTTTGGCGTTGTTTTCACATAAATGCTGTTGTAATCCATCTTTTCATGTATGGTCACATTTGTTGAAGTTTATTGTATTAGTTCAGTATGATTTTCTTTTATCCGGGACTATGTATCACTGATTATTATACCCTATTTCCCTGCCACCATTAATCTGTGGAGTGCACACTTCCAGGCCAGAAAAACTGTCACCCATAGGTTTCAGTAAGTGCACCTAAAATAGAGTTGAGGGCGGGTACACATGCAAATGCAAGATTTTATATAAGCATGCATGTGACTTCCAAATTCTTAGTGGGTATAAATATATGCAATTAAGCATATTTTTAAGTGGGTTTGCATGCCAAAAGAACCCTTTCTTCTGAAATGAGACTGTCCAACATTTTAGATGAAAGAACTTGTAGAATAGAGCAAATGAGTATGAGAAATTAGTTGGAAGTTGGAACTTGCAAGCAGATAAAAGTATCACAACAGTGTTTTCAAAATCATGCTTGCATTAAAGTCTTTGGGAATTAATGACATGGGGAAGCATGAATAAGTTACAGAGCAGCCATATTACAGAAGCGTCACGAACAACAAAAAATGTTGACGAGGAAATCTTAGACCCACTCAATGGACATGTTTTGCATATAGAAAATACCTCATACCTACAGTTCTTGCTTAGACCCACTCCTACGGACCAGACCCAATATCCAACACCACCTGGATGTATAGCGCATTGAAATTGATTTGGAATTTTTGCATAAAAGCTAATAGAATATGATGTCAAAAGTATGATCGTGCATTTTCTATATCCACAAATATTTTATTGTAGCACATATGCACATTAATGATTCAAAAACTTATCTTTTGTAAACAGTACCTTTATTTTGCATGTGGGTTCATTGCACTGTCCAAAAAGAATCACTCTATATTTGTACCTAGTGGCAATTAGGTCAGTCCTTTATCTAGTATGGATGATAAGTGGCAGGCCTTATACCCTCATATAGGTGTTTAATGATATATCAAGCTCACACGTCAAACCACTTTATTAATTAAACTTGGATTGATTTTCAGATGAAATTATTATTTGTCCTTTTCCTTTTCAGTTTTAACTATACTAGATTGTGTAGGTGATGCTGCTTTCAACAAATCAATTAGAAGATAGCAATGAAAATATTATGAAATAATTCTTGTATGAAGCAACAGATGTGAGGTCATCATTCCTGTTTAGTGTGTAGAATCATGCTATGTGGCTAAAGAAATACTTCCCCCTGATTGTCAGCTGATTGGTCTCTGCCTTTGCTTGCAGGGTTTGTTTATTCCATGTGTTCTTTCATTGGCTGTCCCACTGGCTCTTATGTCTCTCACCAGGTAAGTACTTTGTTAATTTAACAAACCTTTTTTCCATTTTAGGCAACACAATGATCATTAATAGAGACAATTCTTCTTCCAATGGCTTCCATGGCATATAGCGAAGTAAATGGAGCAGATCGGAAATCTGCCAATGTCTTGGCATCAGATCAAATGGCTCCACGAGGACAACTGGTTTTTTTTGTTGGTGTGGGGGCTCTAGTCTTTGTTCCAGTTTTTAAAGCCGTTACTGGCCTGCCTCCATATATGGGTATGCTGCTTGGACTGGGTGTTCTTTGGATTTTAACAGATGCTATTCATTATGGCAATTCTGGAAGGCAAAGTTTGAAAGTTCCACAAGCATTATCACGCATTGATAGTCAAGGAATTCTGTTCTTCTTAGGAATTCTTCTGTCTGTGGGCAGGTACCTATCAATCTTTGCATATACTTTTATGGGCTTTGAAGTGCATTTGTAACATAATACTTCAATTTATATGCTATAATATTTTCTGTAACATAATACTTCAATTTATATGCTATAACATTGAAGTGCATTTGTAACATAATACTTCAATTTATATGCTATAATATTTTCTGTATAGTTGCATATTATTAGTGATTTTAATCTTATTAGCTTAACCAACAAAACCTGATACTTCAATGTTATGTTGCCTATCATCATTTTTCAAGGTGTTGTTATGTTTCTCATATCAATTTTATTTGCCCATCCATGTTTGTATGAAGTGTCCATGTAAGATAGCCATATATTATTTGCCCACTAATATCTGTCATTATTGAGCATGTCATCTCTTTCCTTTGGCCTATTTTTACTAAATACACTGCATTACTCAACTTGTTTCCTGATGGTTGATTAATTTTTACCTTAACATATTTTAGATGATTAAGAGATCAAGAGGATCCTTGTGCATTAAATGGAGCTTGAGATTGATGACTGAGTAACAGCTTTATAAATTGAGGAACCATGGAGTATAATTACTAATCATATAGGCATGTGTAAATATGATAAGACCTTTCTAGGTATTGATCTTTGATTCACATTGAAAGCCCTGGAATATGTAGGAAACTTTTTCAAGATAAATCTGTTCTAATGAAGATTTTAATTGGAAAAGGCAAACTAGAACCTTGCATTAACATGGCTTCAAGAATTTTGCACTTCATCTCTTATACTTTAGAGGAAGTGCATGACTCTATATTGCTTGAGAGTCAGGCTGTTTGTTTGTCATGAATATACTAGAACTTGTTTACAAAAGATACGAAATTAAATTATCATATAGTGTTTGGAAATAGTTGCTTTTCTCTTGCCATATCAAATAAAATGAAGTATCTGCTTTATATGTTTTGACATTATTCTTTCTCTCGATGGTTTTCGCATGAAATATCTAGATCTACTTTACTTCTAGAACTACATTCTAGTTATCATCTTCTTGTCCATCAATATAAATACAATGTACTTTTTCCTTCTATATTTTATTCATATCAACCACATTGATCAAGAAACAGCAGAAAACTTGTGTTTGGAATTCTTTAAGCATCAAAAAAGTTCTTTTGGCTATGCAGTTTGGAAGCTGCCGGTGTACTCAGGGAACTGGCGAATTACCTCGATGCTCATTTTCCAAATATCGAACTGATTGCAAGTGCTATCGGAGTGGTTTCCGCAATCATAGACAATGTTCCTTTAGTTGCAGCAACAATGGGAATGTACGATTTGACTTCTTTCCCACGAGATTCTGAATTTTGGCAGCTTGTTGCTTTTTGCGCGGGCACCGGAGGTTCCATGCTTATCATTGGCTCCGCAGCTGGTGTCGCATATATGGGAATGGAAAAGGTGGATTTCTTTTGGTATCTTAGGAAGGTGAGCAATACCGATAACATTTTGATGCTATTAAATATATAAATTTGAGTCTCTCATTCCATGCTTTTTGCATCTAACATGGTATCAGAGCTTAGTTAATTGGTTCCGTCTGCATCTAATAAATACATTAATCTCTTTTACAGGTTAGTGGTTTTGCTTTGATCGGTTATACGACTGGAATCTTAACATACTTGGCTGTTCGAAATCTCCATTCATCACTCCTTACTTCCTTGCCACATATACCTTTTCTTTCTAGTTAGTGGTACTTAGAAACATGTTAAATGGAGAAGAGATCATTTTTTTTTTGGTTGTATGAAATGCATATTGCTTTGTATAAATAAATTTTGTATAGGATTACTTGAATGAATGATTCAAGGATTTAGATACTGGCCTTGCCATGAAATTCAACAGCATACTATGACTCACTGTTGATTTACTTTGTTCACATAAAACAAAGCTCTTTTTTTTTTATGCTTTTTTCATTTGGATTTTTTCAGGGGTTTGCAGGGAAACTTCAACAATGGAATTTGTCATGCATGAATATACTCTTTCATACATATATATTTATTTAATTAAATATTCTTCAAAAAACTAATTTTATTATTTATTAATTTATTTAAATATGTGTGTTCTTCACTGTGAAGTATAGTGTATATTTGTTGATAGAAAAGCAATGACTAGTTGTCTATGCTAATATTTATTTTTATTAAAAAAAGATTATTAATGCTTCTCAGAAGCATGACTTTCCAACCCTAATTTAACCATATTTTTCTTAGTTTGTTTAGTTCCTAAAAGTAAAATAAAAAAGAAGAAGAAAATCTTCTAAAGAGAACAAAATAATAATAATAAAAAAAAACATAACAAAACCTTGCAATTCATAAAATAAATTTCAGAAATAAAATAACAACTAAAGAAACACTATAATGTGGTCATACAAAACTCAATAAATCCATAAACACTTCAAATAAAAGGAAAAGAAGGTGAAGGTGCAGTAGGACCAAGAACCAAGTGCAAGTCTCCAATGGCTGCCAAGAAAGGATTAAAAACACAAGGAACAAGACACTGATCATCATGATCACTTTTAACACTTGTACTACTACTAACAACACCAGCATTATCACTATCCAAACTTATAATCCCTCTCAACTCCTCCATCTTCTCTTGCACCATTGCATCATCATAATTCATATTAAGCTCTTCTTCATCTTCATCATCATCTTCATCACCATCATCATCTTCTTCTTCTTCTTCTTTTTCTTTAAACTTCTCATCAACCACCTTCTCCATTATTGCATAAGAATCTTGATGAAGAGGCATTGGTGGGAGCTTGTCAATGAGTTGCTCAACTGAAGTGTTGGAAAAAGAGTAAGCTTTGCCAGTGGGTGAGAAGACAATTGCAGCTACATCAACACCACAAAGAATGGATAACTCCTCAGCCATGCTCAAGAATCCTCTGTATCTTTTTGAGAAACATATGTCTAGTTTTTTCTTGTTTTCTATCTTCTTTATTTCTATCTTCTTTCGGCCTTTGCCGATAATTCTTTTCTTTCTTTCCTTCTTGTTGTTGTCTTCATTGGTTGGTATGGAAAAGGAAGGAGGAGGAGGAGGAGGTAATGGAGGAGTTGGTTCCATGGTCTTGTGATGAAGATTGTGAACAGTGATTGAGGAGTAGGAGATGTTTTTGTGTGTATATGTGTGTGTATATATAGATATAAAGTTTCTTGCTTTTGAAGGGAGTTTGTTGCAAATATGTATCCCTGAAAATATTTTGTTTCCATTTTGGGGTTTGATTATTACCTTTTTTTTGTTGTTTTGTTTTTTTGGTGATAGAAAGGAATGCCCATCCAAATTAAGAGCGAATTAATGTTTAGTTTATATAGAATTTATTGTTTTTAGAAGGGGGTTTCTGTAAATATGTTGCTTTGATATTATTTTGTTTCTATTTTGGGATTTGAGTTTGAATTTGAATATATTTTGCTTTACAAATATGTAAATTGTTATGATTAATAAGATCTTAATCTAGTTGAAATTTTTTTATTTTGATTTTTTTTAAAAAAAGGAAAAAATAAAACCGTGTCTCATGCTTTGAAGATTGCTAATATAAAACTGTGTTTTATGATTGATTAATAAGGTCTTTTTTTTATACTGTTCTTTTTTCATATATATACATACCACACTTAAAAAAGGAGATTTTTATTTTTCTTAAACTATATATATATATATATATATATATATATATATATATATATATATATATATATATATATATATTTATTTATTTATTTATTTATTTATATATATATATATCCTATTTTTTAATTTTTTTATTTAATGTTATAACCCAAATACATATAAGAATCTCAATTTTGAGAGAATGTATATATTTTTATTAAACACATGTTTCTCTTCTCTCTTCATCTTTAGATATTTGTTTCTTGATTATTTTCAAAAATAGTTTAATAAAGAAATAATATTCATTAAAAAAGCCTTTTATTTATGAAGAAAATATTTACAGAGGAAATTAAAAAAAAAAACATCCAGGAAAAAAAAAAATTATGATTCTGATACTAATGTCCTAACATTGGCCATAACACATACTGAGAAACTTATATTACAATAAAGATCATAAAAGAGTTTTGCCGAACAATTTTGTTGAAACTACGAATTAAAACTATTATTTACTAAAAATGTATCTGAGGCGAATTCTTGACACTGAGCTAGGGTTTTATTTGATAAGAATGCATCTGATGGGCGATCCCTCGGCGCCGATCAATCGAAGAGGTAAGCAGTGTAAAGTGTAGATCCCTGCTTCAACATTTTCTAGTTTTAAGCCTTCCACAAGGATTATGTCCTGAAGAAAACAAAGAAGAATTTGCAAGTGATTTTAAATAAACTTGCAAACAAATTGAGTACAAAGTTGATACATTTGAGTGAAAATTTCAAAGTATAAGGATATATCGAAATGAATCTTACAAAGCGAAAAGAAATTATTGTGAAAAATATACACGTGTTAAGATTTATTATAACACTGATATTGTTCTTGCTACTTGATAGAAACATGGTTGGCACATTTGATAATAAAATTCAAACATGGAAGATTTAACATCTGTGGAAGTCCATAATCAGCCCTTAAATTCTAAGTAACAATTCATTTTGGCCCTAAAAAAGAAAATGTCACTTAGGTCCCTGAGCTTACATGAAGATGTTCACTTTGGTTGGTTGGTCCTTTCATCGAACATTTTTAATAGCATACTAGTTTGCCTCTAAGAGGAATTCTTTTAGTTTCTAATTCTGTTGTGGTGTCATACAAGGAACTAAAAGGACAAAAGGACATATTTGAGTAATTTTGGGACCAAAATGAACCTATCTATATAGTTCAACAACAAAAATGAATATATTTAAAGTAGTTCATGGACCAAAACAAATATCTTTATGTAATTCATGATCAACCAATTCCTGTATTCAAGGATCAAAATGAACATTTGGGTATAGTTTCAAGGACCAATTATGGACTTTTATCTTTAAATGTGCTTACGAAGGATATTTAAGCAAAAGTTTCAGATAATAACTTCAAAGTAAATTTAAGGTAACTTAAAGCTTTTACCAACAATAAACCAAAATTTAACATTTTTTAGTATCAACAAAGAGAGAATAGGAGGTACCCTGTTTTTGAGAAGAACTAGATGAGAGGGGATCAAATCATCATATGCTGCAACAGATAAGTAGTCGATCCCTACAACATAGGAAAAGAGAGGTTATAATTTATCAGCATAAATAATTATGCAGATGGAAACAAAAGTGTCATCTATCAACATGGAATATGAAATTGAACGCATAAAAAAATTAAACTCACCAACAAGTTTAATATCAGTGTTATCTACCAACCATTGTGCACCATCCTTCATGAAGCCCACATAGGTATAATCAAACTCCTTTTTCCACATGAGTTTCCTGCGACATGTTAAACATAATATAATGAGATGAGAGGCATTTTGCTCAAAGTATTCAATTACAGAGTAGATGATACAGTTCAGGTCCTTTAGGTAAAGCGTTAGGCTGATTTTTATTGTTTCGCTTATCCCATAAAGAATTCCAACTAAACCCAATTATGCAGCATTATGAAAAGGTAAAGAGACCTAGATGCCGAGCACTTTTTGACAGAAAAAATATTCAGTCCATGAACTATAGAAGACTAAATGCAAAATTACATAACACAGTTCTAAATTTCTAATCGAGGATTGATATAAGTGCCAATGTACTGCTGAAGGCTTAAAGGTGGTACCAATAGGGACCAATCTTCAATTGAGCTGTTAAACTCAAAAAACTGTTCGAATAATGTCCACATAACACAAAGTGTGTTAATCAAGATTGGAAAAAAGTAGTATCTTTAAATGATGTGATAGAAAACATCAGGAAGTCAATTTCAACATGTTCAGTGCACAAAACACATGAACATATATGCTGCTCTAATTTATTTGACAGTTGAATTTCAAGAATTCTTTGTAAAGCACGGATTAAAAAGGAGTTTTGTTGGCACTCAGCACAGACCTGTCAGTGTTTAATGTTCTGAAAAGCACGCGACGTACACCTCTTGGGATATGGAGAGATTCCATCACCTCAGCTGTCAAGTGAAATTTTGCATTAATAAATTCAAATGCTACAAAGCATACTTTAAATCAAGCATGCATCAGCAAGACAATTTGAAGAAATCAAGTAAGACGAATTATATTCAACGATCTCTAAGTATGATTTGCAGGGTAATGGAAGTTTTGGCATATCACTGGGATGGTCCTGCTTGATGCTATGCACCAGTCAAATGCCCCATGTGTCAAATGGTATAACATTTAAATAAATAAACTAGAGATACACATTAGGTGACATGGGAAATTAGCATTTGACACCATGAAGGAACACTTGAATGAATTTATGTTTTTCAAAAGAAAAGTGTTCAGTGATTTCACAAACTTGAGGAAAGTTGTTGGTCGCTTTCGTTGAAGCAATGAGTGGCCCATGTGGTACAAGTTTCAGAGGAGTTGCCCCTAGAATTCATCAAGTTCATGAATACCATGCTCTGCTAACTCATGCAATGATGCAACTGAAAACTCTAACATGCCTATTCTATCAAACAAGCTACATGAAGGAGGTGTAGATTCCAATTGATAGAACCCAAGTTAAGAAAAATACAAAGACAAATAAACTATATATAGAACTTGGTTTGTGTAATGTCATTCAAATGTGAGGTTTATCCATCTAGTATATTATCATACGATGTGTTATGCAGTACACTAATGTCACAAGTCACAATAAAATTCTGTACAATCAACTCTCTCAGAATAATATGTTGAGCTAAAGAAAATCATGCTTCTGTGTGGAATTAAAATTAAGACTTTGCAAACATTAAGCTTTCTAATATGGGTCTGGACAATAGCTATTACCAGTTATGTTTTTGTCCCTTGGAACATCCACTAGCAATGCTGGACCTGTTAAAATCACCAGTCAATATTTGAAATATATTAGTATAAGGCAAAAATTTGATAGTCATCATTCCGAAAAGCTAACACGTGAGAGAATATCAGTTGCTAGAAAATGGCATCTAATTATCAAGAACAAAACAAACTATGTATTAACTCGAGCATGAATACATATCCTGCTGCAAAAACATGGCAGACCCACAAGTTATCACCCAAAGGCAACTGAATATGCATCATGTTAATTTTCTGAAAGAGGATTTGTTTCATGCTGGTATTACATTGACCAAAGTAAAAATGAACAATCTACAGCCAACTATTCTGGCCACAAAGTCAAATCAGATAACATAATGACCAAACATCATTTCCAGTAAAAAAAACCCAAGTTTATAATAAGCTTTGGCTAGTACCGATATTAATCAACAGGCCATCAGTATGTCATCAGAGGGATATTTCAAGTTTTCACAAAGAATAGGCATAACAGGAAATTGTTCTGTAACAAGTTCAGAATTAAAGCAGCTTGGCAACATAGATCAGATTTTTTTTTTTAATTTTTTTATTTTTAATCCATTGCTATGGTTTCAAGAAGTTGGGAATCAATATACTGAACATTTTAATGAGGAGCTAATGAAGCACCAAACCAAAAGCCACTTCCAAATCAAAAGTTAACATTTTTTAGAGGATAGACAAGTACATAAGCATGCAACTACCTGATATGATACATAGTGTTGTCAAAACTGGATAAAGTCTCACCCAAAAGCCCTTTCTATCAGAGTCAAAAGTGGTTTCAATAAAAAAAAAAACGCAGAATAAAAAGCTTCAAATAGAGAGAGCTCAGACCAAAGGTGCTTCGAAATCAATGGTTCTGGATATTCAAGGAAGTTGAAAATCAATAAACAGATCATTTAATGAGCAATAAATGAAGCATCAAACCAACATAACTTTCAAATCAAAACTTATCATTGTAGCATATGCATCAATAAACATGCAAGCAATAACCTAATACATTCGGTTTAATCTTTCAATAAATAATCCCAAACCTCAGACTACAAGCATAAAATCAAACAGGTAATCAGCAAAAGAAACAAACAAAACATACCATTAAGGATGGCAAGATCAAGGGTATCAACATCGAATCCAGCCTCAAAATAATGCTGAAAAACATGGCCAGGAGCATCGACATGGGTGCCAGTGTGTGTACCGAACTTCATCTCTGAGTTATTAGCGATGGATCCATTCTTCATAGACTTGGGGAGCCAGAGGAACTGGCCAACGCCATCATCCGAATCAAAGGCAGGCATATCCTCGCGGTAAGCATGGCTGATATCTAGAATCCTCCCACCATCGTACTCCTCCCTGCGAATCGGCACGAGATCGGCGTCGGCGAAGGTGGAGCAAGAGGTCGCCGGGGAGTCATAGGCAGGGTGAGCCGAGGAGGCGGCAGAGGAGACGGCGGCGATGGCGGTGACGGCGGCGAGGAGGAGGATCGGATTGGGAGTGGCCGCCATTGGTGGGAGTTCGGTGATACGAGATCGAAAAAAAACAAATCGCGAATAATTTGAAGACCGAGAAATCGAACAAACGAAAATGACGTGAATTAGATGATAAGATCCTGGCCGTTCATTTTATTCTCTTATCCATTTATCACTCTAAGGTTTATAAAAATAAGATTTATCACTAAGGTTTATAAAAATAAAAAAATAATAATAACGATTTATCGCTAAAGGTTTATAAAATAAACAAATATAATAAAGATTTATCACTAAGGTTTATAAAAATAATAAACATTTATCGCTAAAGGTTTATAAAAATAAAAAATAATAGTAAAGAAACAAAATTCATTAAAATAACTTTTATTTATGAATAAAGTACTTAACAAAGGGAACATAATTCTAAGAATTAAAGATTAGTTTTCCTTAATTTTTCCCTACATGTCTCTACATTTAGTGAAGTATGTTCATTCTATTTTTAATGCATTTATAGTTTATCCATTTTAATATATATATATATATATATATATATATATATATATCCATTTCATAACAATGGTTATAACACATACAACAGATATAATTATGTTACAGAAAAAAAGAAAAGGATACAAGTGTTTTTACTGGTCATGATACGTTAAGAGAAACTTATGGTACAACAAAGAACATGTAAAAGATTTTTAAGGCAGATTTCACTGGACCAGCAATTTGCTCGAAGTTTTCATCTTTAGCTAAGACTGCCATTTGATAAGAAACCATCTGATGGGCGAACAATCGGCATTGATTGAGAATTTTAATTGATAAGAATGCACCTGATGGGTGAGCCCTCGGCACTGAGCAATCGTAGAGGTAAGCAGTGTAAAGAGTAGATCCCTACTTCGACATTATCTAGTTTTAAAGCTTCCACAAGGATGATGTCCTGAAGGAAAGGAGAACAATTTGTTAAGTGATTGTAAATGAGCTTGTGAACAAATTGAGTGCGGAGTAGATAAATTTAAGTAGAGTTTGCAAAGACAAGGTATATCAAAATGAATCTTACAATAATTTATTGTACTTGTTGTGGCAAAAAGAAACTATATTGTGAATGATTATACAAAACATTCATATAGTTCTTGCTATTGGATAGGAACATAGGTGTTACATTCGGTAGCAAAATTCAGAATTTCAGATCATGGAAAATTTGTCATATTTGATAGTCCACAATCAGTCCCTAAACTCTATCCACAATGCCACATGTTCATTTTGATACTAAAAAGCAAAATTCACTTAGGTCTCTGAAATACACGAAGATTTTCACTTTGATTCTTTCATCTCACATTGTTCATAGCTTAGCAGTGTCTCTATGATGAATTATTTTAGTTTCTAATTCAGTTGTGGTGTCACATGAGGAAGAAAAAGAACATATTTGTGTTGTTCAAGGATAAAAGTGAACATGTTAGTGAAGTTCAGGGACTAAAGTGAATGCTTTCATGTGATTTATGACCAATTCATGAGTTCAAGGATGGCAAGATTATGGTATAGTTCAAGAACCAATTGCGAACTCTCACCTTTAGCATGTTCTTACCAAGAATATTTAAGCAAAATTTTCAGTAATTCCAAATAAAATTTAAAGTAACTTAAAAATTTTATCAATTGTGAACTCTCACCTTTAGCATGTGCTTACCAAGAATATTTAAGCAAAATTTTCAGTAAATTCAAATAAAATTTAAAGTAACTAAAAAATTTTATCAACAACAAACAAAATTGCATCAAGAAAGAGAGAATAATGTACCTTGCTTTTGAGAAAAACTAGATGAGCAGGCTTCAAATCATCATATGTTGCAACGGACAGATAGTCAAGCCCTACAAACCACAGAAGAAGTTATAAGTTATCAGCATAAATAATTATGCAGATGGAAACAACTGTGCCATACATTGGAATGAAATGTGAAATTGAATTGCAGTTTTTATAAATATTATCGACCTTGATATTTAGCCATTTGTGGTATTACATGAGTATAAACTATAAAGACCAAGAACCCTAAATTTTGATTTAGAACTTTTTGGTATTGACACACGGTAAACTGTTCCACAGTTGAATTTTGATTAATTCCACAAATTTGTTGTACCACTCTATGCTTAAAAGCCAGAGATTAAGGCATAATTTGTCGGATTTATTACTGGGTTTGCACATTTTTAAAAAAAATTACACATCTCTTGGCTGAAAAGGAAATGCATTATAATTATTTAAATCAGGTATTAGAATCTTGTAAAGGGCCAGTAGACTTTATTTTTTGGAAAAATTTTAGGCTATCATCTTCTCATGCTCATCTGTAAAAACACATAAACCTATCATATATTTCTATGCATAAATCTATCAAAATATGCAAGTATAACAAAGAGAAGGTTTATGATCCATGATAAAGCTAATGACATTAGTTTAATGTCATATTCTATCTGATAGTGAGTTAGTACTGAATAAGTAAAAATTTGAACTCACCAACAAGTTTGATATCAGTGTTATCTACCAGCCATTGTGCACCATCCGTCATGAACCCCACATAGGTGGAATCAAACTCCTTTTTCCACATGAGTTTCCTAAGACATGTTAAACACAATATGATAAGATGCTAGGCATTTTGTACAAAGTATTCAATTACAGGGTACTTGATATAGTTCAGAACCTTAACGTAACAGCACTAAGTTGATTTAATTGTTTCACTTATCACTTAAAACCTTCTACTTAAACCCAATTATGCAGCACTATAAAACGTAAAGAGATCTAGATGCAATGCTTGTTTTGAAGTCAAAATATTCTAGTGAAGAGTTAAGTGTTGTATTGGTAACTAGGGACCAATAACTTAAAATACCATTCAACTTATGTCCATGTATTAGGAATTGTGTTAATCAAATTCAAAGCAATAATATCTTTATAATGATGTAATACAAACCATCAAGAGGTCATTTGACATGTTCAGTACGTGCACCAAACACATGAACATATTTGCTGCCACGTGGAGTAAAAGAAAATCTATCTATTTCATAGTTGCATTTCAAGCATTTTTCATAAATTGCAGATTAAAAAATAGTTCTGCCGGCAGTCAGCACAGACCTGTCTGTGTTTAATGTTCTGAAAAGAACACGACGTACACCTCTTGGGATATGAAGAGATTCCATCACCTCAGCTGTCAAATGAAATTTTGTGTTAGTAAAGTCAAATGCCACAAATTATACTTTAAATCAAGCAAGCATCAGCAAGACAATTCAAAAAGATCAAGCAAGACAAATTATATTAAATGATCTCTATGTACAATTTGCACGGGAATGGAAGTTTGGCATATCAGCAGGGTAGTCCTGCCTATTGGTATGCACCAGGCAAATGCCCCTCATCGAATGGCATAACACATAAATAAATGAAGGCTGAGCATGGATAAACATTTGATGGCATGAGATATTAGCATTTAACACTACAAATTAACACTTGAATAAATTTATGTTTTCAAAAGAAAAGTACAGTGATTTCACAAACTTGAGGCAAGTTGTTAATTGATTTTGTTGAAGCAATGACATGTAGCACAGCTTTCAGAAGAGCTGTCCCTAAAATTCATCAAGCTCAAGAATATTGCAAACTCCATCACCCATGCAACGAAAACCTCTAACATGCCAATTCCATCAAACAAGCTACACAAAGGAGATGTAGATTCCAATTGATAGAACCCAAGTTGAGAAAAAAGTAAAGACAAAGAAGCTACATATCGAGCTTGTTTTATTAATGTCATTCAAATAAGAGGTCAACTAGAATGTTATCATAAGATGAGTTATGGAGTATACTAACATCAGAACAAAATTCTGTATCATCCATTTTCTAAGAAGAATATGCTGAGCTAAAGAAAATCATGCAGCAAGCGTTCTTTGCGCAATTAAAATTAAGATTATGCAAACATTAAATTCCAACATAGGCCTGAGCTGTAGCTGTTACCAGTTATGTTCTTGTCCCTAGGAACATCCACTACCAATGCAGGACCTGTGAACATCACCGGTCAATATTTGAAATCTATCAGTATAAGGAAAAAAATTTGATACTCATCATTCAGAAAAGCTAACATAATAGACAAAAAAATCGGTTGCAAGAAAATAGCATCCAATTATCAATAACAAAGCAAACTATGTATTAACTATTAAATTGATCATGTACATATGCTGGTGCAAAAACATGATAGAACCCCAAGGTTACATTGCCCAAAGCCAGAAGAATATGCACCATCTTCATTTTCTTAACTAAGGATTTGTTTCATGCTGGTATTACATTAACTAAAGTAAAATGGAACAATTTACAGCCAACTATTACAGCCACAAAGTTGAGTCAAATAACATAATGACCAAGCATCACTCCCAGTGAAGAAATCCAGTTTTATAATTAGCTTTGGCCAGTGCCAATTTGTGTCAAATGACAATCAGTATGTCATCACCCAGATATTTCAATTGTTCATAAAGAACAGGCATAACAAGAAATAGTCTTGTAACAAGCTCAGATTTTCTTGTTTAAT
This sequence comes from Dioscorea alata, assembly GCA_020875875.1. NCBI lineage: Eukaryota > Viridiplantae > Streptophyta > Magnoliopsida > Dioscoreales > Dioscoreaceae > Dioscorea > Dioscorea alata. Next base: position 16,466,580 of record CM037019.1, read on the forward strand.
CTATTGTTATGGATGCAAGAAGTCGCGAATCGATAACTGAGTATTTTAATGAGGAACTAATGAAGCATATCAAGCCACTTTAAGCCACTCCAAATTAAAGTTAACATTTTTTAGCAAATGGATTAGTATCTAAGCATGCAACTACCTGATAAATGATACATAATGTTATCAGAAGGGGATGAAGTTTCACTAATGCTCTTGATTCAGCATAGTAATTTCCATCGAAGTCAAAAAATAGTTTTTGAGTATTTTAATAAATCTCAACAACCAAGCATCAAGATAAGCACAATAGGAAAAGCACCACAGAATAACAATCTTAAAATAAAAGCAGATCAGAGCAAAAAGTGCTAGGAAACACACACCCACATCGATGGAGTCAGGTTAAAAAAATTATATATATATTTATATATATATAAAACAATGGCTTTTACTATGACAAGAAGAATGAGCAATAAAATGAAGCACCAAACCAACTTAACAAACTTTCAAATAAAAAGCCATCATTTTTAGCATATCCACCAATAAAAACGCAAACATTAACCTGCTATACTTAATCTTTCAGTCAATAAACTCAAAAAGCGAAACCTCAGTGCGCAAGAAAAAGATCAAACAGCTAATAGGCACAAGACACAAAGGAAACATACCATTAAGGATGGCGAGATCAAGGGTATCAACATCGAATCCAGCCTCAAAATAGTGCTGATAAAAATGGCCAGGAGCATCGACATGGGTGCCGGTGTGGGTAACGAACTTCATCTCAGAGATATTGGCGAATGATCCGTTCTTCATGGACTCTCGGAGCCAGAGGAACTGGCCAATACCATCATCGGACTCAAACGCAGGCATATCCTCGTGGTAAGCATGGGTGATGTCGAGAATCCTCCCGCCATCGTACTCCTCCCTGCGAATCGGCACGAGATCGGCGTCAGCGAAGGTGGGGCAAGAGGTCGCCGGAGAGTCATAGGCAGGGTGAGCTGAGGAAGCGGAGGAGGAGACGGTGGCTATGGTGGCAATGGCGGCGAGGAGGAGGATGGGATTGGGAGTGGCCGCCATTGTTAGAGCTTTACGAGAGAATGAAAAGAATTGTGAATTATTTGAAGACTGAGAAGTTGATAAAAGAGAAAAAAAGACGTGAATTCCATGATGAGATCCTGGCCGTCCATTTTATTCTACATCTAGTTAAATTTAGTTGCCTTATAATATATTATTATTGCTTAAATAATTTTAGATCATTTTATTTATCAAAATCACACTAAAACTATTAAATCAATACTCCGTCAGTGCTAATTGAACTACTGATAAAATTGAGCAAAATCAATTACTTAATATCTAGATCGAATTCAAGTTTTGATTAACATATTTGTTTTTTATTTATTATATATTTAATAAAAATTTATTTTGTTATGAGTATTTGATGGATATAAATAAAATAATTTTTAATAATATTTAAATAAATACACTTATTATTATTCAAATTAGTACCTAACAACATTGTATTTGGTGAACAATTGGCGAATACCCTTCCTAGTCTTGACACTCACCGTCAAAGGATTTCGGCAGTGCTACGTCATCATTTTCTTTACCCTAAAATCAGATCAAAGTGGAGAAGAAGCAGCAATGTGCTTCTCAGAATTTAAACTTGGCTTAAGGTGACATTGATGGGATAAAAGCCATAATTTTTGCCTGGAGTACAACATTTTGAATAGATGATTACAAAGGCATGGAAACAAGAGCATCTATATACAGTAAAAAAATAAATATCTTATCAAGAGATTCTCTGCCTTGTGTAATAATCCCACCAAACTATGCAAATGGTGGGGTCCACATATAGTTGTTTTAATACATACTTGTATTTATATTTTTACTAACCAAATAAATAAGGATTATAATTGAAGAGTGGGCTAAGCTTATACATTTTGAAAATAATATTAAATTCGTAATATATAAGAATATGTTCAAAACTAGATTTGATCCCTGGTTTTTGTTTTGTTTCGATTTGGATCTGATCCAGTTTTCGAATTAAGTATAAAAAAAAAATAGCCTTGTAAGTGTTTTGATATTTTTTTTCAAATGATATAGACTATATGGTATTAAAGTGTTACAACTCAAATCATAAGTTCATAATTAATAAAGAGCCAAATCACAGGAAAGTTTAGCAAGAGTTCACAAGTGATAAAAAGCCAAATTATATGAAAGTTTAGCAAAATTTTCCCTAATATATTATAGGATTATAGGACTAGTTGAGGAAAAAAAACCTAATAATAGAACTAAAGACATATGGAACTGATCTGTTTAGAATAGTTTTCCTTTTTTGTCACAAAGTCAAACTTGCAACAATAATTCATACGTTAATGATATATTTATAATCTTTTAAGATCACTTGCAAGTTATTCAAATGCTCTTTTGATAAATAAATGATATTATTTTTATTTGGGAGGTTTTCGTTTTTTTAATGATATTTCATTGATCTTGTGAATCTGTGAGGTAAGCATGCAACAACTATTAATATAATAAAAAAAGTGCTTTATTAATATTAAAATAAAAAGTTGAAACTAATTATTATATGCATGTTTAGAAGAAATTAATAATTATGAAAAATCATTTGCTTCCTACTTTATTGAGACATTGCACCTTGATTTTTTCATAATTTTTAAAGTTTTAAATAATATAATATGAGCTTTTGTTAAGATGGGATCATCAATGAGAAGATTAACATAATAAATTAATAATATATTATGATTATTCTTTGATTACTCCCTCTGGTTATTATTATGTAATTAATGTCACTTGTTACTAAATCATAACATTTTATGTGTTAGATTTATTTAGATTTTACCATCTATTTTATTTATAGTTTCAAGAACAAGTAATTATATTGTGCAATGTATTTTTGCTTAAATTTCCACATTGGCTAATTTATTCTATGTCTGATGTAAATAATTTTTTTTTTAACAAAAGCTACAAGTGCCGCTCCACAAAAAGTCAAACAAACGAACAAGTATGATGATCCATCAATTACAGGGGCTTAACAAATCCTTAGAGATTTATCATATAAGACGGGTTAACACATGAAATAAAGATGACCTAAATCTTTGAAAGGGGTGGGCTGAAGGGGGAGGGGGATGGGCCTGGACGGAAGGGGGGAGTCCGGAGGAAAGTGGTAGGCGGGCTGTCATCCCCACCTAAATACCAAGTGTTCATTATTTCAATGCCAAATGATTCATAGTCCACTAGTCTTGACCTAATAAGAATAAACCCTCTAATTTATTTAATAAAAATTAAATTTAGTTAGATTTTATTTTACTAAATATGAGATGTTTGTTTATCTTTTCACATACTATTAAACTCATGATAAAAGGATATGTTTAAAATTTGAGAATAAAACTCAACAAGGTAAAAAATCTAACCAAAAAAAATGTAACAATATAAAAACTAAAGAAGATCTTATTTATAATTAAAAATAAATAAATATTATATTAATTTTGAAGAAACAAATACATGAAAAACCATTACATAATACAATATTGAAAAGTTAGTTAGAGAAGATATGACTAATTAAGCATTAAAATAAATATTTAATATCTTACTGTATTATTTTAAAATTTAAAATTAACTAAGATTAAATTACATTGATTAAATATTAAATTAAAATATTTTTATATTATGATAATTATTGGTAGTCTTTCACACTTTGAGTTTTTAAAATTATTATTAAAAAATTCTAAAGAGGAGGATTTAAAAATAAAGGGCCTAAAGTAATTGTTCATTGGGCTTATCTTTGAGTTGATGTTGTTCTTATTTATAATTGTAAAAATATAGATAATATTTTAATTAAAAAAAATTCTCATTTACAGGACATATGTAATTTAATAATTTATCTGAATTCATTTAAAATTTTTTTAAAAAAATTAATTTTTATAAATTATTTACATTTAAAATCTTATTAATTACAAAATAAACTGATATTTAAATATTTTTTAAAAATAATAACTTTCATTTAAACTTCTATTTAAATTAATCATAATTTAAAAAAAAATTATTTTTTTACTAAATCAAAGCTATAATATTTCTCAAATCCCTAAATCAATGCGCATTAATCAATTATACATATTTTTACAAATTTTCTCAAAATTTTTAAAAGTAGCAAACTCAACAAAAACATCTATGAAATAAATAAATCAATCAAATCAAATCATTCAACAGAAAATATAAAATAAAAAAATAAAACAAATGAATCCTTGCTAAAAAATTAATAAAGCCAGAGTCTTATGCAAATTGAATTATTTAGAATGGTTTTCCTAAAAGTTGTCATGAGACAAATCTGCAATAATAATATCATAACATCAATCATACATTTTAATATTAGGATTAATAAATTACTGAACATGGATATCACTAGTGGTGTCAACCGGGCCGTGCCGGCCCGGTCCCGGCACGGCCCGGCACGAATTGGGCCGTGCTCAGCCCGAGCACGGTGCTACAGTACCGTGCCCGGGCTTGGCACGGCCCGAACCCCCCAGCCGGGCCAGGCTGGGGTTCAACGGCCCGCGGCCCGGATCGGGCTGTGCCGGCCCGCAGCCCAGCCCAGGCGTGCTGGGCACGCGGGCCAGCACGTGGCCCAGCCCAGGCCATGCTGGCCCAGGCACGCGGCCCAGCTGGGCCGTGCCAGCCCGCGTGGGTCTAGGCAGCCGTTATGGCACGGCCCATAACGGTAACTAGCTATATAATTTGTTTTAATTTTTTTTTCAGTTTTCATTTACTTTTTTTTTCTTTTACTATATTAAAAAGTCAATTGTACCCTTCTCAACAACTACAAAACGGCTAGTTTTAAGGGTAATTTAGTCTTTTAAGTTAAAATGACATTTTTGACCTTCTCAACAACTATAAACGGCTAGTATATGAGGGCATTTTAGGAATTATAAAAAGTTTAAAAAAACTATAAATATCCCTAAATGCTAACAATTTTTCTTACACCAAACTACATCATCTTCTCTCATTCTAATACTCAAGGCTCAAGCATTCAAGATCTTGTTTTCTCAATTTTCAAGTTCAAGAGTGAAGGTTGCAAATCAAAGTTTGACATTCTTCATCAAAAAATTCTCAACCACACTTGAAGGACAATCGGTAGTTAGTCAATTTTGTAAGTCATCGTTAAAGTACTCGAGGTAACCCTAAACATTAATTTTAATTTTGCATAATGGCCGGTTCTCCTCCTATCTTTCCCTCCGATAATTCTCCATTTGGTTTTTATGATAATACCCCCTTGAGTTCTCCCGAGCATGTTGTTGAGCAAGTTAGTGAGACCCGGAATATTGGGCCCTCAACTAATAGGCCACCAACAAGTTCTAGAAAACGAACTTCAGGGGTTTGGGAATTTTATGATATTGTTGAATTTCCAAACAAAGGTAATCGGGCGGTTTGTAAAAAATGTAAAAAAGATTTTTCTTGCCAAACTTCGGGGGGGACGGGGCATTTAAAAAGGCATGCCGACAAGCATGCCACAAAGCAACATGATTCTACTCAAACACAAATTAGTTTTACCGATTCATCTTTGGGAACTTTTATTTTTAATAATGAAAATGCAAGAAAAGAAATTGCAAAATTTATTATTCAAAATGAGCAACCTTTTTATCTTTCCGAAAATCCCGCTTTTATAAAAATGCTTATTCGTGGGTTTAATCCAAATTTTAAATCGGTTTCAAGAAATACCATGAGAAAATATTGTCTTATTATTTATGATGATTATAAACAAAAAATAATTTCCGAATTATCTAATAGTTCTTTAAAAATTTCCGGTGTGCATGCCATGTTTTGAATTTATGTGTTAAAGATGGTTTAAAAATAATTGAGCCCCATATTGAAAAAATTAGAAATTGCATTTTATATGTTAGAAATGGTTCACACCGAAGACATGAATTTCAAACTTTTTGTTCGGAAAGGGGAAGAAAATGTAAAAAATATCTCATTGATGTTGATCATAGGTGGAATTCGACTTATGAAATGTTGGAGTGTGCCTATGATGATAGAGATATTATTTCCATGTTTTGTAATGACAAATTTCCCGAAGATCAAGTTACTAATTATGATTGGGAAGTTAATAATTTGATTAAGGAGTTTTTGGAAATTTTTTATACTTCAACTAATAAGTTTTCCGGTGTTTACTATCCCACTTCACCTATTATTATTAATCAAATATATTTTATTAGTGAGGTTTTTGCAAGATATAGGCATGATCCTAATTTTGCTCCTATTGTTGCTCCGATGGAGGTAAAATTCAAAAAATATTTTGGAAAACTTGAACCACTTCCCGTTTTATCTATGATTCTCGACCCGCGTTTTAAAATTGATGGCACTTTTTGCATGATCGATTCTTATGATAAAAATATGGGGCTTGATCATTCTTTACTCAAAGAAAATTATCGTTCTTTGTTTTATGATATGTATAATGAATATCATGAAAAACATGGTGATAGACGGGCTTTCAATTTACCTACAACTATTGAAAGTTCATCTTCAAGCACCAAAAATAGATCCGGATGAATCAACAAACGGTGCAAATGTGCATATGCCTAAAAGGATTTGTTAGATGCTGAAGATAGATTACAAGATCAAAAAGAAAAATACACCGGCGATGATGGTGGAGAGGGCATATATACAGATACAGAATCTTAAGGGTTTTTTTTCTAATAATATATTTCTATTTTTTTTTAACTATTAACTATTAAGTGATGTAATGTTTTATTTAGATTTTAATAAAAATTTTAAAATTCTCATTTTTAAAATTATTAATATATAATATAGTATATAATTTATATTATGTGATATATATATATATCAATAATTTTAATAATGTCTGAAATTTGAATCCACTGAATCCTCTCATTTTGGATTTTGGTTTATTTAAAATTTAATTAGAATTATATATATATATATATATCAATAATTTTAATAACGTCTGAAATTTGAATCCACTAAATCCTCTCATTTTGGATTTTGGTTTATTTAAAATTTAATTAGAATTTTAAAAGTCAGTTACCCTTTCCTTTCTCCAAAGGGCAACCAAAACATTTTCATGGTTTATTTAAAATTTAATTAGAATTTAAAAAATCATCTGACTCATCTTGCTTTACAGCCTTTACCCTTTCGGCCTTTCCTTTCTCCAAAGGGCAACCGGCAACCAAAACATTTTCTGATTTTCATCTTCAAGACTTGGAGGCTGGAGCCTTGCTCGAGAAGCTTCTCTCCCTCTCAACGCCATTTCATCTCCTTCCACTCAGGTATCAACTCCTTTCTCTCTCTCTCTCTCTCTCTCTCTCTCTCTCTCTCTCTCTCTCTCTCCATGGATGCCGGAAACTTAACCGATTGCTATCTCTTCCTTTTAGATGGAGCCGACGTTGGGATCGATGGTGATGACAGTGGTGATCCCGCTAAAGTTCATCTGGGAGACGGTGGTGCAAAGCGTGCTAGTTGATCTGTCATCTTGATGAGGATGCGATGGAGCTCGTCCAGATTGGCGCTGAGCGAGCCAAGAACATGGTCAACGCGATGGAGTCCATTCGGGAGACGGTGGTCACCGCGCCTCTGCTGAGGGCTTGAGGCCATTCGCGATGCCTTTCGCATCGACTTTGGTGATTCTTATCGGGTATTTTGTGTGTTTTTTTTTATTTGGTTTGAGGGTTTTGGGAGGAATTGGGGAAAAAGATGAGAAGATCTGTGCCTTTGTATAAGTTCATTGGATCCTAGTTGATGTTTTCTTGCTTTTCTCTTCATTGACAAATCAGGGATTTAATGTAGATTTTTTTCAACTAATGTGTGTTTATGAAATGTATTTTATTTTATTTTTTGTGATATAATTATTAAATTAGATTTGTAGCTAAAATTTTGTTATTTTCATGTGTTCATCGGATGCATAAATTGGTTGATGTAAAGAAAAGTTTGAACCTTTTCTGAATGTATTATTTCCAAGCTTATTTATTTATTTATTTATTCTGTTCTTTTGTTTTGTTTAATTCTTTTGAGTGGATGAACCTTTTCTGAATGTATTTATTTTTTCTGTTCTTTTGTTTTGTTTAATTCTTCTTCAATATTGTTTTTGAGTGGATGAAGATGAGAAGATGATCCATTGATATTATATAAGAGATTGAGTTTAATATTTTTATCAAAATAATAAAATTAAAGTCAGTTAACATTAGTCATTAATATTAAACTCTACTCAAAACCTTATGCTCTTTTTATGTTAATTATAAGGAAAAGAAGTTCTGGATGATTTAAATTTAACACAATCACTTATGATAATTTTGTTAATTTATGTTAATTTTTTTATAATAATTTGATTGAATAAAATGACTAAATAAGAATGTAAAATTCGGATTACATGGACATGGTTATCATTTTATAATAAATTTTTTTTCATTAACATAAGAATTTAAAAGTTTTTAATAATTTTAAAATTTTAAATTAAAAAATATTAGTGGGCCAGCACGGCACGAGCCCACCCAGAATGGGCCGTGTGCCGTGCTGGGCCAACCCCTAGGAGTTGGCGGGTCGTGCCGGCCCGGCACGGTAAGCGCTCGGGCCGGGCCGGCCCGGCCCATTTGACACCACTAGATATCACATGTATATTTGTTTGCTTAAATAGGGTTTGTTTTTATCTATTATGAACAATTGTATGCCATTATAATAAAGAAATGAAACTAATACAACATGCCAACAACTGTTTATAAAATTAAGGATAGATGCTGATATTAAGATAAACAATAGAAATTAAATATCACATGGATGTTTAGAATAAATGACACCTTGATAATTTTTTCATAATTTATAAATTTTGAAATAATATAATATGAGCTTAATTGGGATCATTAATAGGAAGATTAGCATCATACATGTCATATTATGATTATTTATTTATACTTCTCTCTGATTCAACACTGCTTTATATTATCAAAATTTCTTAATTTGTATGATTTGCTTAGATGTTGACATGTATATTATTTATAATTAATATAATAATTATGTCATGCGAAATGTCTTCTTGATTATTCAAATTACCACTGTTATGAACTATAATCAATAATATTGCCTCCTGATGTTTCTTTCTTTTTCCTTTTTTTTTTTGGTTGCTTCTAATTTTAACTAGTTTTTTGATGTTTTATTAGTTATATTTCCGTAAACTTTATGATCATCATTAATTATTTAATCTATTTAATTTTAACTGTTATAATTTTTAAAAGTAATTAGCTTTCTTAAAGAGTTACTTTATTTTTTGATATTACAGAGATATATTTTTCCTAATTTAGCAATTCAAATTCAACCTAAAATATATAAAAAAGAAAAATTATAAAGCATTACATTAATACTCATATCTTTAACAGTTAACCAATTTTTTTTTTTATGTTGAATTTGACCTAAAACAAGTGTGTGAAAATTATTATAACAAAAATTATTCAAAATGTATAAAAGTTACATGTGTAGGTTGTTCATTCTCCTTCTAAACTCCTTTTAATTCTCTTCCCCAATTTTTTTTAATTATTATTAAAAATACATAATGATAATTTCATTCAAATTATTATTTTTAATAAATAAAGTTTTAATAGAAAACCACTCCAAAGAGCCAAATAATCATTAACACCGTTGACTCAAAAGAATTGCAAATTGCTATAGATGTGTAATTAGAAGAGATTACTTGCGTGATATACACCATTAATATACTAGAATTCTCTATAGGTGTGTAATTATTATTAAATTGAATTGATTTACTTATAAAGTTATTAAACGGCTTAACTATGCGTACAATCCTATAAATGACAGATCATTCAAATAGTAAAGTATATCCTGAGGTAAGGTAGTTGATCCTACGAAGACCGGTACTCATCATACTAATTCTCCCTCTATTATATAGTCGACAAAATTGAGTGATGATTGCTAACACCCTAAACTAAGAAAACCAAGAATTGAAGTGACTAAGATGGTGAATCTAGGATAAAATCAAGATAAGAGCATGATACCTTGAACACACATCCCTTTGAGACTACTTTGCAGTTGATTCCCTATATTAGCTAAGTAATTTAGTATTCTTGGACAGTGGAGACTCCTAAATTAGTTTGACTCCTTTCTTAAAGAGATCAAACCCTAATCCCATACGACAATGTCGATTTCTCTACGATTGCATTAGAATGCTTTGTGAATCTTTCTATTAAGTTTAACCATAATCCAAAGAGTTCAACACTACACACCCTATCTCTAGGTGTGTAATCATCCTCTACCTTCTATGTGTGATATATATATATATATATATATATATATATATATATATGATTGATTTCTCAATCCTAATCATACAAATCAAGTATGTATTTGAGACTTTAACACTAGCAAACACAAGCATGAAGCAACATAGAGGATTCATAAGAGTAACTCATATAGCTAATATAATTAATTAGGAAAACAACTACAAATCATCTCAAGGTTCAATAGTCCAAGGCACCATCAAAGGTTTAGCCTCTCATTAATTAGGAAAACAACTACAAATCCAAAACTATAGACATTAATAAAAACATATAAAGAACTCCCTCAATGCTTCTCTCTAGTGGATGATGGAATCTCTCAGAATATTGGAATTGATATTGCCGTTGAATATGGTCCCCAATAAGCCGAAGGAGCAGTGCTAACTCATGCTTGATTGGCCTCATTTGATCTCCAATAGAAACCCTAGCCTCCGATCAAGCTTTGGTCAAAAGTCCCCAAATAAAACTTAGCTGTCAAGCTTTTACTGCATGTAAAAAGAAAGGTGTGCTTGACCAGTGTTGATTACTAGCTGCATTTAGGACTCGAATCTTTGCACCTTTTAGGATTCTAGTAATAAGCACAACCAAGAAGCATATTCATGCTCAAAGGTGTACTCGTGTGCTCTGCGTAGGAGACTTGTGCTTGAATTGTGCTCTTCAATATCTTCTTGACAATGATTTGCACGCCCTCAACATGCCTATTTTAAGCCATACTTTTCTCTAAAAATTTACTTTGTTGCTTGTTTTGCTCTGATTTGCTCTAATTTCCCTTCCTTTTGTCCCTAAAGTTATGCTCAATCAACATAAAATACCCAACAAAGCACAAAAATAGAGAAATTCATGCTAAAAAATAAGCTAAGTGCATGCATTTATAGTATAGAAAAACACGTACTTCATGCACTTATCAAAACTTCTCATTCATCTATTTAAATTATCAATAGAAGAGGAAATTAAAACAAATTAAATATAAAAAATTAGTTGCACCATTTTATATATTTATACAGTGTAATTAAAGTTATTTCTCTTTAGTTAATATGTATAAAAAATATTATCAATATTCTAAAACATTTTACCTATTCATAAATAATTTCTTTTTATAAAACCTATCTATAACTACTTTAATTTAATCAATATAATAAAATGTTTGAAATACATTATTATAAGGCAAAAATTTGATACTCTTCTCATCATTCAAAAAGCTAACATAATTAAGAGAATATCAATTACTAGAAAATAACATCTAATTATCAAGAACAAAACGAACTATGTATTATGTTGAGCACGAATACCTACACTACTGCAAAAACCCAAAAGTTATCACCCAAAGGTAACTGAATATGCTTCATGTTAATTTTTAGAAAGAACTAAAGTAAAAATGAACAATTTATGGCAAACTATTCCAACCAAAAATTCGAATTAGAAAACATAATGACCATGCATATATTAGTTCCAATCAAGAAACCTAATTCTATAATTAGCTGTTGGAGGCCGTAGGAGTGGTGGTTATAACTTGCTCAAGAAGAATTAATACTAGGAAGAGGTAATTCATATAAAAAAATATATTCATTAATTCTAACCTCTTACAAAACACATGACATATAGCTAATATATATGCTTTACAATGACCTTTCATATTCCATACAAATATCTCATAAAAATGACATCATATAATACATCTCATTATCATCCCATATCTTTTCATATTCCAACAAAACCTTTAAAATTTCTATAAACTATTAATGATATATTACAATTTCCAACAAACCATCATTACTGCTAAGTTATTTGCACATTATTCAACATGAACTCCCTTAATGTACTGTGTTGTAACTCGAAGTGCTTGTCTTAATTGTTGAAACTTGCCTCTTGATAAAGCCTTTATAAAAAAAATCTGCTATCTACTTGTTTAATGTACAAAACTTTAATTGCATCAGCTCTTCTTCAGTTGCCTCTCAAATAAAATAATGCTTGATTGCTATATGCTTCGTTCTCCCATGGAAAATAAGATTCTATGCTATAGAATGGTTTATTTGTTATCACAATTGATAGTTACAACTTTTTGCTTTTCACCAAAATCTTTAAGGATTCTATTCAACCATATGGCTTATTGTGTTGCTAGGTAAGCTAAAACATACTCAGCTTTGGCAGAGGATTGGACCACAGACTATTGCTTTTTTGAACAACATGAAAATATACTTGATCCTAATAAGAAAGCATTCCTAGATGTGCTTTTCATTTCATCCATACAACCTGCCTAATCATTGTCACAAAAACCAACTAACTTCACCTCAATCTTGCTTCATATTTGATTCCATAATCTAGAGTGCCTTGAATATACCTCAACACTCTTTCAGTTACTCCCAAATGAATGTGACTGGGATCATTCATGAATCTTGATAGCAATCTAGCAGCAAACATTATATTTGGTCTAGTGTTAGTGAGGCAAAGTAAATTACCAATCAGAATTCTATAGTTGTTTGCATCAACCTCATTTCCCCCATTCTCTTTTCTTTTGCTTTTCATTCACAACCAATGACATACCAATTGAGTTACAAACTAAACATTCCAAACTTCTTCAAAACTTTCTCAACATTTTTTTTAGACAAACAAACACACCATCATTTTCTTGATAAATTTCCATTTCAAGAAAATGATGTAAGCATCCAAGATCATTCATGCCATATTGGTTCATCATCTCCTTTCTAAAATCTTCAATCATCTCCACACTATTTCCAGTAAGTATGTCATAAATATAAAGTGCAATGATAAGAATATATGCCATACATTGTCGTTTGACATACAATGTTGGCTCAATTTTGTTTTTCTCAAATTCTTTCATCAGGAAGTAGTTATTGTTATTGCTATGCCATACTCTCAGTGCATGCTTCAAGAAATTCCTAAGGTTGTATATATATCTTGGCTTCATTGCCTTTAAGCACAAATCCCTGAGGTTGCTCAAAGAAATTCTAAAAAAGCTTAATCTTCCGCCAGCAAGGTATAGTTATGAACGATTTGGTCCTGATCATTTATCAACTTTCACTAAAAAAAAATCAGGTTTAAGGACAAGTTTGAAGACCATGAAATATATGGATCTTAAGCATATATCAAAACAAGAGCTGAAAATGATGCATCACTATGTGTGATAAGACAACTATAAACAAACTATGATATAATCATAAGAGTTGTAAACTAGAAAAAATAATAGAACTCAAGTATGAAATCAAAGAGCTTAAAGAAACAAGTAAGGAATTGTGAAAATGCCACATTGAAGTTGCTAAGAAATTAAATAAATTAAAAAAGAAGATAAAGCTCATCGTAAAACTTGATTCTGCATCATCAATATCATGCGATTTCACAATCACTATAATTAATGGCATACGAAATCTTATGAAGCTGATGTAAAAGTAAGAGCTATCAAACTCCAATATCTAAGAAGAGAGTTTGAGATTATGAAGATGAAAGAAAATAAAAGCTCGAACAAGTTCTGTTCAAAGTTCATGGAGTTGGTAAATATCATGAATTTGAGATTATGAAGATGAAAGAAAATGAAAACTCGGACAAGTTTTGTTCAAAGTTCATGGTGTTGGTAAATATCATGAAGAGTTGTGGTGATAGTATTACTGAACAAGAATAGTGCAAAGGATGCTACTTAGCCTACCCAAAAAGATGTGCTCTGATACTAAATGTTGAAGGTTGCAGTGGTGATGGTGATAACTTGTTAAAAAAAAAAATACTAAAAAGACATAGTTTCATAGGGAAAATATATTCATTAATTTTAACTTCTTACAGAACACATGACATATATCCAATATATAGACTTTATAATAATCATATAAACAACGGCTTACCTGAGGCTGATCCTTGACAGGCTAAACTCCGTGCAAAATTCGCAGAAGCAATTAATCATATAAACAATGATTTACTTGAGGTTGATCGGTTAAGATTCTTGTATTGAAATATTCAAAATTATTCTCAAATACAAGGCACTAAGGTGCTGGAATTATTGGGCGAAGTGGCAGTTTATGCCTTGAATTTGACAGGCTTCTTTTATTGCCAACTGACACCAACTTTAAGCCTTTGTAGTGGTACAATGTATTCCATATATGGGAAAGATGATGCTGGTGAATTTTCTTGCAATAGTGAAGATGATAGCAATTGGGAATCTAGAGATAACCTTTTACATCAGGTTCCAAATCCCATGAGAATATTGTTGGTATCGTTGAAAGTGAATCCTCAACAAATAAAACCGAAGATGGTGATTGCTTTCTTAAACCGCTTATGCTACAAAAGGAGTTCTGCTCACTAATTGTATTGACTGTTTGGATCGCACAAATGAGGCACAGTATGCATATGGTTTGGTTGCTCTTGGAAATTAGCTTTAAGCTTTGGGCATCTTAGACACACTAAAAGTTAATCTTAAAGATCCTTTGGCTAAGGGTCTAATGATGTTTTATGAGAAAATGGGTGGCACACTTACTCTACAGCATGGTTGGTCTGTGGCTCACAACATGATATTCTTTGAGAAAAGAGACCAATGGAAAGCAACAACATAATCTCAGGAGTTATTCAGGATATTTCAAAGATACTGCACCGATACATAAATAGATTCTTAAAAATAAGATAAAATCAACTTGTTGGTAAGGTACTTCCAACCTCAACTTGGTAAACCTGAACTTTAGGAGCTTGACTCTAATCAGCATTACAATTTTGGGAGGCACGCTCATGAGTTTATTGATGAAAGGAGCTAGGTTAAACATTAAAAATTCCCTATCAGATGACAATATGATATGTGAAATTGATATTCCTTTAAGAAAGCATCAGACATGTGAAACGGAAACTTTTGCTGTACTGCACCAAAACTTTCCAATTGTGGTGGTAGTTTACCATTTTTCAGGGATGACCCCATGTTTCTTATGGGCTAGTTCTTTGTAGAGAATAAGTGTGGAAAATTGTTAAAGAAACTAGGGTTTGATATATCAGACTATTCAAACTTTCTGAACTTCGAAATGGCTTTCATTGACTGGGAATTCTTGTGAGGATTTGCTTGAAAAGACATCATCAGGAGACGATATTGAAGAAACACTTGAGGATGAACCTCACACTAAGGGAAAGAAAATAGAAGGAACTCAAATTTCTGAAGATGATTCCACTCAGAACACTGATATTCTCAGTACATTTTCTGAGTGCTTTATGTAGTGGATAGACGAAGGAGATAACTGTTTCACATTAATCTAAGAAAAAAAATTAATCATTGATGTCATTTTGTTTATGATTAGCTATCAACAGGCATTCAAGTAAACGATGGTATACAAAAGACAAACAAAGACCGGAAAAATACCGTAAATGAATTTTGTGAGAATGATTAATTGCTCACGGACATCGGAAGAGATAGAGCCCAAGATTTTGCTTCCAGTTGCTAGAGTTGACCAAATCCTCCTAACTTTATTGCAACATCAAATAGTTGGTTCTTTCATAACTTTCAAACATAGTTTTTCCATTTTGTAAATATTTGATATCTTGCATCATGTGTATAAAGTAGCATATTTCCATTTCTTTGAAGAAATAATAAGGAGGAAAAAAAAAGAAGAGAGAAGAGAAAAAAGAAGAGAGAACAAAGGAAAAAAAAGAGATGAAGAAAAAGAAAAGAGAAATATGAAATGTCTAATGACAAGGAGAAAGAGAAGAAAGATAAAAATGAAGTTGCAGAGGTAGAAGGGAGGGAAACCAAGGAGAAAGAAAAGGTGAGCGAGGATAAATATGGATATTCAAAGAAGACAAATGATGACAAAGATTCAAATGAACATATTTTTATATGAACTATGATTCTATCTCTTCCTCGTATTTTATTGAGCTAGTATCGTCCATCGTCATATTAGCCCAACAAGTGATATCAGAGCCAAAGTTTGCTTGATCTGGGAAAACCAAAATAAAAGGTGACTCTCCTTCAAAGACCTTTGACTCAAGCTCATATATATTGTAACACAAGCATAGTCAAACAACAAGAAATTCAGCCTTTGATGCTCAAGGTTGAAATACATGTCAAGTTAATTAAGATAGTGCACAAGCCAAGAAAAGTTAAGATATGGAGATATCAAGATTTATTATAGTATCTTTTCACTTCAAGGTGATGCTTAAAGAAATCCTTGAAAAGCATGATCTCCCACCAAAAAGGTATGGTAATCAAAGATCTGGTCTTGATCACTTACCAACTTTTGTTGTAAAAATCAAGTTTGAGGACAGGTTTAGAGATTATGAAATAAATGGATCTCCAGCATGTACTAACAAATAAGCTAAAAAATGATGCATCACTATGTGTGATAAGACATTTATAAAGAAACTATGATATAGTCATAAGAGATGTAAATGAGAAAGAATTAATATAACTCAAGTATGAAATCGAAGATCATAAAGAAGCAAAATGACGAATTGTGGAAAAGCAACATTGAAGTTGGTAAGGAGTTAAATGAATTAAAGAAGAAGATAGAGCTCATTGAAAAACTGATTCTGCATTATCAACATCATGCGATGTTCGTAATCGCCAGAATAAATAACATATCAAAGCTTATGGGGGGATGTTAGAAATTATAACCTTAATATATCATAAAAAGTTTTAACAAGTTTAAATGTTATGTTGGAATATGAAAAATATATGAAATAATAATGAGATGTATTAAATAAAGTCATTATTATGAGATATTTGTACGGAATGTGAAAGGTGGCTATATGTCATGTATTTTGTAAGAGGAAAAACACATATATGAAGATCTTTTGATATGAATTATAATTCTAGCTCTTCCTAATATCTCTTTGAGCTAGTATTGCCTACTGTTATATTTGCCCAACAAAGTGGTATTAGAGGCAGGGTTTGCTTGATCCGGGAAAACAAAGATAAAAGGTGACTCAAGAAGAAATACTAGAAGAGATAATTCATTTAGAATGACCTTTGTAAATGTAGAAACTACTAATGATATATTACAATTTCCAACAGACCATCATAATTACCACTAAATTATTTATACATTATTCAACATTAGCTTTGGCTAGCATCGATATTGATCGACTAGCAATCAATATGTCATCAAAGGAATATTTCAAGTTTTCACAAAGAATAAACATAATAGGAAATTGTTCTGTAAGAAGTCCACTATTAAAGCAGCTTGAGCCAAAAGGTTTCGTAACTTCAACGCAACATAGATCATATTTTTATTTTTATTATCATTATTTTTAATCCATCGCCATGGTTTCAAGAAGTTGGAAATCAATAAAGTGAATATTTTAATGAGGAGGTAATGAAGCACCAAACCAAAAGCCACTTCCAAATTAATAGTTAACATTTTTTAGTAGATGGATGAGTACATAAGCATGCAACTACTTGATATGATATTGATACATAGAGTTGTCAAAACGAGATAAAGTTTCACTCAAAAGTGCTTTCTATTAGAGTCAAAAGTAGTATAAGGTTTCAATAAATCTCAACAACTATGCGTCAAAATATGCATAGTAAGGAAAAAAGTTATGGCATATCAAGCTTCGAATAGAGATGGCTTAGACCAAAGGTGCTTGGGCATCAATAGTGCTGGATATCCAAAGAAGTTTGAGAATCAATAAATAGATCATTTGATGATAAATAAATGAAGCACCAAACCCAACTTAATCAATTTTCAATCAAAAATTACTAGTATGGCATAGGCATCAATAAATATGCGAGAAATAACCTGATGCACTTAGTTTAATCTTTCTGTTAGTGTAGACGCACACAATTGGCATCATTTGGGATACATATGTGGCAACACAATGACAATGCGCTCATGATGACAAGGTGTGATGATGTACCATTGTTGATGATGTGGCACAATTAAGACTTGGAGCTATATTGAGAAAGAGCAATCTTGGAAAGGAAGTAAATGACTATGTAGAGGTAAAACTATATTTGGTCAGTTGAAGATTAAGAAGAAGATTTCATCTATATTTGACAAGTTGTTTGATTTGGAAGAGCAACTTCTTGGAGGCCAAAATAATAGAAGCCCAGTGCTTACAAGTTAAATGGAGACACAAGTTATACAAGGAAAAACAAGCAAGCAAGATCTAAGTAACTAATTGAAGATAAGACTAAATGAAGAACAAAGTTAATTATGGTTGAAGCTATTTCAAGACACATCTATTCATAAAAAAGATTGAAGACACCATTGAAAAGAGCCAAACTTGGATGAGTAGAAGATGAAGTTTGGAAGAGTGTCAAGATCAAATTTAGATGACTTGGAGATCAAGTTTTGTTGAAAATGTGAAAGATCATTGCAGATTGTTGAAGACTACCTTTATTATGAAAATGACGCATCATGTGGGGTGCGACCCTTGAGAAGGTATTGCTGATAGGAAGTGAGGAGGCAAGTTAGTTACTAGTAGGTCAAGATCAGGAGGATTCGATGGTATTGACTCAGACTTTACCATGAGGGTTAGAGGCATCTTGAGGTAGCATCGCAATAGAATCTAGAACTTAGTTAAGGTTAGCAAGAGGGTCACATTGCA
This sequence comes from Dioscorea alata, assembly GCA_020875875.1. Lineage (NCBI taxonomy): Eukaryota > Viridiplantae > Streptophyta > Magnoliopsida > Dioscoreales > Dioscoreaceae > Dioscorea > Dioscorea alata. The sequence goes on from CM037019.1 coordinate 16,485,392, forward strand.
GTTTAATTACAGCGGGAGGTGTAACGACTAATTTTGAAAGTTACCAAAGTTAATAGCCGAGGAAATTCTAAAAGAGGAATGCGCTATTTTTGGGCCATGAAGATGTTTATATAAAAGACTTTGCTTTGAAAATTAAGGATGAGCCAGCGAAGAGAGAATCAAGTGTGTGGGTGAAAGTGTGACGATCGAGCAATCTAGCAAGGGTGTTTATACACCTTGTGAGGATTACAGACAGAGTTATACTCATGTTTATGCCTCTATTTTAGTGGATTTTTATCTTCAGGCTTGACCTCCCCAGACGTAGTCAAGTATTGTGCCAAACTAAGTTACCAATTCGTGTATCTCCATTTCATTATGGTGTGGTGTAATTGGTTGTGTGCTTACATGAGATTTTAATTGAATTCTACCAACACCCAATAGAACTAACACTTTTAATGAATAATCTCTAAAAACGCAAACATAAAATCAAGCAGTTAATCGACAGAAGAAACAAAAGAAACATACCATTAAGGATGGCAAGATCAAGGATATCAACATCTAATCTAGATTCAAAATAATGTTGAAAAACTTGGGCAGGAACATCAACATGGATACTATTGTGGGTAGCGAGCTTCATCTTGATGCTATTAACGGTTATTCATGGACTTGGGGAGATAGAGGACCTGTCCAACACCATCACGGATGCAAAGGCAAGCACATCCTCGTGGTAAGTACAGCTAATATCCAAAATCCACCCACCATCATATTCCTCCCTGCGAATTAGCACTAAATTGGAGTTGGCGAAGGCACAACAAAAGGTTGCCGAGGAGTCATAAGCAGGTTGAGCCAAGGAGGTGGCACAGAAGACATCGGCTATGATGGTGATGGCAGGAAGAAGGAGGATTGGATTAGGAGTAATTGCCATTGTTGGAGTTCGGTGATATGAGATTGAAAAGAATCGCAAATTATTTGAAAACTAAGTAGTCGACAAACGAAAAAGACGTGAATTCCATGATGAGATCCTGGCCATCCAGTTTATTCTCTAATTCACTTAAATATTATAAATTGTAAAATTAATTAATTAATAATATTATTTTATAACGGAAATTAAACAATTATGATGAATAAAAGAAGCCTCCATTTGTTAAGAATTTACTAGAAACTTAAGAGACCCAGCATAAATAGAATGATTCTAACACCTAAAGGATGACCGTTGTTTTCCGAATTACTATGTTTTTCACTTCTTTTTTTCTCTCTTTTTTCTTATTTTTGAGTCATAGGTTGTCTTATCTCCGCTTGTAGTCTTTTATGTTTTGTACTCCACTTCTTGTGGACTCTTAGTGTTGTTTGATCTTTCCTTCTCCTTCCCTTGTTGATCTTTGTAACTTTGTTTTATTAGCTTAATATATGTGATTTATTCACTTTTTGCACAAAAAATAAAAAAATAAAAAACAATTATTCTTTTAATTTTATATTGTGTATATATATCTTAGTAACAGGCATAAAAGATTTTTTTTTTAAATAAAATCAATGATTTAATGTGATAGCCCCATGGACATGCTATCAGTAAGGTTTATTTTGGACATGAGATGTTTTTTAAATTTGCTTTTTAACTAATAGGGACGAACGCTCCCTACTTAAATGTGTACTTGGCCCCAGTGAACAATACTTTATAATATCATGAAGTGAGATTTCAAACCCGCACTTGTCCACTCACTGTCAAAGTAAAAAACTATTGTACTATGCGCGATGTGTACATTTCTCTTTCTTGCTTTATCTTTAGGTATTTGCTTATTCTTTTCTCAAAATAATAATAATAATAATAAATAATAAAATAATAAAAGAAACAAAATTTATTAAAATAACCAAAAGATTCCTAGTGCAACGGTGACTTCATTGTGAAAATTGTGATGTGAGACATTCAAGTATCCCGAGTTCAAATCCCACCCGACACACATGATGGTGATGGGTTGGTGATGGGTCCCTACTGTGGGTACAAGTTTAAAACTCAAAATCCCGTCACTAGATCAGGACGCACGGATTTATATTTGCATTTAGTTACATTTGTCAAAAAAAAAAACTTTTATTTATGTACAAAATATTTAACAAAGAGAATAATAAACATAAAGAATAGGGGTTTTTTTTTTTTAAATACTGATGTCATTTCCTACCAATGGCTATAACACATACACATACATTTATGGTACAAAAAGGAAAAAAAACCATACAAAAGTTTTTACTGGTAATGACACACAGAGAAACTTATGTTATGTTACAACAAAGAACACGTAAAAGTTTTTTAGACAGATTTCACTGGACCAGCCATTTGCTCAAAGTTTTCATCTTTAACTAAGACTACCATTTAATAAGAAACCATTTGATGGGCGAACATCGGCATTGATCAAGAATTTTATTTGATAAGAATGCATCTGATGGGTGAGCCCTCGGCACCAACCAACCGTAGAGGTAAGTAGTGTAAAGAGTAGATCCCTGCTTCGGCATTATCTAGATTTAAAGCTTCCACAAGGATGATGTCCTGAAGTAATTACAAATAAACAATTTGTAAGTGATTGGATATGAACTTGTGAACAAATCAAGTGCAACGTTGATAAATTTGAGTACAGTTTTCGAAGACAATGTATACAAAACATTGATATAGTTCTTGCTATTGGATAGGAACATGAGTGTTTTTATTCAAAAAAAAAAAAAAAAAAAAAAAAAGAGGACCATGCGTGTTACATTTAGTAGCAAAATTCAGATCATGGGAAATTTATCATATGTGAGAGTCCACAATCAGTCCCTAAACTAGACAATGTTCATTTTGGTCTTAAAAAGCAAGACTCACTTAGGTTCGTAGCTTAGCAATGTGTCTCTACGATGAATTATTTGAGTTTCTAGTTCAGTTGTGGTGTTACAAGAGGATCAAAAAGAATATATGTTGCTCAAGGATAAAAGTGAATATGTTTGTGTAGTTAAAGGACTAAAGTGAATATTCTCATGTGATTTATGACCAATTCATGAGTTCAAGGATGGCAACATTATGGTATAGTTCAAAAACCAATTCTGAACTTTCACCTTTAGCATGTGCTTACCAAGAATATTTAAGCAAAATTTTCCGATAATAATTTCAAATAAAATTTAAAGTGGCTTAAAAATTTTACCAAAAACAAACAAAATTTTATTTATTTATTTATTTTTTGCATCAAGAAAAAGAGAGAATAGCGTACTCTGTTTTTAGGAAAAACTAGATGAGCAGACATCAAATCATCATATGCTGCAACGGATACATAGTTGAGCCCTAGAACCCACAGGAGAAGAAGTTATAGGTTATCAGCGTGAATAATCATCATGCAGATGGAAACAAATGTGCCATATGTTGGAATTGAATGTGAAATTGAATATAGATATCATCAACCCTGAAATTTAGCCATTTGTGGTATTACATAAGTATAAACTATAAAGACCAAGAAGCCTAAATTTTGATTCAGAAATTTTGGTATTGCCACATGGTAAACCTGTTCCACAGTTGAACTTTGATTAATTCCACAATTAGTTGTCCCACTCTATGCTTAAAAGCCAGAGATTAAGGCAAAATTTGTCCCAGGGTTTGCGCAATTAAAAAAATTAAATTAAATAAATATATATATATATATATATATATATATATATATATATATATATATATATAGGCTGAAAAAAAATACAACTTATAATTATTTATATCAGGTATTAGAATCTACTAAGAGCCACTTGACTTTTTTTCTTAGAAAAATTTTAGACTATCTTCTTCTCATGTTCATCTTTGTAAAAGCCTATACCTATCATGTATTTCTTTGCATAAATCTATCAAATATCCTGTCCTTACGCGAAGTATGACAGAGAAACAGTTAATGATCCATAACAAAGCTAATGACATTAGGAGTTTAATTATATCTTGCGGCAGCTCTGCATTTAATTCATAATAGTAACACAAAAAAAATCTAGAATCAATTGCAAATTAATAAACTGTCATATTCCACCTGATAGTCAGTGAGTGGTGAATAAGTACAAAATTTGAACTCACCAACAAGTTTAATATCAGTGTTATCTATCAGCCATTGTGCACCATCCTTCATGAACCCCACATAGGTGGAATCAAACTCCTTTTTCCACGTGAGTTTCCTAAGGCATGTTAAACACAGTATAATAAGATGCTAGTCATGTTGTTCAAAGTATTCAATTATAGAGTACATGATATAGCTCAGAACCTTCACATAAAAGCATTAGGTTAATTCAATTGTTTTGCTTATCACTTTAAACCTTCTAGTTAAACCCAATCATGCAGCATCATCATAAAAGGTAAAGAGAACAAGATGCAATGCTCCTTTTGACAGCAAAATATTCTAGTGAAGAGTTAAAGGTAGTATTGGTAATTAGTGACTAATGACTCAAAATACTATTCCACTGATGTCCATGTAGCAGGCATTGTTTTAATCAAGTTTGAAATAATAATATCTTTATAATGATGTAATAGAAAACATCAAGAGGTCATTTGACATGTTCAGTGCACAAAACAGATGAAAAATATATGCTGCCATGTGGAGTAAAAGAAAATCTAATTTATTTAATAGTGGCATTCCAACAATTATTTGTAAAAGTGCAAATTAAAAAAAGAGTTCTGCTGACACTCAGCACAGACATGTCAGTGTTTAATGTTCTGAAAAGCACTCGACGTACACCTCTTGGGATATGGAGAGATTCCATCACCTCAGCTGTTGAGTGAAATTTTGCATTAGTAAAGTCAAATGCTACAAATTATACTTTAAATCAAGCAAGCATCAGCAAGACAATTTGAAAATATCAAGTAAGACAAAGTAAATTAAATATCTAACTAAAGTTCGCAGGGGAAGGGGAGTTTTGGCATATCAGTGGGTTCCTCCTGCTTATTGGTATGCACCAGCTAGTCCAATGGCCCATGTGTCAAATGGTATAACAATTAAAAAATAAGCAAAGATAAACATTGGATGGCATGAGATATTAGCATTTAATACTACAAATTAACACTTGAATGAATTTATGTTTTCAAAAGAAAAGTATTCAGTGATTTTATAAACTTGAGGCAAGCTGTTTATTGATTTCATTGAAGCAATGATATGCAGCACATGTTTCAGAAGAGTTGTCCCTCGATTTCATCAAGCTCATGAATATTGTGACTCCATAAGCCATGCAACTGAAGCTTCCACCATGCCGATTCTATCAAACAAGCTATGCGAAGGAGATGTAGATTCCAATTGACAGAACCCAAGTTGAGAAAAATGTAAAGACATATGAAAGTGGTCTGTTTAGAATAGTTTTCCTTTGTTGTCAAAAAGTCAAACCTGCAACAGTAATTCATACATTAATGATATATTTATAATCTTTTAAGAACACTTGCAAGTTATTTAAATGCTATTATGATAAATAAATGATATTATCTTTATTTGGGAGGTTTTCGTTTTTTAATGATATTTCATTGATTGTGAACCTGTGAGGTAAGCATGTAACAACTATTAATATAATAAAAAAAAGTGCTTTATTAATATTAAAATAAAAAAGTTGAAACTAATTATTATATGCATGTTTAGAAGAAATTAATAATTATGAAAAATCATTTGCTTCCTACATTATTGAGACATTGCACCTTGATTTTTTTCATAATTTTTAAAGTTTTAAATAATATAATATGAGCTTTTGTTATTATGGGATCATCAATCAGAAGATTAACATAATAAATTAATAATATATTATGATTATTCCTTGATTACTCCCTCTGGTTATTATTATGTAATTAATTAATGTCACTTGTTACTAAATCATAACATTTTATGTGTTCAATTTATTTAGATTTTACCATCTATTTTATTTATAGTTTCAATAACAAGTAATTCTATTGTGCAATGTATTTTTGCTAAAATTTCCACCGTGGCTATTTATACTATGTCTGATGTAAATAATTTTTTTTTAACAAAAGCTACAAGTGCCACTCCACAAAAAGTCAAATAAACGAACAAGTATGATGATCCACCAATTAAAGCGGCTTAACAAATCCTCAGAAATTTATCATGTAAGACGGGTTAACACATGAGATAAAGATGACCATCACATGCACCCACCTAAATCTTTGAAAGGGGTGGGGCGGAAGGGAGAGGAGGAGGAGGATGGTCTGGGTGGAACGGGGGCGTCAGGAGGAAAGGGGTAGGTGGGGTCAATAGACCTCGCCAGCAACAGGGGGGCTATCGTCCCCCACCTAAATCCCAAGTGTTCATTGCTTCACTGCCAAATGATTCATAGTCTAGTAGTATTGACCTACTTAGAAAAAAATATGGGATGTTAAAGTGTCTCGAGTTCAAATCTCACTAGAGGTCTATAAAATTTTTTTTTGAATAAACCCTCTAATTTATTTAATAAAAATTAAATTTATTTAGATTTTATTTTAATAAATACCTATTTGAGATGTTTGTTTATCTTTTTCATATACTACTAAACTTATGATAAAAGGATATATTTAAAATTTGTGAATAAAACTCAACAAAGTAAAAATCTAACAAAAAATTGTAATAATATAAAAACTAGAAAAGATCTTATTTATAATTAAAAATAAATAAATATTATATTAATTTTGAAGAAACAAATGCATGAGAAAGACATTACATAATAAAATATTGAAAAGTTAATTAGAGAAGATATGACTGATTAAGCATTAAAATAAATATTTAATATCTTACTGTATTATTTTAAAATTTAAAATTAACTAAGATTAAATTACATTGATTAAATATTAAATTAAAATATTTTTATATTATGATAATTATTGGTAGTCTTTCACAATTTGAGTTTTTAAAATTATTTTAAAAAAAATCTAAAGAGGAGGATTTAAAAATAAAGGGCCTAAAGTAATTGCTCATTGGGCTTATGTTTGAGTTGATGTTGTTCTTATTTATAATTGTAAAAATATAGATAATATTTTAATTAAAAAATTCTCATTTACAGAACATATGTAATTTAATAATTTATCTGAATTCATTTAAATAATTTAAAAAAAATTAATTTTTATAAATTATTTACATTTAAGATCTTATTAATTACAAAATAAACTGAAATTTAAATATTTTTGAAAAATAAAAAATTTCATTTAAACTTCTATTTAAATTAATCTTAATTTTTTTAAAAAAATATTTTTTACTTAATCAAAGCTATAATATTTCTCAAATCCCTAAATCAATGTACATTAATCAATTATACATGTTTTTACAAATTTTCTCAAAATTTTTAAAAGTAGCAAACTCAACAAAAGCATCTATGAAATAAATAAATCAAATCAAATCAAACCATTCAACAGAAAAAATAAAATAAAATAAAATAAAAAAATGAATCCTTGCTCCAAAATTAATAAAGCCAGAGTCGTATGCAAATTGAATTATTTAGAATGGTTTTCCTAAAAGTTGTCATGAGACAAATCTGCAATAATAATATCATAAAATCAATCATACATTTTAATCTTAGGGGCCGTTTGGTTCGTGTTAATAACATATTACCACATAATAAGATTACCATGGTAATATGGGTGGGAATGTTATATGGTTGGGAATATTGTGGTAATTTGATATAACCATGTTTGGTTGGGAACTCTTATTACTGGGAATAGTTTATTAAATTGTTTGGTTCATGGTAATCAATTTGGTAAAATATAAAAAGTTATAAGATTACCATGGTAATCTAAGATAGACACCAAATTTGGTGGTAATAGGATTACCACCTTCTTGGTAATATTCTCATATTGGTAATGTGATATTATCATCCAGATTACCACGTAAAAAGTGGTAATCTTTCTCAGTGCAATGCCAAACGTGGAAATATTTTCAGATTACCACGTAATACATGGTAATCTGAAAATATTACCGCGAACCAAACGACCAGTTTAATAAATTACTGAGCACGGATATCACATGTATATTTGTTTGCTTAAGTAGGGTTTGTTTTTATCTATTATGAACAATTGTATGCTATTATAATAAAGAAATGAAACTAATACAACATGCCAACAACTGTTTATAAAATTAATGATAGATGTTGATATTAAGATAAACAATAGAAATTAAATATCACATGGATGTTTAGAATAAATGACCTACATTATTGAGATGTTGAGATTAATTACACTTTTTTTTTATAAGGGCGACAAACGCCTAATCAGGGACGTGCACGTGAGGGAGCCACGCTCAACACGCACAGCGTGCTCTCACCTTGCGTGAGATGGGATCGAAACGGGGAGCCACACTTGAAACCCGAAACGAAGACCCTACGCAAGGGACCCGGTGCCAATTGATCCAAAGACCGTTGGCGACATTAATTATACCTTGATAATTGAGAAATCTTTTTCACAATTTATAAATTTTGAAATAATATAATATGAGCTTAATTGGGATCATTAATAGCGAGATTAGAATCATACATGTCATATTATGATTATTTATTGATACTTCTCTCTGATTTAACACTGCTTTATATTATCAAAATTTTTAATTTGTATGATTTGCTTAGATGTTGACATGTATATTATTTATAATTAATATAATAATTATGTCACGCTAAATGTCTTCTTGATTATTCAAATTACCACTATTATTAGTTTATATGTACAGAACTATAATGAATAATATTGCCTCTTGTGTTTCTTTTTTTTTTTTTTTTTTTTTTTTTTTGCTTCTAATTTTAACTAGATGTTTTTTTAACTAGTTTTTGGATGTTTTATTTGTTATATTTCCATAAACTTTATGATCATCATTAATTATTTAATCTATCTAATTTTAATTGTTATAATTTTTAAAAGTAATTAGCTTTCTTAAAGAGTTACTTTATTTTTGGATATTACAGAGATATATTTTTCCTAATTCAGCAATTCAAATTCAACCTAAAACATATAAAAAAGGAAAATTATAAAGCACTACATTAATACTCATATCTTTAACAGTTGACAAATTTTTTTATGTTGAATTTGACCCAAAACAAGTGTGTGAAAATTATTATAACAAAAATTATTCAAAATATATAGAAGTTACATGTGTAGGTTGTTCGTTCTCCTTCTAAATTCCTTTTAATTCTCTTCCCCATTTTTTAATTATTATTAAAAATACATAATGATAATATTTTCTTTCAAATTATTATTTTTAATAAATAAAATTTTAATAGAAAACCACTCCAAAGAGCCAAATAATCATTAACACCATTGACTCAAAAGAATTGCAAATTGCTATAGATGTGTAATTAGGAGAGATTACTTGCGTGATATACACCATTGATGTACTAGAATTCTCTATAGGTGTGTAATTATTATTAAATTGATTTACTTATAAAATTATTAAACGGCTTAACATACGGATCGTTCAAATAGTAAAGTATATCCTGAGGTAAGGTAGTTGATCCTACGAGGACAAGTACTCATCATACTAATTCTCACTCTATTATATAGTTGACAAAATCGAGTGATAATTGCTAACACCCTAAACTAAGAAAATCAAGAATTGAAGTGACTAAGATGGTGAACCTAGGATAAAATCAAGATAAGAGCATGATACCTTGAACACACATCCCTTTGAGACTACCTTGCAGTTGATTCCCTATATTAGCTAAGTAATTGAGTATTCTTGGACAGTGGAGACTCCTAAATCAGTTTGACTCCTTTCTCAAAGAGATCAAACCCTAATCCCATACGATAATGTCGATTGCTCTACGATTGCATTAGAATGCTCTGTGAATCTTTCCATTAAGTTTAACAATAATCCGAAGAGTTCAACACTATACACTCAATCTCTAGGTGTGCAATCAACCTCTACCTTCTATGTGTGAGCTATACATATGATTGATTTCTCAATCCTAATCATACAAATCAAGTATGTATTTGGGACTTTAACACTAGCAAACACAAGCATGAACCAACATAGTTCATAAGAGTAACTCATATAGCTAATATAATTGATTAGGAAATCAACTACAAATCATCTCAAGGTTCAATAGTCCAAGGCACCATCAAAGGTTTAGCCTCTCATTATACAAGAAACCATGACAAAATCCAAAACTATAGACATTAATAAAATCATATAAAGAACTCCCTCAATGCTTCTCTCTAGTGGATGATGGAATCTCTCAGATTGGAATTGATATTGCCGTCGAATATGGTATCCAATAAGCCGAAGGAACGGTGTCAACTCATGCTTGATTGGCCTCATTTGATCTCCACTCGAAACCCTAGCCTCCGATCAAGCTTTGGCCAAAAGTCCCCAAATAAAACTTAGCTGTCAGGCTTTTACTGCATGTAAAAAGAAAGGTGTGCTTGACCAGTGTTGATTACTAGCAGCATTTAGGACTTGAATCTTTGCACCTTTTAGGATTCTAGTAATAAGCACAACCAAGGAGCATACTCATGCTCAAAGGTGTATTGGTGTGCTCTGTGTAGGAGAACCATGCTTAGATTGTGCTCTTCAATATCTTCTTGACAATGATTTGCACGCCCTCAACATGCCTATTTTAAGCCATACTTTTCTCTAAAAATTTACTTTATTACTTGTTTTGCTCTGATTCGCTCTAATTTCCCTTCCTTTCGTCCCTAAAGTTATGCTCAATCAACATAAAATACCCAACAAAGCACAAAAATAGAGAAATTCATGCTAAAAAACAAGCTAAGTGCATGCATTTATAGTATAGAAAAATACGTACTTCATGCACTTATCAAAACTTCTCATTCATCTATTTAAATTATCAATAGAAGAGGAAATTAAAACAAATTAAATATACAAAATTAGTTGCACCATTTTATATATTTATATAGTGTAATTAAAGTTATTTCTCTTTAGTTAATATGTATAAAAATATTAATCAATATCCTAAAACATTTTACCTATTCATAAATAATTCTTTTTATAAAACCTATCTACAACTACTTTAATTTAATCAATATAATAAAATGTTTGAAATACATTATTATAAGGCAAAAATTAGATACTCTACTCATCATTCAAACAAAGCTAACATAATCGAGAGAATATCAATTAGTAGAAAATAACATCTGATTATCAAGAACAAAACGAACTATGTATTATGTTGAGCATGAATACCTACATTATTGCAAAAACATGGCAACCCCAAGTTATCACCCAAAAGGTAACTGAATATGCATCATGTTAATTTTTAGAAAGAACTAAAGTAAAAATGAACAATTTATGGCAAACTATTCCAACCAAAAAGTCAAATTAGATAACATAATGACCAAGCATCAGTTCTAGTCAAGAAACCCAATTCTATAATTAGCTGTTGGAGGCCATAGCGGTGGTGGCTATAACTTGCTCAAGAAGAAATACTAGGAAGAGGTAATTCATATAAAAAATATATTCATTAATTCTAACCTCTTACAAAACACATGACATATAGCTAATATATATGCTTTACAATGACCTTTCATATTCCTTACAAATATCTCATAAAAATGACATCATATAATACATCTCATTATCATCCCATATCTTTTCATATTCTAACACAACCTTTAAAATTTCTAGAAACTATTAATGATATATTACAATTTCCAATAGACCATCATTAATGCTAAGTTATTTGCACATTATTCAACATTATCTCCTTATTGTACTATGTTGTAACTCGAAGTGCTTGTCTTAATTATTGGAACTTGCTCTTGATAAAGCCTTTATAAAAAAATATGATATCTGCTTGCTTAATGTACAAAACTATAATTACATTAGCTATTTTTCAGTTGCCTCTCAAATAAAATAATGCTTGATTGCTATATGCTTCATTCTCCCATAGAAAATAGGATTCTATGTTATAGAATGGTTGATTTGTTATCACAATAGATAGTTACAACTTTTTGATCTTTAAGGATTCTATTCAACCATATGGCTTGTTGTGTTGCTAGGTCAACTAAGACATACTCAGCTTTGGTAGAGGATTGGACCATAGACTATTGCTTTTTTGAACACCATGAAAGCACACTTAATCCTAATAAGAAAGCATGCCTAGATGTGCTTTTCATATCATCCATACAACCTGCCCAATCATTGTCACAAAAACCAACTAACTTCATCTCAATCTTGCTTTCATATTTGATTCCATAATCTAGAGTGCCTTGAATATACCTCAACACTCTTTTAGCTACTCCCAAATGAATGTGACTGGAATCATTCATGAATCTTGATAGCAAACTAGCAGCAAACATTATATCTGTTCTTGTACATGTTAGTGAGGTAAAGTAAATTACCAATAGGAATTCTATGGTTGCTAGCATCAATCTTATTTCCCCCATCTCTTTTCTTTTGCTTTTCATTCACAACCAATGACATATCAATTGAGTTACAACCAAACATTCCAAACTTCTTCAAAACTTTCTCAATATTTTTTTAGACAAACAAACACACCATCATTTTCTTGATAAATTTCCATTTCAAGAAAATGATGTAAGCATCCAAGATCATTCATGCCATATTGGTTCATCATCTCTTTTCTAAAATCTTCAATCATCTCCACACTATTTCCAGTAAGTATGTCATGAACATAAAATGCAATGATAAGAATATCTGCAATACCTTTTCGTTTGACATACAATGTTGGCTCATTTTTGCTTTTCTCAAATTCTTTCATCAGGAAGTAGTTATCGTTATTACTATGCTATACTCTCAGTGCATGCTTCAAGAAATTCCTAAGGTTATATATCTTGGCTTTATTGCCTTTAAGCACAAATCCTTGAGGTTGGTCAAAGAAATTCTAGAAAAGCTTAATCTCCCACCAGCAAGTTATAGTTATGAATGATTTGGTCCTGATCATTTATCAACTTTCCTTACAAAAATCATGTGTAAGGACAAGTTTGAAGACCATGAAATATATGGATCTTAAGCATTTATCGAAACAAGAGCTGAATATGAGGCATCACTATGTGTGATAAGGCAACTATAAAGAAACTATGATATAATCATAAGAGTTGTAAATGAGAAAAAATAATAGAACTCAAGTATGAAATCGAAGATCTTAAAGAAGCAAATAAGGAAATGTGAAAATGCCACATTGAAGTTGTTAAGAAATTAAATAAATTAAAGAAGAAGATAAAGCTCATCGTAAAACTTTATTCTGCATCATCAATATCATGCGATTTCGCAATCACCATAATTAATGACATACTAAATCTTATGAAATTGATGTAAAAGTAAGAGCTATCAAACTCCAATATCTAAGAAGAGAGTTTAAGATTATGAAGATGAAAGAAAATGAAAGCTCGAACAAGTTATGTTCAAAGTTCATCGCGTTGGTAAATATCATGAATTTGAGATTATGAAGATGAAAGAAAATGAAAGCTCGAACAAGTTTTGTTCAATGTTCATGGTGTTGATAAATATCATGAAGAGTTGTGGTGATGGTATTACTAAACAAGAATAGTGCAGAGGATGCTACTTAGCCTACCCAAGAAAATGTGCTCTGTACCAAATGCTGGAGGTTGCAGTGGTGATCGCTATAACTTGCTAAAAAAAATACTGGAAAGAGGTAGTTCATAAGGAAAATATATTCATTAATTTGAACCTCTTACACAACACATGACATATATCTAATATATAGGCTTTATAATAATCATATAAACAACGGCTTACCTGAGGCTGATCCTCGATAGGCTAAACTCCGTGCAAAATTCGCAGAAGCAATTAATCATATAAACAATGATTTACTTGAGGTCGATCAATCGGTTGAGATTCTTGCATTGGAATATTCAAAATTATTTTCGAATACAAGGCCCTAAGGTGCTGGAATTATTGGGCGAAGTGGCAGTTTATGCCTTGAATTTGATAGGCTTCTTTTATTGCCAACTGACACCAACTTTAAGCCTTTGTAGTGGTACAATGTATTCCATATTTCATATTTGGGAAAGATGATGCTCGTGACTTTTCCTGCAATAGTGAAGATGACAGCAATAAGGAATCTAGAGATAACCTTTTACATCAGGTTCCAAATCCCATGACAATGTTGTTGGTATCGATGAAAGTGAATCCCCAGCAGATAAAACCGAAGATGGTGGTTGCTTTCTTAAACCGATTATGCTACCAAAGGAGTTCTGCTCACTAATTGTATTGACTGTTTGGATCGCACAAATGAGGCACAGTATGCATATGGTTTGGTTGCTCTTGGAAATCAGCTTTAAGCTTTGGGCATCTTAGACACACTAAAAGTTAATCTTAAAGATCCTTAGGCTAAGGGTCTAATGATGTTTTATGAGAAAATGGGTGGCACACTTACTCTACAGCATGGTGGGTCTGTGGCTCACAACATGATATTCTTTGAGAAAAGAGACCAATGGAAAGCAATAACATAATCTCAGGAGTTATTCAGGATATTTCAAAGATACTGCACTGATACATAAATGGATTCTTAAAAATAAGATAAAATCAACTTGTTGGTGAGATACTTCCAACCTCAAGTTGGCAAACCTGAACTTTAGGAGCTTGACTCTAATCAGCATTTTGGGAGGTACGCTCATTAGTTTATTGATGAAAGAGCTAGGTTAAACATTAAAAAGTCCCTATCATATGACAATATGATATGTGAATTTGATATTCCTTTAAGTATGCATTAGACATGTGAAACGGAAACTTTTGTTGTACTGCACCAAAACTTTCCAATTGTGGTAGTAATTTACCATTTTCCAGGGATGATCCCATGTTTCCATTTACCCAGTTCTTTGTTGAGAATAAGTGTGGAAAATTGTTAAAAAAAACTAGGGTTTGATATATCAGACTGTTCAAACTTTCTAAACTTTGAAATGGCTTTCATCGACTAGGAATTCTTGTGAGGATTTGCTTGAAAAGACATCATTATTAGACGATATTGAAGATACACCTGAGGATGAACCTCACACTAAGGGAAAGAAAATATAAGGAACCTAAATTTCTGATGATGCTTCCACTCAGAGCACTGATGTTCTCAGTACATTTTCTGAGTGCTTTGTGCAGTGGGTAGCCGAAGAAGATAACTGTTTCACATTAATCTGAGAAAAAAAAATAATCCTGATGTCATTTTGCTTGTGATTAGATATCAACAGGCATTAAAGTAGACAATGATATACAAAAGACAAACAAAAACCTGAAAAATACCCTAAATGAATTTTGTAAGAATGATTAGTTGCTCAAGGACATTGGATGAGATAGAGACCGAGATTTCGCTTTTAGTTGCTAGAGTTGACCAAATCCTCCTAACTTTATTGCAACAACAAATAGTTGGTTCTTTCATAACTTTCAAACATAGGTTTTCCATTTTGTAAATATCTGATATTTTGCATCATGTGTATAAAGTAGCATATTTCCATTCCTTTGAAGAAATAATAAGGAGAAAAAAACAAAGAAGAGAGAAGAGAGAGAAAAAAAAAGAGATGAAGAAAACGAAAAGAGAAAGATTAAATGTCTAATGACAAGGAGAAAGAGAAGAAAGATAAAAACGAAGCTGTAGAGGTAGAAGGGAAAGAAACCAAGGAGAAAGAAAAGGAGAACGGGATAAATATAGAGATTCAAAGAAGACAAATAATGACGAAGATTCAAATGAAGATATTTTATATGAACTATGATTCTATTTCTTCCCAGTATCTCATTGAGCTAGTATCGTCCATCATTATATTTTCCCAACAAGTGATATCAAAGCCAAGGTTTGATTGATCTAGGAAAACCAAAATAAAAGGTGACTCTCCTTCAAAGACCTTTGACTCAAGCTCATATATATTGTAACACAAGCGTAGTCAAACAACGGGACATTCAGCCTTTGATGCTCAAGGTTGAAATACAAGTCAAGTTAATTAAGATGGTGTACAAGCCAAGAAAAGTTAAGATATGGAGATATCAAGATTAATTATAGTATCTGTTAAATTCAAGGTGATGCTTAAAGAAATCGTAGAAAAGCATAATCTCCCACCAAAAACGTATGGTGATCAACGATCTGGTCTTGATCACTTACCAACTTTTGCTGTAAAAATCAAGTTTGAGGACAGGTTTCTAGATTATGAAATATATGGATCTCAAGCATATACCAACAAATAAGCTAAAAAATGATGCATCACTACTTGTGATAAGACATTTATAAAGCAACTATGATAAAGTCATAAGAGATGTAAACG
The DNA here is from genome assembly GCA_020875875.1 of Dioscorea alata. NCBI lineage: Eukaryota > Viridiplantae > Streptophyta > Magnoliopsida > Dioscoreales > Dioscoreaceae > Dioscorea > Dioscorea alata. Next base: position 16,501,539 of record CM037019.1, read on the forward strand.
AGCAAGAATTAATAGAACTCAAGTATGAAATCGAAGATCTTAAAGAAGCAAATGACGAATTGTGGAAAAGCCACATTGAAGTTGGTAAGGAATTAAAAAAAAAATTAAAGAAGAAGATAAAGCTCATTGAAAAACTTGATTCTGCATTATCAATATCATGTGATGTTCGTAATCGCCAAAATTAATAACATATCAAAGCTTATGGGGGATGTTGTACATTATAACCTTAATATATCATAAATAGTTCTAAAAAGTTTAAATGTTATGTTGGAATATGAAAATATATGAAATAATAATGAGATGTATTAAATAAAGTCATTATTATGAGATATTTGTATGGAATGTGAAAGGTGGCTATATGTCATGTATTTTGTAAGGGGAAAAAACATAAATATATATGAAGATCTTTTGATATGAATTATGATTCTATCTCTTCCTAATATGTAAGGGGAAAAAACATATATATATATATATATATATGAAGATCTTTTGATATGAATTATGATTCTATCTCTTCCTAATATCTCTTTGAGCTAGTATCGCCTACTGTTATATTTGCCTAACAAAGTGGTATTAGAGGCAGGGTTTGCTTGATCCGGGAAAACAAAGATAAAAGGTGACTCAAGAAGGAATACTAGGAAGAGATAATTCATTTCGAATGACCTTTGTAAATGTAGAAACTACAAATGATATATTACAATTTCCAACAGAACATCATTCTACTAAATTATTTATACATTATTCAACATTAGCTTTGGCCAGCACAGATATTGATCGACTAGCAATCAGTGTGTCATCAAAGGAATATTTCAAGTTTTCATAATTAAAGCAGCTTGGGCCAAAAGGTTTTACTAATTGAAGATAAGACTAAATGAAGAACAAAGTTAATTATAGTTGAAGCTATTTCAAGACACATCTGTTCATAAAGAAGATTGAAGACACCATTGAAAAGAGTCAAACTTGGATGAATAGATGATGAAGTTTGGAAGAGTGTCAAGATCAAATTTAGATGACTTGGAGATTAAGTTTGGTTGAAAATATGAAAGATCATTGAAGATTGTTGAAGACTACCTTTATTATGAAAATGACGCATCATGTGGGGTGCGACCCTTGAGAAGGCATTGCTAATAGGAAGTGAGGAGGCAAGCTAGTTACTGGCAGGTTAAGGTCAGGAGGATTCGATGGCATCGGCTCATACATTACCATGAGGGTTAGAGGCATCTTGACGTCACGTCGCAACAAAATCTAGAACTCTGTTAAGGTTAGCAAGAGGGTCACATTGCAAGTTCGGTTACAGCAGGAAGTGTAACCATTAATTTTGAAAGGTACCAAAGTTAGTAACTGAGGAGATTCTAAAAGAGAAATGTGCTATTTTTGGGCCGTGAAGATGTTTATATAAAAGGCTTTGCTCTGAAGATTTAGGATGAGCCAGCGAAGAAAGAATCAAGTGTGTAGGTGAAAGTGTGATGATCGAGCAATCTAGCAAGGGTGTTTGTATACCTTGTGAGGATTACAGACAGAGTTATACTCATATTTATACCTCTATTTTAGTGGATTTTTATCTTCGGCTTGATCTCCCCAAACATAGTCAAGTATTGTGCCAAACTAAGTTACCAATTCGTGTATCTCCATTTCATTATTGTGTGGTGTAATTTGTTGTGTACTTGCATGAGATTTTTATTGAATTCTACCAACACCCAGCAGAACTAACACTTTTAATTAATAATCTCTAAAAATGCAAACATAAAATCAAACAGTTAATCGACAGAAGAAACAAAGGAAACATACCATCAAGGGTATTAACATCGAATCTAGACTCAAAATAATGTTCAAAAACTTGGGCAGGAACATCAACATGGATACTATTGTGGGTAGCGAGCTTCATCTTGAAGCTATTAGTGATGAATCTGTTATTCATGGACTTGGGGAGATAGAGAAACTGTCCAATGCCATCACGGATGCAAAGGCAAGCACATCCTCGTGGTAAGCACGGCTAATATCCAAAATCCACCCACCATTGTATTCTTCCCTGCGAATTAACACTAAATTGGAGTCGACGAAGGCACAACAAGAGGTCATCGAGGAGTCATAAGCAGGGTGAGCCAAGAAGGCGGCACAAAACACATTGGCTGTAATGGTGATGGCAGGAAGAAGGAGGATTGGATTAGGAGTAATTGTCGTTGTTGGAGTTCGGTGATATGAGATTGAAAAGAATTGCAAATTATTTGAAGACTAAGTAGTCGACAAACGAAAAAGACGTGAATTCCATGATGAGACCTGACCATCCACTTTATTCTCTAATTCACTTAAATTTTATAAATTGAAAAATTAATTAATTAATAATATTATTTTATAATGGAAATTAAACAATTATGATGAATAAAAGAAGCCTCCATTTGTTAAGAATTTACTAGGAACGTAGGAGACCCAGTGTAAATAGAATGATTCTAACACCTGAAGGATGACCGTTGTTTTCTAAATTACTATGTTTTTCACTTTTTTCTCTCTTTTTTCTTATTTTTGAGTCCTAGGTAGTCTTATCTCCGCTTGTAGTCTTTTATGTTTTGTACTCCACTTCTTGTGGACTCTTAGTGTTGTTTGACCTTTCCTTCTCCTTCCCTTGTTGATCTTTGTAACTCTATTTTATTAGCTTAATATATGTGGTTTATTCATTTTTTGCATCAAAAAAAAAAAAAAAAAAACAATTATCCTAGTTTTGAATTTTAGATTGTGTATATATATCTTAGTAACTGGCATAAAAGATTTTTTTTAAATAAAATCAATGATTTAATATGATAGCCCCATGGACATGCTATCAGTAAGGTTTATTTTGGACATGAGGTGTTTTTTTTTAATTTGTTTTTTAACTAACAGGGACGAACGCTCCCTACTTAAATGTGTACTTGGCCCAAGTGAACAATAATTTATAATATCACGAAGTGAGATTTCCAAAAAAATGTGTACTTGGCCCAAGTGAACAATAATTTATACTATGCAAAATGTGTGCATTTCTCTTTCTTGCTTTATCTTTGGGTATTTGCTTTTTTTTTCTCAAAAAAATAAAAAAATAAAAAAATAAAGAAACAAAATTTATTAAAATAACCAAAAGATTCCTAGCGCAGCGGTGACTTCATTGTGAAAATTGTGATGTGAGATATTCAAGTGTCCCGAGTTCAAATCCCACCCGACACACATGAGGGTGATGGGTTGGTGATGGATTTCTAGTTGCATTTGTCAAAAAAAAACTTTTATTTATGTGCAAAATATTTAACAAAGGAAATAAAAAACATAAACAAGAGGGTTTTTTTTTTTTAATACTGATTTCATTTCCTACCAATGGCTATATCACATACAGATATATTTACGTTACAAAAAGGAAAAAAAACATACAAAAGTTTTTACTGGTAATGGCACATACAGAGAAACTTATGTTACAACAAAGAACTTGCAAAAGTTTTTTAGGCAGATTTCACTGGACCAGCCATTTGCTCAAAGTTTTCATCTTCAACTAAGACTCCCATTTAATAAGAAACCATTTGCTGGGCAAACATCGGTATTGATCAAGAATTTTATTTGATAAGAATGCATCTGATGGGTGAGCCCTCGGCACCAACCAATCGTAGAGGTAAGCAGTGTAAAGAATAGATCCCTGCTTCAACATTATCTAGATTTAAAGCTTCCACGAGGATGATGTCCTGAAGTAATTACAAATAAACAATTTGTAAGTGATTGGATATGAACTTGTGAACAAATCAAGTGCAACGTTGATAAATTTGAGTACGGTTTTCGAAGACAATGTATACAAAACATTGATATAGTTCTTGCTATTGGATAGGAACATGAGTGTTTTTATTCAAAAAAAAAAAAAAAAAAAAAAAAAAAAAAGAGGACCATGCGTGTTACATTTAGTAGCAAAATTCAGATCATGGGAAATTTATCATATGTGAGAGTCCACAATCAGTCCCTAAACTAGACAATGTTCATTTTGGTCTTAAAAAGCAAGACTCACTTAGGTTCGTAGCTTAGCATTGTGTCTCTACAATGAATTATTTGAGTTTCTAGTTCAGTTGTGGTGTCACAAGAGGATCAAAAAGAATATATGTTGCTCAAGGATAAAAGTGAATATGTTTGTGTAGTTAAAGGACTAAAGTGAATATTCTCATGTGATTTATGACCAATTCATGAGTTCAAGGATGGCAACATTATGGTATAGTTCAAAAACCAATTCTGAACTTTCACCTTTAGCATGTGCTTACCAAGAATATTTAAGAAAAATTTTCCGATAATAATTTCAAATAAAATTTAAAGTGGCTTAAAAATTTTGCCAAAAACAAACAAAATTTTATTTATTTATTTATTGTTTTTTTTTTTTTTGCATCAAGAAAGAGAGAATAGCGTACTCTGTTTTTAGGAAAAACTAGATGAGCAGACATCAAATCATCATATGCTGCAACGGATACATAGTCGAGCCCTACAACCCACAGGAGAAGAGGTTATAGGTTATCAGCGTGAATAATCATCATGCAGATGGAAACAAATGTGCCATATGTTGGAATTGAATGTGAAATTGAATATAGATATCATCAACCCTGAAATTTAGCCATTTGTGGTATTACATAAGTATAAACTATAAAGACCAAGAAGCCTAAATTTTGATTCAGAACTTTTGGTATTGCCACATGGTAAACCTTTTCCACAGTTGAACTTTGATTAATTCCACAATTAGTTGTCCCACTCTATGCTTAAAAGCCAGAGATTAAGGCAAAATTTGTCCCAGGGTTTGCGCAATTAAAAAAATAAATAAATAAATAAATAAATAAATAAATAAATATATATATATATATATATATATAGGCTAAAAAAAAATACAACTTATAATTATTTATATCAGGTATTAGAATCAACTAAGGGCCACTTGCCTTTATTTCTTGGAAAAATTTAGACTATCTTCTTCTCATGTTCATCTTTGTAAAAGCCTATAACTATCATGTATTTCATTGCATAAATATATCAAATATCCTGTCCTTACGCGAAGTATGACAGAGAAACAGTTAATGATCCATAACAAAGCTAATGACATTAGGAGTTTAATTATATCTTGCGGTAGCTCTGCATTTAATTCATAATAGTAACACAAAAAAATCTAGAATCAATTGCAAATTAATAAACTGTCATATTCCACCTGATAGTCAGTGAGTGGTGAATAAGTACAAAATTTGAACTCACCAACAAGTTTAATATCAGTGTTATCTATCAGCCATTGTGCACCATCCTTCATGAACCCCACATAGGTGGAATCAAACTCCTTTTTCCACGTGAGTTTCCTAAGACATGTTAAACACAGTATAATAAGATGCTAGTCATTTGTTCAAAGTATTCAATTATAGAGTACATGATATAGCTCAGAACCTTCACATAAAAGCAGTAGGTTAATTCAATTGTTTTGCTTATCACTTTAAACCTTCTAGTTAAACCCAATCATGCAGCATCATCATAAAAGGTAAAGAGAACAAGATGCAATGCTCCTTTTGACAGCAAAATATTCTAGTGAAGAGTTAAAGGTAGTATTGGTAATTAGTGACTAATGACTCAAAATACTATTCAACTGATGTCCATGTAGCAGGCATTGTGTTAATCAAGTTTGAAATAATAATATCTTTATAATGATGTAATAGAAAACATCAAGAGGTCATTTGACATGATCAGTGCACAAAACACATGAAAAATATATGCTGCCACGTGGAGTAAAAGAAAATCTAATTTATTTAATAGTGGCATTCCAACAATTATTTGTAAAAGTGCAAATTAAAAAAAGAGTTCTGCTGACACTCAGCACAGACCTGTTAGTGTTTAATGTTCTGAAAAGCACTCGACGTACCTCTTGGGATATGGAGAGATTCCATCACCACAGTTGTTGAGTGAAATTTTGCATTAGTAAAGTCAAATGCTACAAATTATACTTTAAATCAAGCAAGCATTAGCAAGACAATTTGAAAATATCAAGTAAGACAAAGTAAATTAAATATCTAACTAAAATTCGCAAGGGAAGGGGAGTTTTGGCGTATCAGTGGGTTCCTCCTGCTTATTGGTATACACCAGCTAGTGCAATGGCCCATGTGTCAAATGGTATAACAATTAAAAAATAAGCAAAGATAAACATTGGATGGCATGAGATATTAGCATTTAATACTACAAATTAACACTTGAATGAATTTATGTTTTCAAAAGAAAAGTATTCAGTGATTTTATAAACTTGAGGCAAGCTGTTTATTGATTTTCATTGAAGCAATGATATGCAGCACATGTTTCAGAAGAGTTGTCCCTCGATTTCATCAAGCTCATGAATATTGTGACTCCATAAGCCATGCAACTGAAGCTTCCACCATGCCGATTCTATCAAACAAGCTATGCGAAGGAGATGTAGATTCCAATTGACAGAACCCAAGTTGAGAAAAATGTAAAGACATATGAAACTGGTCTGTTTAGAATAGTTTTCCTTTGTTGTCACAAAGTCAAACCTGCAACAATAATTCATACATTAATGATATATTTATAATCTTTTAAGAACACTTGCAAGTTATTTAAATGCTCTTATGATAAATAAATGATATTATTTTTATTTGGGATTTTTTCGTTTTTTAATGATATTTCATTGATCCTGTGAGACCTGTGAGGTAAGCATGCAACAACTATTAATATAATAAAAAAAGTGCTTTATTAATATTAAAATAAAAAGTTGAAACTAATTATTATATGCATGTTTAGAAGAAATTAATAATTATGAAAAATCATTTGCTTCCTACGTTATTGAGACATTGCCCCTTGATTTTTTTCATAATTTTTAAAGTTTTAAATAATATAATATGAGCTTTTGTTAAGATGGGATCATCAATCTAAAGATTAACATAATAAATTAATAATATATTATGATTATTCTTTGATTACTCCCTCTGGTTATTATTATGTAATTAATGTCACTTGTTACTAAATCATAACATTTTATGTGTTCAATTTATTTAGATTTTACCATCTATTTTATTTATAGTTTCAAGAACAAGTAATTATATTGTGCAGTGTATTTTTGCTTAAATTTCCAATGTGGCTAATTTATACTATGTCTGATGTAAATAAATTTTTTTTTAACAAAAGCTACAAGTGCCGCTCTACAAAAAGTCAAACAAACGAACAAGTATGATGATCCACCAATTACAGGGGCTTAACAAATCCTCAGAGATTTATCATGTAAGACGGTTTAACACATGAAATAAAGATGACCTAAATCTTTGAAAGGGGCGGGTGGAAGAGGGAGGGGGAGGGGCCTCGACGGAAGGGGGGCGTCAGGAGGAAAGTGTTAGGCGGGCTGTCGTCCCCACCTAAATCCCAAGTGTTCATTGCTTCAATGCCAAATGATTCATAGTCCAGTAGTCTTGACCTACTAAAAATAAACCCTCTAATTTATTTAATAAAAATTAAATTTATTTAGATTTTATTTTAATAAATACAGATGTTTGTTTATCTTTTCACATAAATAACTCATGATAAAAGGATATGTTTAAAATTTGAGAATAAAAGTCAACAAAGTAAAAAATCTAACAAAAAAAAATTGTGACAATATAAAAAATAAAGAATATTTTATTTATAATTAAAAATAAATAAATATTATATTAATTTTGAAGAAACAAATCCATTAAAAAGCCATTACATAATACAATATTGAAAAGTTAGTTAGAGAAGATATGACTAATTAAGCATTAAAATAAATATTTAATATCTTACTGTATTATTTTAAAATTTAAAATTAACTAAGATTAAATTACATTGATTAAATATTAAATTAAAATATTTTTATATTATGATAATTATTGGTAGTTTTTCACAATTTAAGTATTTAAAATTATTATTAAAAAATTCTAAAGAGGAGGATTTAAAAATAAAGGGCCTAAAGTAATTGCTCATTGGGCTTATCTTTGAGTTGATGTTGTTCTTATTTATAATTGTAAAAATATAGATAATATTTTAATTAAAAAAAATTCTCATTTATAGGACATATGTAATTTAATAATTTATCTGAATTCATTTAAATAATTTTTAAAAAATTAATTTTTATAAATTATTTACATTTAAAATCTTATTAATTACAAAATAAACTGATATTTAAATATTTTTGAAAAATAATAACTTTCATTTAAACTTCTATTTAAATTAATCATAATTTAAAAAAATTATTTTTTTACTAAAATCAAAGCTATAATATTTCTCAAATCCCTAAATCAATGCGCATTAATCAATTATACATATTTTTAAAAATTTCTCAAAATTTTTAAAAGTAGCAAACTCAACAAAAACATCTATGAAATAAATAAATAAATCAAATCAAATCATTCAACAGAAAATATAAAAAAAATAAAAATAAAAAAAATGAATCCTTGCTCAAGAATTAATAAAGCCAGAGTCTTATGCAAATTGAATTATTTAGAATGGTTTTCCTAAAAGTTGTCTTGAGACAAATCTGCAATAATAATATCATAACATCAATCATACATTTTAATATTAGGATTAATAAATTACTGAACATGGATATCACATGTATATTTGTTTGCTTAAATATGGTTTGTTTTTATCCATTATGAACAATTGTATGCCATTATAATAAAGAAATGAAACTAATACAACATGCCAACAACTGTTTATAAAATTAAGGATAGATGCTGATATTAAGATAAACAATAGAAATTAAATATCACATGGATGTTTAGAATAAATGACCTACATTATTGAGATGTTGAGATTAATTACACCTTGATAATTGAGAATTTTTTTTCATAATTTATAAATTTTGAAATAATATAATATGAGCTTAATTGGGATCATTAATAGGGAGATTAGCATCATACATGTTATATTATGATTATTTATTGATACTTCTCTCTGATTCAACACTGCTTTATATTATCGAATTTTCTTAATTTGTATGATTTGCTTAGATGTTGACATGTATATTATTTATAATTAATATAATAATTATGTCATGCGAAATGTCTTCTTGATTACTCAAATTACCACTGTTATGAACTATAATCAATAATATTGCCTCCTGATGTTTCTTTCTTTTTTTTTTTTTTGGTTGCTTCTAATTTTAACTAGTTTTTTTATGCTTTATTAGTTATATTTCCGTAAACTTTATGATCATCATTAATTATTTAATCCAACTAATTTTAATTGTTATAATTTTCAAAAGTAATTAGCTTTCTTAAAGAGTTACTTTATTTTTAGATATTACAGAGATAAATTTTTTATAATTCAGCAATTCAAATTCAACGTAAAACATATAAAAAAGAAAAATTATAAAGCACTACATTAATACTCATATCTTTAACAGTTAACAAATTTTTTTTTTTATGTTGAATTTGACCTATAACAAGTGTGTGCAAATTATTATAACAAAAATTATTCAAAATATATAGAAGTTACATGTGTAGGCTGTTCATTCTCCTTCTAAACTCCTTTTAATTCTCTTCCCCAGTTTTTTTAATTATTATTAAAAATACATAATGATAATTTCATTCAAATTATTATTTTTAATAAATAAAGTTTTAATAGAAAACCACTCCAAAGAGCCAAATAATCATTAACACCGTTGACTCAAAAGAATTGCAAATTGCTATAGATGTGTAATTAGAAGAGATTACTTGCGTGATATACACCACTGATATACTAGAATTCTCTATATATAGGTGTGTAATTATTATTAAATTGAATTGATTTACTTATAAAGTTATTAAACGGCTTAACTATGCGTACAATCTTATAAATGACAGATCATTCAAATAGTAAAGTATATCCTGAGGTAAGGTAGTTGATCCTACGAAGACCAGTACTCATCATACTAATTCTCCCTCTATTATATAGTCGACAAAATCGAGTGATGATTGCTAACACCCTAAACTAAGAAAACCAAGAATTGAAGTGACTAAGATGGTGAATCTAGGATAAAATCAAGATAAGAGTATGATGCCTTGAACACACATCCCTTTGAGACTACTTTGCAGTTGATTTCCTATATTAGCTAAGTAATTTAGTATTCTTGGACAGTGGAGACTCCTAAATTAGTTTGACTCCTTTCTCAAAAGAGATCAAACCCTAATCCCATACGACAATGTCGATTTCTCTACGGTTGCATTAGAATGCTTTGTGAATCTTTCTATTAAGTTTAACCATAATCCAAAGAGTTCAACACTATATACTCTATCTCTAGGTGTGCAATCAACCTCTACCTTTTATGTGTGATATATATATATATATATATGATTGATTTCTCAATCCTAATCATACAAATCAAGTATGTATTTGAGACTTTAACACTAGCAAACACAAGCATGAAGCAACATAGAAGATTCATAAGAGTAACTCATATAGCTAATATAATTAATTAGGAAAACAACTACAAATCATCTCAAGGTTCAATAGTCCAAGGCACCATCAAAGGTTTAGCCTCTCATTATACAAGAAACCATGACAAAATCCAAAACTATAGACATTAATAAAACATATAAAGAACTACCTCACTGCTTCTCTCTAGTGGATGATGGAATCTCTCGGATTGGAATTGATATTGCCGTTGAATATGGTACCCAATAAGCCGAAGGAGCAGTGCCAACTCATGCTTGATTGGCTTCATTTGATCTCCAATAGAAACCCTAGCCTCCGATCAAGCTTTGGCCAAAAGTCCCCAAATAAAACTTAGCTGTCAAGCTTTTACTGCATGTAAAAAGAAAGGTGTGCTTGACCTGTGTTGATTACTAGCTGCATTTAGGACTAGAATCTTTGCACCTTTTAGGATTCTAGTAATAAGCATAACCAAGGAGCATACTCATGCTCAAAGGTGTAGTCGTGTGCTCTGCGTAGGAGACCTGTGCTTGAATTGTGCTCTTCAATATCTTCTTGGCAATGATTTGCACGCCCTCAACATGCCTATTTTAAGCCATACTTTTCTCAAAAAATTTACTTTGTTACTTGTTTCGCTATGATTCGCTCTAATTTCCCTTCCTTTTGTCCCTAAAGTTATGCTCAATAAACATAAAATACCCAACAAAGCATAAAAATAGAGAAATTCATGCTAAAAAACAAGCTAAGTGCATGCATTTATAGTATAGAAAAATACTTACTTCATGTACTTATCAAAACTTCTCATTCATCTATTTCAATTATCAATAGAAGAGGAAATTAAAACAAATTAAATATACAAAATTAGTTGCACCATTTTATATATTTATACAGTGTAATTAAAGTTATTTCTCTTTAGTTAATATCTATAAAAAATATTTATCAATATTCTAAAACATTTTACCTATTCATAAATAATTTCTTTTTATAAAACCTATCTATAACTACTTTAATTTAATCAATATAATAAAATGTTTGAAATACATTATTATAAGGCAAAAATTTGATACTCTTCTCATCATTCAAAAAAGCTAACATAATCAAGAGAATATCAATTACTAGAAAATAACATCTAATTATCAAGAACAAAACGAACTATGTATTATGTTGAGCACGAATACCTACACTATTGCAAAAACATGACAACCCCAAAAGTTATCACCCAAAGGTAACTGAATATGCTTCATGTTAATTTTTAGAAAGAACTAAAGTAAAAATGAACAATTTATGGCAAACTATTCCAACCAAAAATTCGAATTAGAAAACATAATGACCAAGCATTAGTTCCAATCAAGAAACCTAATTCTATAATTAGCTGTTGGAGGCCGTAGGGGTGGTGGTTATAACTTGCTCAAGAAGAAATACTAGGAAGAGGTAAATCATATAAAAAAATATATTCATTAATTCTAACCTCTCACAAAACACATGACATATAGCTAATATATATGCTTTACAATGATCTTTCATATTCCATACAAGTATCTCATAAAAATGACATCATATAATACATCTCATTATCATCCCATATCTTTTCATATTCCAACAAAACCTTTAAAATTTCTATAAACTATTAATGATATATTACAATTTCCAACAGACCATCATTACTGCTAAGTTATTTGCACATTATTCAACATTATCTCCCTTAATGTACTGTGTTGTAACTCGAAGTGCTTGTCTTAATTGTTGAAACTTGTCTCTTGATAAAGCCTTTATAAAAAAATCTGCTATCTGCTTGCTTAATGTACAAAACTTTAATTGCATCAGCTCTTCTTCAGTTGCCTCTCAAATAAAATAATGCTTGATTGCTATATGCTTCGTTCTCCCACAGAAAATAAGATCCTATGCTATAGAATGGTTGATTGGTTATCACAATAGATAGTTACAACTTTTTGCTTTTCACCAAAATCTTTAAGGATTCTATTCAACCATATGGCTTATTGTGTTGCTAGGTAAGCGAAAACATACTCAGCTTTGGCAGAGGATTGGACCACAGACTATTGCTTTTTTTAACAACATGAAAATACACTTGATCCTAATAAGAAAGCATGCCTAGATGTGCTTTTCATTTCATCCATACAACTTGGCCAATCATTGTCACAAAAACCAACTAACTTCACCTCAACCTTGCTTTCATATTTGATTCCATAATCTAGAGTGCCTTGAATATACCTCAACACTCTTTCAGTTACTCCCAAATGAATGTGACTGGGATCATTCATGAATCTTGATAGCAATCTAGCAGCAAACATTATATTTGGTCTTGTATTAGTGAGGCAAAGTAAATTACCAATCAGAATTCTATAGTTGCTAGCATCAACCTTATTCCCCCACCCCCCTCTCTCTTTTTCTTTTGCTTTTCATTCACAACCAATGACATACCAATTGAGTTACAAACTAAACATTCCAAACTTCTTCAAAACTTTCTCAACATTTTTTTTAGACAAACAAACACACCATCATTTTCTTGATAAATTTCCATTTCAAGAAAATGATGTAAGCATCCAAGATCATTCATGCCATATTGGTTCATCATCTCCACACTATTTCCAGTAAGTATGTCATAAATATAAAGTGCAATGATAAGAATATCTGCCATACCTTGTCGTTTGACATACAATGTTGGCTCATTTTTGCTTTTCTCAAATTCTTTCATCAGGAAGTAGTTATCGTTATTGCTATGCCATACTCTCAGTGCATGCTTAAAGAAATTCCTAAGGTTGTATATGTATCTTGGCTTCATTCCCTTTAAGCTCAAATCCCTGAGGTTGCTCAAAGAAATTCTAAAAAAGCTTAATCTCCCACCAGCAAGGTATAGTTATGAACGATTTGGTCCTGATCATTTGTCAACTTTCACTAAAAAAAAAAAAAAAATCAGGTTTAAGGACAAGTTTGAAGACCATGAAATATATGGATCTTAAGCATATATCAAAACAAGAGTTGAAAATGATGCATCACTATGTGTGATAAGACAACTATAAACAAACTATGATATAATCATAAGAGTTGTAAACTAGAAAAAATAATAGAACTCAAGTATGAAATCGAAGATCTTAAAGAAGCAAGTAAGGAATTGTGAAAATGCCACATTGAAGTTGCTAAGAAATTAAATAAATTAAAAAAAGAAGGTAAAGCTCATCGTAAAACTTGATTCTGCATCATCAATATCATGCTATTTCACAATCACTATAATTAATGACATACGAAATCTTATGAAGCTGATGTAAAAGTAAGAGCTATCAAACTCCAATATCTAAGAAGAGAGTTTGAGATTATGAAGATGAAAGAAAATGAAAGCTCGAACAAGTTCTGTTCAAAGTTCATGGAGTTGGTAAATATCATGAATTTGAGATTATGAAGATGAAAGAAAATGAAAGCTCGGACAAGTTTTGTTCAAAGTTCATGGTGTTGGTAAATATCATGAAGAGTTGTGGTGATAGTATTACTGAACAAGAATAGTGCAGAGGATGCTACTTAGCCTACCCAAAAAGATGTGCTCTGATACCAAATGTTGGAGGTTGCAGTGGTGATGGCGATAACTTGCTAAAAAAAAATACTAAAAAAACATAGTTCATAGGGAAAATATATTCATTAATTTTAACTTCTTACAGAACACATGACATATATCCAATATATAGACTTTATAATAATCATATAAACAATGGCTTACCTGAGGCTGATCCTCGACAGGCTAAACTCCATGCAAAATTCACATAAGCAATTAATCATATAAACAATGATTTACTTGAGGTTGATCGCTTAAGATTCTTGTATTGGAATATTCAAAATTATTCTCGAATACAAGGCACTAAGGTGCTGGAATTATTGGGCGAAGTGGCAGTTTATGCCTTGAATTTGACAGGCTTCTTTTATTGCCAACTGACACCAACTTTAAGCCTTCGTAGTGGTACAATGTATTCCATATATAGGAAAGATGATGCTGGTGAATTTTTCTTGCAATAGTGAAGATGATAGCAATAAGGAATCTAGAGATAACCTTTTACATCAGGTTCCAAATCCCATGAGAATGTTGTTGGTATCGTTGAAAGTGAATCCTCAACAAATAAAACCGAAGATGGTGGTTGCTTTCTTAAACCGCTTATGCTACAAAAGGAGTTCTGCTCACTAATTGTATTGACTGTTTGGATCGCACAAATGAGGCACAGTATGCATATGGTTTGGTTGCTCTTGGAAATTAGCTTTAAGCTTTGGGCATCTTAGACACACTAAAAGTTAATCTTAAAGATCCTTTGGCTAAGGGTCTGATGATGTTTTATGAGAAAATGGGTGGCACACTTACTCTACAGCATGGTGGGTCTGTGGCTCACAACATGATATTCTTTGAGAAAAGAGACCAATGGAAAGTAACAACATAATCTCAGGAGTTATTCAGGATATTTCAAAGATACTGCACTGATACATAAATGGACTTTTAAAAATAAGATAAAATCAACTTGTTGGTAAGGTACTTACAACCTCAACTTGGTAAACCTGAACTTTAGGAGCTTGACTCTAATCAGCATTACAATTTTGGGAGGCACGCTCATGAGTTTATTAATGAAAGAGCTAGGTTAAACATTAAAAATTCCCTATCAGATGACAATATGATATGTGAAATTGATATTCTTTAAGAATGCATCAGACATGTGAAACGGAAACTTTTGCTGTACTGCACCAAAACTTTCCAATTGTGGTGGTAGTTTACCATTTTTCAGGGATGATCCCATGTTTCCTATCAGCTAGTTCTTTGTAGAGAATAAGTGTCTAAAATTGTTAAAGAAACTAGGGTTTGATATATCAGACTGTTCAAACTTTCTGAACTTCGAAATGGCTTTCATTGACTGGGAATTCTTGTGAGGATTTGCTTGAAAAGACATCATCAGGAGACAATATTGAAGAAACATTTGAGGATGAACCTCACACTAAGGGAAAGAAAATAGAAGGAACTTAAATTTCTGAAGATGATTCCACTCAGAGCACTGATGTTCTCAGTACATTTTCTAAGTGCTTTGTGCAGTGGGTAGGCGAAGGAGATAACTGTTTCACATTAATCTAAGAAAAAAATTAATCATGGATGTCATTTTGCTTATGATTAGCTATCAACAGGCATTCAAGTAAACGATGATATACAAAAGACAAACAAAGATCGGAAAAATACCGTAAATGAATTTTGTAAGAATGATTAGTTGCCAAAGATTTCGCTTCCAGTTGCTAGAGTTGACCAAATCCTCCTAACTTTATTGCAATATCAAATAGTTGGTTCTTTCATAACTTTCAAACATAGTTTTTCCATTTTGTAAATATCTGATATTTTGCATCATGTGTATAAAGTAGCATATTTCCATTACTTTGAAGAAATAATAAGAAGGAGGAAAAAAAAAAGAAGAGAGAAGAGAAAAGAAGAGAGAACAAAAAAAAAAAGAGATGAAGAAAACGAAAAGAGAAATATGAAATGTCTAATGACAAGGAGAAAAAGAAGAAAGATAAAAATGAAGTTGCAGAGGTAGAAGGGAAGGAAACCAAGGAGAAAGAAAAGGAGAGCGAGGATAAATATGGATATTCAAAGAAGACAAATGATGACAAAGATTCAAATGAACATATTTTTATATGAACTATGATTCTATCTCTTCCTAGTATCTCATTGAGCTAGTATCGTCCATCGTCATATAAGCCCAACAAGTGATATCAGAGCCAAAGTTTGCTTGATCTGGGAAAACCAAAATAAAAGGTGACTCTCCTTCAAAGACCTTTGACTCAAGCTCATATATATTGTAACACAAGTGTAGTCAAACAATAAAAAAATTCAGCCTTTGATGCTCAAGGTTGAAATACATGTCAAGTTAATTAAGATAGTGCACAAGCCAAGAAAAGTTAAGATATGGAGATATCAAGATTTATTATAGTATCTTTTCACTTCAAGGTGATGCTTAAAGAAATCCTTGAAAAGCATAATCTCCCACCAAAAAGGTATGGTAATCAACGATCTGGTCTTGATCACTTACCAACTTTTGCTGTAAAAATCAAGTTCGAGGACAGGTTTAGAGATTATGAAATATATGGATCTCCAGCATGTACCAATAAATAAGCTAAAAAATGATGCATCACTATGTGTGATAAGACATTTATAAAGAAACTATGATATAGTCATAAGAGATGTAAACGAGAAAGAATTAATATAACTCAAGTATGAAATCGAAGACATAAAGAAGCAAAATGACGAATTGTGGAAAAGCCACATTGAAGTTGGTAAGGAGTTAAATGAATTAAAGAAGAAGATAGATCTCATTGAAAAACTTGATTCTGCATTATCAACATCATGCGATGTTCGTAATCGCCAAAATTAATAACATCTCAAAGCTTATGGGGGGATGTTAGAAATTATAACCTTAATACATCATAAATAGTTTTAAGAAGTTTAAATGTTATATTGGAATATGAAAAATATATGAAATAATAATGAGATGTATTAAATAAAGTCATTATTATGAGATATTTGTACGGAATGTGAAAGGTGGCTATATGTCATGTATTTTGTGAGAGGAAAAACACATATATGAAGATCTTTTGATATGAATTATGATTCTAGCTCTTCCTAATATCTCTTTGAGCTAGTATTGCCTACTGTTATATTTGCCCAACAAAGTTGTATTAGAGGCAGGGTTTGCTTGATCCGGGAAAACAAAGATAAAAGGTGACTCAAGAAGAAATACTAGAAAGAGATACTTCATTTAGAATGACCTTTGTAAATGTAGAAACTACTAATGATATATTACAATTTCCAACAGACCATCATTAACACTAAATTATTTATACATTATTCAACATTAGCTTTGGCTAGCATCGATATTGATCGACTAGCAATCAGTATGTCATCAAAGGAGTATTTCAAGTTTTCACAAAGAATAAACATAATAGGAAATTGTTCTGTAAGAAGTCCATTATTAAAGCAGCTTGAGCCAAAAGGTTTCGTAACTTCAACGCAACATAGATCAGATTTTTATTTTTATTATCATTATTTTTTAATCCATCGCTATGGTTTCAAGAAGTTGGAAATCAATAAAGTGAATATTTTAATGAGGAGGTAATGAAGCACCAAACCAAAAGCCACTTCCAAATTAATAGTTAACATTTTTTAGTAGATGGATGAGTACATAAGCATGCAACTACTTAATATGATATTGATACATAGAGTTGTCAAAACGAGATAAAGTTTCACTCAAAAGCGCTTTCTATTAGAGTCAAAAGTAGTATAAGGTTTCAATAAATCTCAACAACTATGCGTCAAAATATGCATAGTAAGGACAAAAAGTTATGGCATATCAAGCTTCGAATAGAGATGGCTTAGACCAAAGGTGCTTGGGCATCAATAGTTCTAGATATCCAAAGAAGTTTGAGAATCAATAAATAGATCATTTGATGATAAATAAATGAAGCACCAAAACCAACTTAATCAATTTTCAATCAAAAGTTACTAGTATGGCATAGGCATCAATAAATATGCGAGCAATAACCTGATGCACTTAGTTTAATCGTTCTATTAGTGTAGACGCACACAATTGGCATCATTTGGGATACATATGTGGCAACACAATGACAATGCGCTCATGATGACAAGGTGTGATGATGTACCATTGTTAATGATGTGGCACAATTAAGACTTGGAGCTATATTGAGAAAGAGCAATCTTGGAAAGGAAGTAAATGACTATGTAGAGGTAAAGCTATATTTGGTCAGTTGAAGATTAAGAAGAAGATTTCATCTATATTTGACAAGTTGTTTGATTTAGAAGAGCAACTTCTTGGAGGCCAAAATAATAGAAGCCCAGTGCTTACAAGTTAAATGGACACACAAGTTATACAAGGAAAAGCAAGCAAGCAAGATCTAAGTAACTAATTGAAGATAAGACTAAATGAAAAACAAAGTTAATTATGGTTGAAGCTATTTCAAGACACATCTATTCATAAAAAAGATTGAAGACACCATTGAAAAGAGCCAAACTTGGATGAGTAGAAGATGAAGTTTGGAAGAGTGTCAAGATCAAATTTAGATGACTTGGAGATCAAGTTTGGTTGAAAATGTGAAAGATCATTGCAGATTGTTGAAGAGGGTCACATTGCAAGTTCAGTTACAACAGGAGGTGTAACGACTAATTTTGAAAGGTACCAAAGTTAGTAGCCGAGGAGATTCTAAAAGAGGAATGCGCTATTTTTGGGGCGTGAAGATGTTTATATAAAAGACTTTGCTCTAAAAATTTAGGATGAGCCAGCGAAGAGAGAATCAAGTGTGTGGGTGAAAGTGTGACGATCGAGCAATCTAGAAAGGGTGTTTATATACCTTGTGAGGATTACAGACAGAGTTGTACTCATGTTTATGCCTCTATTTTAGTGGATTTTTATCTTCTGGCTTGACCCTCCCAGACGTAGTCAAGTATTGTGCCAAACTAAGTTACCAATTCGTGTATCTCCATTTCATTATGGTGTGGTGCAATTGGTTGGCGAAGGCACAACAAAAGGTTGCCAAGGAGTCATAAGCACTAAATTGGAGTTGGCGAAGGCACAACAAAAGGTTGCCAAGGAGTCATAAGCAGGTTGAGCCAAGGAGGCGGCACAAAAGACATCGGCTATGACGGTGATGGCAGGAAGAAGGAGGATTGGATTAGGAGTAATTGCCATTGTTGGAGTTCGGTGATATGAGATTGAAAAGAATCTCAAATTATTTGAAAACTAAGTAGTCGACAAACGAAAAAGATGTGAATTCCATGATGAGATCCTGGCCATCCAGTTTATTCTCTAATTCACTTAAATATTATAAATTGTAAAATTAATTAATTAATAATATTATCTTATGATGGAAATTAAACAGTTATGACAAATAAAAGAAGCCTCCATTTGTTAAGAATTTACTAGAAACTTAGGAGACCCAGCGTAAATAGAATGATTCTAACACCTAAAGGATGACCGTTGTTTTCCGAATTACTATGTTTTTCACTTTTTTTTTCTCTCTTTTTTCTTATTTTTGAGTCCTAGGTTGTCTTATCTCCGCTTTTAGTCTTTATGTTTTGTACTCCACATCTTGTGAACTCTTAGTGTTGTTTGATCTTTCCTTCTCCTTACCTTGTTGATCTTTGTAACTTTGTTTTATTAGCTTAATATATGTGATTTATTCACTTTTTGCACAAAAAAAAATAAAAAAAAACAATTATTCTTTTAATTTTATATTGTGTATATATATCTTAGTAACAGGCATAAAAGATTTTTTTTTTAAAATAAAATCAATGATTTAATGTGATAGCCCCATGGACATGATATCAATAAGGTTTATTTGGACATGAGATGTTTTTTTAATTTGCTTTTTAACTAATAGGAACGAACGCTCCCTACCTAAATGTGTACTTGGCCCCAGTAACAATACTTTATAATATCACGAAGTGAGATTTCAAACCCGCACTTGTCCACTCACTGTCAAAGTAAAAAACTATTGTACTATGCGCGATGTGTACATTTCTATTTCTTGCTTTATCTTTAGGTATTTGCTTATTCTTTTCTCAATAATAATAATAATAATAATAAATAATAAAATAATAAATAATAAAAGAAACAAAATTTATTAAAATAACCAAAAGATTCCTAGTGCAACGGTGACTTCAATGTGAAAATTGTGATGTAAGACATTCAAGTATCCCAAGTTCAAATCCCACACGACACACATGATGATGATGGATCCCTACTGTAGGTACATGGGTTGGTGATGGATCCCTACTGTGGGTACAGGTTTAAAACTCAAAATCCGGTCACTAGATCAAGACGCACGGATTTATATTTGCATTTAGTTACATTTGTCAAAAAAAAAAAAACTTTTATTTACGTACAAAATATTTAACAAAGAGAATAATAAACAAAAAGATGAGGGTTTTTTTTTTAATACTGATTTCATTTCCTACCAATGGCTATAACACATACACATACATTTATGTTACAAAAAGGAAAAAAAACATACAAAAGTTTTTACTGGTAATGACACACACAGAGAAACTTATATTATGTTACAACAAAGAACATGCAAAAGTTTTTTAGGCAGATTTCACTGGACCAGCCATTTGCTCAAAGTTTTCATCTTTTAACTAAGAGGACCATTTAATAAGAAACCATTTGATGGGAGAACATCGGCACTGATCAAGAATTTTATTTGATAAGAATGCATCTGATGGGTGAGCCCTCGGCACCGACCAACCTTAGAGGTAAGCAGCGTAAAGAGTAGATCCCTGCTTCGACATTATCTAGATTTAAAGCTTCCACAAGGATGATGTCCTGAAGTAATTACAAATAAACAATTTGTAAGTGATTGGATATGAACTTGTAATCAAATCAAGTGCAACGTTGATAAATTTGAGTACAGTTTTCGAAGAAAATGTATACAAAACATTGATATAGTTCTTGCTATTGGATAGGAACATGAGTGTTTTTATTAAAAAAAATATATATATATAGGAACATGAGTGTTTTTATTAAAAAATATATATATATATAGGAACATGAGTGTTACATTTAGTAGCAAAATTCAAATCATGGGAAATTTATCATATGTGAGAGTCCACAATCAGTCCCTAAACTATACAATGTTCATTTTGGTCTTAAAAAGAACTCACTTAGGTTCGTAGCTTAGCAGTGTGTCTCTACGATGAATTATTTGAGTTTCTAGTTCAGTTGTGGTGTCACAAGAGGAACAAAAAGAATATATGTTGCTCAAGGATAAAAGTGAACATGTTTGTGTAGTTAAAGGACTAAAGTGAATATTCTTATGTGATTTATGACCAATTCATGAGTTCAAGGATGGCAACATTATGGTATAGTTCAAAAACAAATTCTGAACTCTCACCTTTAGCATGGGCTTACCAAGAATATTTTAGGAAAATTTTCCGATAATAGCTCCAAATAAAATTTAAAGTAGCTTAAAAATTTTACCAAAATCAAATAAAATTTTACATTTTTTTTTTTTTTTTTGCATCAAGAAAGAGAGAATAGCTTACTCTGCTTTTAAGAAAAACTAGATGAGCAGACTTCAAATCATCATATGCTGCAACGGATACATAGTCGAGCCCTACAACCCACAGGAGAAGAGGTTATAAGTTATCAGCGTGAATAATTATGCAGATGGAAAAAAATGTGCCATATGTTGAAATTGAATGTGAAATTGAACATAGATATCATCAAACCTGAAATTTAGCCATTTGTGGTATTACATAAGTATAAACTATAAAGGCCAAGAACCCTAAATTTTAATTCAGAACTTTTGGTATTGTCACATGGTAAACCTGTTCCACAGTTGAATTTAATTAATTCCACAATTAGTTGTCCCACTCTATTCTTAAAAGCCAAAGATTACGACAAAATTTGTCCGAGGGCTTGCACAATTATATATATATATATATATATATATATATATATATATATATATATATATATATATACACACATCTCTAGGCTGAAAAGAAAATACAACTTATAATTATTTATATCAGGTATTAGAATCTACTAAGGGCCACTTGACTTTATTTCTTGGAAAAATTTTAGGCTATCTTCTTCTCATGTTCATCCTTGAAAAAGCCTATACCTATCATGTATTTCTTTGCAAAAATCTATCAAAATCCTGTCCTTATGCGAAGTATGACAGAGAGACAGTTAATGATCCATAACAAAGCTAATGACATTAGGAGTTTAATTATATCTTGCGGTAGCTCTGCATTTAATTCATAATAGTAACACGAAAAAATCTAGAATCAATTGCAGATAAACTGTCATATTCCACCTGATAGTCAGTGAGTGGTGAATAAGTACAAAATTTGAACTCACCAACAAGTTTAATATCAGTGTTATCTATCAGCCATTGTGCACCATCCTTCATGAACCCCACATAGGTGGAATCAAACTCCTTTTTCCACATGAGTTTCCTAAGGCATGTTAAACACAGTATAATAAGATGCTAGTCATGTTGTTCAAAGTATTCAATTATAGAGTACATGATATAGCTCAGAACCTTCACATAAAAGCATTAGGTTAATTCAATTGTTTTGCTTATCACTTTAAACCTTCTACTTAAACCCAATCATGCAGCATCATCATAAAATGTAAAGAGAACTAGATGCAATGCTCCTTTTGACAGCAAAATATTCTAGTGAAGAGTTAAAGGTAGTATTGGTAACTAGTGACTAATGACTCAAACTACTATTCAACTGATGTCCATGTAGCAGGCATTGTGTTAATCAAGTTTGAAATAATAATATCTTTATAATGATGTAATAGATAACATCAAGAGGTCATTTGACATGTTCAGTGCACAAAGCACATGAAAAATATATGCTGCCATGTGGAGTAAAAGAAAATCAAATTTATTTAATAGTGGCATTCCAACAATTATTTGTAAAAGTCCAAATTAAAAAAAGAGTTCTGCTGACACTCAGCACAGACCTGTCAGTGTTTAATGTTCTGAAAAGCACTCGACGTACGCCTCTTGGGATATGGAGAGATTCCATCACCTCAGCTGTTGAGTGAAATTTTGCATTAGTAAAGTCAAATGCTACAAATTATACTTTAAATCAAGCAAGCATCAGCAAGACAATTTGAAAATATCAAGTAAGACAAAGTAAATTAAATATCTAACTAAAGTTTGCAAGGGGAAGGGAAGTTTTGGCATATCAGTGGGTTCCTCCTGCTTGTTGGTATGCACCAGTCCAATGGCTCATGTGTCAAATGGTATAACAATTAAAAAATGAGCAAAGATTAACGTTAGATGGCATGAGATATTAGCATTTAATACTACAAATTAACACTTGAATGAATTTATTTTTTCAAAAGAAAAGTATTCAGTGATTTTATAAACTTGAGGCAAGTTGTTTATTGATTTCATTGAAGCAATGATATGCAGCACATGTTTCAGAAGAGTTGTCCCTCGATTTCATCAAGCTCATGAATATTTTGACTCCAAAAGCCATACAACTGAAGCTTCCACCATGCCGATACTATCAAACAAGCTATGCGAAGGAGATATAGATTCCAATTGACAGAACCCAAGTTGAGAAAAACGTAAAGACAAACAAGCTACATATAGAACTTGTTTTATGTAGTGTCATTCAAGTAAGAGGTCATCTAGTATATCATCATAAGATGTGCTATGGAGTACACTAACATCACAGCAAAAATTCTGTACCATCAAATTCCTAAGAAGAATATGCTGAGCAAAAGAAAATCATGCCACACACTTTTTTTCTGTGCACAATTAAAATTAAGACTTTTGCAAACATTAAACTTTCCAATAAAGGCCTGAGAAGTAGCTGTTACCAGTTATGTTCTTGTCCCTGGGAACATCCACTACCAATGCAGGACCTGTTAGCATCACCAGTAAATATTTGAAATATATCAATATAAGGAAAAAAAAATTGATACTCATCACTCAGAAAAGCTAACATAATAGACAAAAAAAAATTGGTCGCGAGAAAATAGCATCAAATTATCAATAACAAAACAAACTATGTATTAACTATTAAATTGATCATGTACATATGCTGGTGCAAAAACATGATAGTACCCCAAGGTTACATTGCCCAAAGCCAGCAGAATATGCATCATCTTCATTTTCTTAACAAAGGATTTGTTTCATGCTGGTATTATATCAACTAAAGTAAAAATGAACAATTTACAGCCAACTGTTCCAGCCACAAAGTTGAGTTAAATAACATAATGACCAAGCATCATTCCCAGTGAAGAAATCCAGTTTTATAATTAGCTCCAGCCAGTGCCAATTTGCGTCAAATGGCAATCAGTATGTCACTAGCCGGATATTTCAATTGTTCACAAAGAATACGCACAACAGGAAAGAGTCCTGTAACAAGCTCAGAATTAAAGAAGCTTAAGACAGAAGGTGCTTGTAACTACAAATGAACATAAATCAGATTTTCTTTTTTAATCTATTTCTATGTATGCAAGAAGTTGAGAATTAATAAACTGAACATTTTAATGAGGCGCTCAAGAAGCACCAAACCAACATAATTACATAAGCCACTTCCAAATCAAAAGTTAACATTTTTTTTAGCAAATGGATTATTACATAAAAGCATACAGCAACCTGATATGATACCTAGTGTTACCAGAACGGGATGAAATTTCACTAAAGCTATTGATTCAGTATGGTAGTTTCGATCATAGTCAAAAACAGTTTCAAGTTTTCAACAAATCTCAATAACCATGCATCAGAATAAGCCCAATAAGAAAAAAAATCACAGAATAAAAATCTTAAAATAAACCAAATCAGACCAAAAAGTGCTTGGAAACACAGAGCAGCATCAATGAAAAAAGGTAATTTAAAAAAAAACGAAAAGAGAATCAATGGTTCTGAGCATGTGAAGACGAATGAACAATAAATGAAGCACCAAACCAACTTAACCAACAAAACATCATTTTTAGCATATACATCAATAAAAACGCAAGCAAAAAACCTCCTGTACTTAATCTTTCAGTCAATAATCTCAAAAAGCGAAACCTCAGTATGCAAGAATAAAATCAAACAGCTAACAGGCACAAGACACAAAGGAAACATACCATTAAGGACGGCAAGATCAAGGGTATCAACATCGAACCCAGCCTCAAAATAATGCTGATAAAAATGGCCAGGAGCATCGACATGGGTGCCAGTGTGAGTAGGGAACTTGAACTCGGAGAAATTGGCGATAGATCCATTCTTCATGGACTTGCGGAGCCAGAGGAATTGGCCAATTCCATCATCGGACTCAAAAGCAGGCATATCCTCGTGGTAAGCATGAGTGATGTCGAGAATCCTCCCGTCATCGTACTCCTCCCTGCGAATCGGCACCAGATCGGCGTCGGCGAAGGCGGAGCAAGAGGTCGCCGGGGAGTCATAGGCAGGGTGAGCCGAGAATGCGGCGGAGGAGACGGCGGCGATGGCGGCGATGGCGGCGAGGAGGAGGATGGGATTGAGAGTGGCCGCCATTGTTAGAGCTTTAGTGATACGAGAGACTGAAAAGAATCACGAATTATTTGAAGACTGAGAAGTTGACAAAAGAAAACGACGTGAATTCCATGATGAGATCCTGACCGTCCATTTCATTCTCTTATCCATTTGAATTTTATAAATTGGAAAATTAATTAATTATATTATATTATGATTTTTTTAATGAAAATTAAAAATTATCCTCGTTTTCGATTTTGAGGTCTTGGTTTTTAGAATTTTAATTTTTTTTTTTAAGATGGATATTTTATTGGAATTTGGGGGAAATTATTTAATTTAATGAAGTTAATGATGAAATTTCATGAATAAGGGCCAAATTATTAACAAATTTCCAAATAATTTAATTTTTTGGAAAATATTTTAATAATAAAAAATATATTAAAATTTAATGAAAATGCAAAATGTGAAAAAATAGCGTTTAGAATGTGGCAAACTTGGATTTATTTATTTATTTGTTTTGTTATGCTTGTATCTATTTTTAAAAAGAACACAATTAGATAAAGTGTTATTTGTGAAGATGAGTTATTTAATAAATAAGATAAAATATCATGAGAAAAGTGTTATATTTTAATATTTTTTTGAAAAAACGTCACAAGCTCATTAGTAACGAGTAGTGATTCCACGGACTCAAGTCCATGGTATTTAAGGTGGAACCAAGACGTGGCTGCATAGCAGCCATGTTTTTTATTTAACTATTTTTTAAACATTATTATAATTTAAACTATAAGTGCCCTTCTACATGCTTCTTTTCCTTTCTTGGATTTTGGAAATCCATGGTGGCATCTACAATGGCTGACGGGAGGAGGAGCGGCGATCGGCGGTATAGATAAAGTGCAAGCGCCACCCATTCGAGCGATGTGTCGAGGTATGCGCCTTCTGTCTCTGTGAACACCTCCTAGAGCTTGTAGCCTTCTGTCCCCCATTAGAATCCCGAGAATCTTAGTGGCCCAGCAACCGTGGTATGTCTCTGACGAGGTTCGATTAATACGACAATGATCCCAAGAACGAGTCGTCAAACGGCAACGATGCAATATGGTGGATGCCGGTGTTGAACACCGGCGAGGAAGTTCCTTGCTGGAGGTCACCATCGCACAGGATCCATGACGAGGTTTGTAGTGTGCTTAATTAATTGTTTGTTAACTGTGATTGGCAAGGGATTGCTAGAATGTTCTTGATTTTGATTTTGAATTTTCACCAGCCGAGTCTCTCAAGTTCGACTCCTTCGGCTCAGTTCATCTACCTTCTATGACCGAAAGGCTACAATCCAACAATTCAAATTAAGCGAGAGATGTTTCTTGATCAAAAGCATACAATATTTCTTGATAATCCTACTTCACTTCTTCTTTAGAGTTAGTGCTAACTAATTACCTGTTTGTAATTTGTTGTTCTTGTTCTTGTTTATGTTGTTGTGATTGACTCAGAAACAATTGTAACATACCGATGTAAATATTACTGCAACATGTATTGAAAAAAGAACATATAAGAACTATGAAAAACAGCAAATTCCTCAACTACCTGTTCTTTGTAAAACCTCAGTTCTCAACTGTTAGCATTAAAAGGACACTAGATTCATATAACAATAATTACATAATTATTCCAATAACACACAAGACAAGGGAAGGGTTACTTAATTTAGGTTTAAGCAAAACACTCAAAGCAAAAACAAATACAATGTTTAAGAACATAAATTCATATCCTTTCCATTCTGATGCTTGGGAAAGCATAGACCAATGGGTGAATTCTCTTTTATCTTATTTGATAATGAATATGCCTCTTGCTTTGGCAACTCAAAACAGTATGCATCTGACTGATAAGCAACACTCCTGATGAAATTCCTTGAACCATATAGTCAAAGGAATATTTGTCAGCAAAACTACAAACAATCAATGAGACAGAATATAAAATCAATATGTCGATTTTCAAGATTATTAAACAAACATACAAATGTAGATATTGGATCTATTGATGTTGATGATAGAAGTCTAAACAGAAGTCAAGTGTACCAAAGTAATTTAGGACCTTATTGCAAGCAACAAGCTGAGCAAGTGATTCCATGTTTCTAATAAAATGAATGATTGTAATCACAACCACACATAGGATGGAGTTAGATTGTCAATCTTGTATTCCATATTCAAACCATCTGCATAATTAATTTGAAATTATTCACCATACAATGAGACAAGTCAAATTAAATCTCGATACAAAATTTTCTGGCAAATAGCTTGTAAATTCTACTATCACATACAAAAAGCAAATAAATAGTTAAATGAGTAGCAAGAGAAATACATCTGAGAATTCACTCATTGGTTGGTGGATAAGAAACATTTTCATTGGCAAGATCTAGTCTCATGGCATGCCCCAACAATTCTTGGCCATTCAATTCAAGTCCCTGGATCATCAACACAAGTAAAATGTGTTATTTTACATAACACAGTTTCAACGTAAAAAAAAAAAAAAAAACAAAACAAAACAAAACAAAACAAAACAAAATGATAGAACACTAAGCAACATTTCAATGTAAGTAACTTATGTCCATTAACTAACCTTAAGTCCATCAACAGCAACTTTGGACTTCCTCTTCTTGTGATTTTTCTCCCAAAATGCTTTCTTTCTTTTACCATTTCCTTTACACTTTGCTAGTGGAGGGTCATGGATTGTTATTTTAGTTGATGTAATTGTTTGTTGTGATGATCCCTCTCCATTGTTGCTATTTGAAATTTCAGTATTTTGTATTTTAATAGCCTTCTCAACCTCTTCCCTTATCCTCCTTAACCAATGCATAGCCACTTTATAAACTTCAATAGAGCAAGAGCCCTTGGTTGCAATCTCTGATACTT
Organism: Dioscorea alata; assembly: GCA_020875875.1. Taxonomy (NCBI): domain Eukaryota; kingdom Viridiplantae; phylum Streptophyta; class Magnoliopsida; order Dioscoreales; family Dioscoreaceae; genus Dioscorea; species Dioscorea alata. The sequence goes on from CM037019.1 coordinate 16,529,837, forward strand.
CACGTGAAAGACTACTGTATCTGAGTGTTAAATGAGCTTGACAGTCTTCTTCTATACATTGGCCATTTTCATCAAAAACCTTCCCATATTTTGCATCTCTTGTCTAACTCTTTAACTTGTATTCTCTTGGAATATTATCCACATTAGCCACAATGAATACATTAAATATGTGACGACATAATAGCCCTGTAAACTCAAACTTATAACAGGTACAACTCACAAGAAGACTTGATGCAAAGCAAATTTTAACAAGTCTAACATCTCTCTCTAGTATCCGACATTTATATATAGCTATATCTTCACTGTCTTCAATTTTTTCACACTTGTAACAAAGACCATCAAGCAATTCTTTTTAGAATTTTGCAAACATAGCTAGTGTATATAATTTACTTGCTTCTTATTCAATGGGCATATAAAGCATTAAAGATGGGTGCACATTATTCATTTTGAAGTCGGCTTCAATTTCTTTCTCTCGACGTTTGATTAGTGCCTTCTCAACACCTTGAACAAAATCCATTAACATCATTTTTCTACTCAAAAACCCCTTGAAAATTTGTTTATGCTTTCACTTCATTGAGTGGTGGACATATCTGCACAAAAAAATCACACAAGTATACAGGAATCCACTGTTGGCGCTTTCTATACATTCTCAACATCCAATCATTTTCTTTCAAATCATATTTAGCAAGTAATTCATTCCACTTTTTTTCAAAATCTACAATGGTTTCAGGAAACCTGACACAATAAGATAGATCTTTACCAAACTTGGATGCCCTTTTGAATAGTCTACTTAAGTGCCTTTTAGCATTTTGAAAAATATGCCATAAACAATATCGATGAATAGTTCTTGGTAAGACTTGCGTAATTGCACCAGTAATAGTTGAATCTTGATCAGTGAGAATTACTTTCGGATGACGTCCCTTCATTGCTTGCAACCAATTCTCAACTACCCAAATAAACGAATATTCTGTTTCATCTAAAACTAGTGCACACCCAAATAATATAGTTTGTAGATGATGATTAACGCCTACAATCGGAATAAACAGCATTCCATATTTATTTGTTCCATAAGTTGGATCCGAGCAAACTACATCTCCAAAGTAGCTATAATCCATTCTACACCTTACATCACTCCAAAATATGCTTGTCAATTTCCATCCACATTAAGCTAGATTGCATAAAAAAAAAAGTGAGGGTTCTTTATTTGCATTAAATTCACGTAATCTAATAACCTTTGTGAATCTCCAATAGAACATTCTATTTTTCTTCTAGTACGCATATAATTTCTTGCATCTAACTCTATGAATCCAACATTTCGGCTTCCTTGAGATTCTTCTGAAATATATTTCATCATAAGATTGGTTCTGATGCTTGATTGGCTCATTTTATCAATCAACCCTCTTTAACTTTCATCAATTTTTCTATGTGACGACAAAAGATGGCATTTTCTTGGAGTTGCTAATATATGATCGTGCTCCTCAACAAACATGGAAACAACCCATGATCCATCTATGCTTTTATTTACCAAAAGTCTAGCGTTGTAACCGTAACGTGTTTCACCCCGATGTTTCTTCTTGTTGGCTTCATTCTTCTTAAATCTTTCATCTCTATAACCTTCTTTAGAGCAATACAAATGCCGGCCAATAATACTACCATCTTTCTCAGATTTTCTTATTGCTCCTTTTCTCACACTGACCCTTTTCCGCATGCATAGTGATTATAAAATTCACAACCCTCATCCACAAAATCAATCACCATGCCAACATATGGTTTGAGAGAAATTTCTTCTTGATAATCAGTAATATATTCATTGTCACCTTCTCCTTGCTCTTCATTTTGTTCTTGGACTTCATTTTCTTTCTCTGACTCAAATTCACTTGCATTATATATATGCTCATCAATTTCCCATACTTCTGTACCCAAATTGTGTATCTCGTTGATATTTACCATTCTCTCTCTCTCTCTCTCTCTCTCTCTCTCTCTCTCTATATATATATATATATATATATATATATATATATATATATATATATCAACACTAGGACTATTAATTGTTTTATTAGATAAATAAACAACGAGTGTATATGACCTTGGCAATTGATATTAAACAAAGTAAACAACACATTTAAAAAATTTTCATACACAAGCTGCATGTATAAATCTTAGGTTATTCACATTCCTATGAAAAAAATCTCAATTTACAGAATTTGTTATTTTGAAATTATATCATGATTTTTGAATTCTTTGTTTCTAAACAAAGTAAACAACACATTTAAAAAATTTTCATACACAAGCTGCATGTATAAATCTTAGGTTATTCACATTCCTATGAAAAAAATCTCAATTTACAGAATTTGTTATTTTGAAATTATATCATGATTTTTTAATTCTTTGTTTCTAAACAAAGTAAACAACACATTTAAAAAATTTTCATACACAAGCTGCATGTATAAATCTTAGGTTATTCACATTCCTATGAAAAAAATCTCAATTTACAGAATTTGTTATTTTGAAATTATATCATGATTTTTTAATTCTTTGTTTCTAAACCTTCAACTTGAATATGCTAAATGATAGTTATTTTTTCATAGTATTCCAATTATCTCGATCCAACAAGATCTTAAAATAAGGGAAAAATAGAGAAAATATGGAGAAATAATTGAATTAAAAAATACATTAAAAATAAAAACTATAAAACATACAAAAAAAAAATCCAATCTAAACAACATTAAAAAAACAGAAAAATAAACTAAACATTTCATTAATTTGTCTCAAAGTGAAAACAAAAAACAAACATTATCACCAATCTTAAATCTTTGATAAGATAATTATTTCATCTCATATCCACATCTTCTCATCAAACTTTAAAATCAAACAAAAATAGAAAAAATAAACATCTTTAAATACAAAAACATTCATTAATTTCTTCTAATTAAGCATCACTAATGAACACACATTTAACTTTGTGCTATTATTTTTTATGGCATATTGTCATGCCATCACCAATCGGTACCTGTAATATTTTGCAATGACAAATATCTGTGTTGATTAAATATGTGAATTGTAAAGGAAGTTTACTGAATGATTATGGATATTTCATACCACACTCGTACTTATGCGTTCGTCCTCGAAAATTTTCCGATTGAACTTTCTCAAGGAATTGGTCTTCTTGTCTGTTTCCTGATAAATAAATTTAAAGAAAAAAAACCAAGAACTATTGTCAGTCTCAGGGCATTGATCATTGTAACACTCAAATATGATAGAACACTGGCTTACTTGCACTAGGGTTGGCGACTTTTCCATGCCAAAGAACATTATCGACGACAAATATGCCCCCCACTTAATTTATCAAATATTATATAGTTAGAATATATAAATTGACCTCTTTCTTTTTTTGTTGAAGCTACTTCTGAAAAACATTCATGAACATCCATCCATGATGTATCTTGAGGTAAGCAAGGGTCTTCACTTTCTGTTATCCATTCATCATCTAATTCTATGTCTGATAATGAGATAGGGTCTTCACTTTCTTGTCTTTTTTCTTGTCTCAATTGAAAATTGATATTGTAGTGAATGAAAATAAGTGCATTCAAATGTTGTTGCTCCAAATGATTTATTTTCTTGGAATGTACATGTTCGAAAGTACTCCAATTCCTTTCACATCCTATAGCACTATATGTGAGGCTTAATACTCTAACGGCAAGAGTTTGAAGGTCTTTGCATTGATTTCCATAGCTTTCCCACCACAATGCTACATATATTAGTCATAGAATAAGTACTTTTCAAAATTCATAATTATATAAATATGTGATATCTTATAAGTAAGAATAGAGACAAAAAAAAATTAAAATAATGCCTGGATGCTTTTTATCTCTTGTTACAACCACCATATCCATTCCAAACATCCTCTCAGCCTTTTTAAATTTTTCAAGTTGCCTATCTATCTTCAGCCTTATTAGAACATCTGGATACATCCTCTCAATAGTTTGAATTAAACCAACTGTCACTTCCTCATCTTGATGGTTGAAAATAGGATCAAAGTGAAATCTATTTAAAATAAATAAGTGATTAACTGTATTAAAAAATGCATAATAATCAATTATATATAGTAAATAAAAACTAAATCAACAAATGAAAAATCAAGTATACCATGGATTAATTAAGATAGTATGCAGTTGCATATAGAGGCCTATGGAGTTGCAACAACCACCTTTCATCAATTATCTCCCATATTCTTTTATACCTTGAGCTCAGATCATCAAAAATTTTTTGCTATTTTTTCTTTTGCTTTATCCATAGCCTTAAAGATGTATCCCATTGTAGGCTCCATCAGCAAGTCTCAAAACTTTCACTAATGGTATAACACTTTTCAAGTAATACACGATGGCATCCCAAAATTTCGCATCACCAACAACCAAAATTTCCACCTTCTTGCCATCACTTTTCTTTGCAAATAGACTAATTAACCATTCTTCATAAGCAAACACACTTCTGAATCCCTTCTTCAAATCATGCATACGACTCAAAGTAAGATAGGAAGTAGCAAATCTTGTCACCCGAGCCCTAATCAAATCATAGCCATTAGCAAACTTTCTAATCATACTTATCAATAATATATGCAGATAGATAAAAGTGGTAATTTGTTTTGCCTTGGAGATGGTATTATCATGCACTGGCAATTGCCCAATATCTTCTAGCATCAAATCAATACAATGTGCAGCATATGGAGACCAAAAAATTTTTTTCCTTTTTTCCATTAGCTTCTCACATGCTAAAACATAAGCTGGAGACCTATCTATCACACCTTGTACCACATGGTCTTCTCCAATTTCTTCAACTAATGAGTCAAACAATTCAAACATATTTTCACCACTATGAGATATACTTGATGTATCAATAGATTTCAAAAAAAAAAAAAAAGTTCCACTAAAGCTATTCACTAAAAAGTAAGTAGTGATAGAACGCCCCTTCCATCAGTCCAACCATCAGACATCAATGTGCAACATTTTTTTTCCATTCATTCTTATATTTTTCAAGCAAGTCATTTACATTCTCTACTTTCTTTTTTACGTAAGTAACCCTTACTTCATGATAGCTAGGAGGCTTCAATCCTTGTCCATATTCACCAATGGACTTAATCATCTTCTTAAACAGTGGACTTTTCACCACATTAAATGTGATAAAGCTGCCATAAAAAAAATTCTACATATATCTCTGCATAGTATCTCATGATTTTTTAGCATTGCATTCAATGTGGTTTGTTTTTTACTCCCTCCTCTTGTAATTGTTAGGTCTAAAGTTCCTCTTATACTGCCACTGGGAGCTTGTTTATAATTTTCTTCAAAAAGATCATCAGCCCACTCATCTCCAATATTTTTCATTTTTTCTAGTTCTTTAAGTATCCCTTGAAGTACATTACTAACTTCTTCAGGATTTTTATTACAAGCCACCACATTTTTGTGAGTCCTTCCTAAATGATATTTCATTCAAATTGAGTCAAATGTATAAATCCCTCCACAAAAATTGCATTTTAATTTCATTCTATTTGCTTTATCAACTCGGGTGCAATGCTCATATATAATATCTTCTTTTCTCCTACTTTTGATATCACCCATGTTGATAACACTAATAAAAAAATTACAAAGTTAAACCATGAATAATCTTGATTAAACTAATAAAAAAATAGATTTTGTATTATACATATGTATATACAATCATGAATTATTCATTTAAAATTTATAAATCTTTTGACTCTTATCCAAGTTTGATCTAGAATCTAGATAAATACATTAAAATTGTATTATTTTTAAATTTAAAAGTTGCTATTGAAATAAAAGATAAACTTATCATAAACTTCAAATCTAAATTTTTATGAAATCCTCAAAAACAATAAGCTTCCTAAATAAGCGGAAAAAAATAAACTAATAAAAAAGTTAAAATCTAGATATGAAAATTTAAATACTAACCGAGGGTCCGAGAGTCTGCACGATATCTTCTTTAGGGTTTCTCCATCAAAAATCTAATCTTTTTCTCTGCTATCAAAATTTTGCAAAAAAAAAAAACATTTGAAGTGAAAAATACCCTTGAATAGAGTCGTGACCTTTTGAATTATTAAGTTTTAAAATATCACTGCTTCTTATGATACGATATATGTTAATAGATACGCACGATAAATTACAATAATTTAAATTATACTGATACATCCACCGACTGTATTGAAATCCTCTTTTTTAGATACATATCGTGTGATACGTATCTCGTATCTATGATATTGACAACTATGAAAAAAGACTCTCTGATATTGTTTTTTTCGTAATTCAAGCAAAAGTTTTAATAAATACATTCATAAAACTATCTTAAAAATAGTCTTTATATAAATAAAGTCAACTTCACTATTAAGCAGCTCTGATACTAAATTGATATTGAATTCTGAGGTTCCGAAAAATAAATAGAGATTAGGTGGATGCTTAGAACCTTAGAGATCACTTAGCACTACCATCCTTCTACCCATTAAGGTTCATATGGATTATCTTATGTTATCCCATCTTCAACATATTATTACTTATTTACTCTTCTACCCTCCATTGACTTAACTCCAGTAACTAGGAACCAACTTTATTAGAGCATGCTCACAAATAAAGACTTGTTTAGATGAAAAGATTGAATGCATGTAGTGTAGATTTAAATAAAATAAAATAAAAACACTAAACCCTAAACCATAAACATTAAGATTCCATAAACATTAAAATTCCACCATAACCCACTATAACCGACTCCATTAGAGCATGCTCACAAATAGAGACTTGTTTAGGTGAGAAGATTAAACACGATGATGAGGTTATGAAGATTTTTAACTCATGTGATGTGGGTAACAACTAAACAACACTTTGATACCATGATAAAATAAAATAAAAAATAAAGGTACATGAATAAGGCTAGTTGATAAGACATGAATAGAAGTTAGTGAGTAAAATAACAATAACATCTTAAAGATTTGCAACTCATGTAATCTTGGTAAATCCTGAAATTCTCCCAAGATCAAAAACTTGCTTCGATACCATGTGTATGAAGAAAGTAAATAGATGAGGCGTGGATAGACAAATAAACAAAGCGATATTAATATTTTGAAGATCTACAATATTTTGAAGACATATAGCCCATTTATATACACAAAATGATGATGTGAATAAGTGGACAATGACGTTCTGAGAATTTGTGGCAGTCTTGGTAGTGCTTAAGATTCTCAAAATAAAGAAAAAATTAAAAAAGAGAAAAGATGATTATGACATATTAAGCTAAAATATTTTTAAAAATAAACTTAAAAATGATATATATATATATATATATATATAATATGATACAAATTTTTTGTTAGAACCATATGGCACTATTTCTAAAATAAAATTATGCTATTTTAGAGAGAGAAACATTTGATCAACCACGAAGCAATCCAGGATGATGAAGCAGTTCTGGTCTATGAAGTAATTCTAAATTTCTATTTTAGAACAAAACTATAAAATATACAAACTTTAAAAGATGGAAAACTTTTCCATGCTTCATAATTTTGATTTTACCAAGGAAAATTTTTATTTTGATTTTTTATAAATGTGTCTCATTGGCACTAGATTTGGAAGTTTTAAATTGTTTTAGAAAACCTATTAAATTAGAAGTAACTCAATTTTAAATTAACTAATATTAATAAAAAAAATTGTAACGCTAATCTAAAGTTTTTTTTAATTACTAACCATAATTTCTAAAGTTAATAATTAAATATGTTTACTGTGACAGTTCTGGAATAACTAGGAGAGTGAGAAGGGTTTATAGGGAAGAGGAAGAAAGAAAGAAGGAGAAGCTAAAGAGAAAGAGAGATAGAGATATTTTTTCTTCTTGTTTCATTCCATTGTCATCATACATATATAAACATTCTCTGAATATCTATAAATACAAAATGTCTCTCTGAGGCATTCTATCAAATAGCTAATATGCCAAGTCATTCTCCACTATCGTCCCATGATTGCTAACAGATACTGTCACACCCCAGCCATAAAGCCGGGCCAACTAACAAACTGGCCACATCCAACAGGGCTGAGCCCTACCGGGTGCAAGGCATCAAATCTCAAATCTAGTCAGAGTCAACACCAATAGATAAAATAGGGAACACTAATACAGAAATACAGACCAAATAACAGTAAACAAATATAATTCAAATATGGGCTTCAGCAACCCTATAGAAACACAAAATGCCACTCATAACAATTTGAAACTGGAATACAGACAAAAAAAAAATTACTCAACAGACAATAACTACAAGGTATACAACCTCAACGTTTAGTTACTAAGAGAAGACAATTGCAGAAAATAAACTCAAATACACCCCGATCCTAAGCTTACTTGTCACCTGAAAAAAAAATCACTGAGTACATGAGCTACACGGTCTTAGTAGGATCGCAAAAAATACAATATAACTGCAGAATTAGAATGTAATAGACAGAAATACTAAAAATGATCAGAATATAGAAACCATTAGAATATAGAAAATGATCAGAATACAGAAAATAATCAAAATACAAAAAATGCTTGAAAACCAAAAGTGTACATCTCCCTGACTAATAAACAGAATCAACAGCTCGAGGCTAGATCTTCGACTTAAACTACAACGTATTACAAAATTTTAAGATCTCATGGCCAACCAAAACTTCAAAACTCCTATTATATGCTTATAAATATAAAATGAATTATATCATGGTTGCATACTGACAACCTTAAGTTTACAAACATGCATTCATATATCTACATAATTTAAATCACAAATGCATGCTTACAGGTTCAAACATACATACATACATACAAATATATATATATATATATATATATATATATATATATATATATATATATATATACATACAATATATATATATATATATATATATACACTAAACCAGGACTGGATGCTTACAAGGAAAAATTTCAAACCAAGATGAGGTTTCCATGGACATGAGTTAAGTGGAAAGCAAACCAAAAAAGTATTTTAAGATAACTACTAAGCATGGACAGAGAAGTTCAAGGCTTGCAAGTCTAAAACAAACATTTGCCAACAGACCAAATGTAACCATGCTACCAAAACCAAAATACACATTTTAATCAAGAAGATGTTCTTGAGATGAAGCATGTATTAGCAAACCACAATTCCTGCAGCCCAAAACTAGCTTAGGAAGAAGATCCAACTAAGCTTTAGTTTCCACGATCAACCAAGATGCTAACCTTGAATCTTGATGATGAACTGATGAACCAACAGTAAAACTCTGTCCTTCCTCACCGCTGGAGATGCCAAGATGTTGCGACCAGGTGATCTTCTTCACAACTGCCTTCTTTGGTCGCCGAAAATTCCAAGGGAGGTTGAGTTGTTTTGAAGGAGAAGAAGAAAGCTTTGAAGAGGAAAGCTTGCTTTCAAACAAAGCCTCCTAAAGGCATCCAATAACCCCTCTATTAAGCGACCAACAATTAACAAAGGAAATTTTGTCACCCAAAGACAAGGAAAGCACCTCCAAATCATCTCTCAATAACACTATCACTACACCGGAGGGAAGTCACTGAGCATTCCTAGCTTGCTTGTGTGTTCCTTGAGCGTGAGATCTCTCACCCCGCTTGCCATGGCAAGCGGGGTAAGGCACTCTACTCGTCGTCTCCCTCCAGACATCCCTTCCTTCTCTTAGAGCAACCTGAGTCATCCCAGCTGGGCTACAGTCACTGGAGCCAAACAAATCCGCTCGAAGGAGTCCCCGGTCGTTCTTGGCACAGCTTTGGAGAAGCTCAAGTTTTCTGTAATAGATTTTTTTAGAGTTGATGAAGAGGTTAAATATCGTGCTGAACTTTGTTTCTCTAATGCTCTATATGGTAAATTCTTGGGGAGAGCTCTGCCTCTGGATGTTACCTGCAATGTTCTCCTTGGTAGCTGGAAAGAGTGGGGAGATATTTCAATTGTTGACCTCCCCAATGGCTATTTCCTCATCCAGTGTGGTACTCAGACAGCGATGCAAAACATTTTGTTTGAGGGACCGTGGATGGTTAACAGTCTTGTTCTCCAATTGACTCCCTAGCATGCTTATTTCCAGCCAGTATCTGCTCGCTTGGATACAGCTGTTGTTTGGGTTCAATTTCATCATCTCCCAATCGAGCTCTGGGATGGAGAGATTTTGGAGGGCTTGGTTAACAACTTTGGTAAACTGTTAAAGATCAATGACCAAACCGTCAATCTGAGTCGCGCCAAATACGCTTGAGTCTGCATTGAACTGGACCTCTCTCAACCACTCAAACGCGGCTTTTGGACCAGTGGTGATGATAACAAGGTCTTTGTGGTTATTCAGTACGAGCGCCTTCCAACTTTTTGCTACAACTGCTGAATCAGTGGACATGGAGAGACTTCCTGTCCTGGCAAACCTTTCTCCGCCGCCTCTGCCAATCCTCTGGAGTCAACTCCTGTTCTTGTAGAGATGATGGCTAATGGGGCTGGGAATCGGGGTGATGAACCGATGAGCGAACCCCCACCTGACCCTTCTCTCGACATCTCTGTTGATCCGCCAATCGTCCAAGTTTTTTATGCCCAGGATTTTGCCCCTGGTTGATGGTTTCTCGTTGCCAGCGCGATAGAGGCCGGGGTGGTGCTCCAAGCCCGAGTTCCAGTGGTTCGCACGTGCCCCCGTCATCTGCAGCCGTGAACGACGCCCCCCTAGCAGAGTCCACGTGGCGACCTCTGACCCCCTTTCTATGACCATGCAACCGGCCCTGTCGACACGTGCTAGTCGTGGGTGTGGAGGGTATGGTGGTAGGGGTGGGTCACGTCACTCTTTCTCTTCACATGCTTCGAACAACTCCATTGCTTCTTTCGAGGGCGACATCTGGCGGTGCCCCTTTGATTCTCGGAAAGTCTCCTCTCGATTCTCCAAACAGCTAGAAAAATGTCCCATCTCGATCTCAATCTCCTCTGCATTCTTGTCAAGCTAACCCTAACCCTATTATCTCCATTGTTCCTGTGCCTACTCCTCAGGCCTCCCCTCCACTGTCCCTCCCAACGACTCTTTCCAAGGGGAAGGGTATCCTCCGAGAAGATGTTGGGCAGCCTAGCAGACGAGTTCCCAACTCTCCTTTACTCCTTACCTCTTCTAGTCTTCATCCTCCCGGTCTTGATGGAAATGTAGTCTCAGCCCATGCTGTGTTAGCTCAACAAGTTTTAGAAGCGCTTTAGACGACCCGCCCTGGTATTGCCGGAAATATTCCCGACGGGCAGGATAGCTTGGAAGAAGACATGGAAACTGATCAAGAGGAAGAAGATGATGATGATCCTGATGGTAGCTCTATGGCTTTAGATCCGGTCCAAGAACATGTTCGCAAAGAAACATTGATTAGAAGGGGTTCAAATCTTCAAGTTTCTTCACATAGAAAAGGGAGGATTGAGGCTGATGCCTCTTTTACTTAACTCTTCATCTTGTCCATGATGTTTAATCATTCTCGATACTTATTCTATCTATTTTTTCTCATGTTTTCAATGAATAGTCTAAATATTATTTGCTGGAATTACAGGGGCCTTACCAATGTCCACATGTTGAACCGTATTCG